>CAIIXF020000004.1:15210512-15640360 GCA_903813345.2 Owenia fusiformis
CATTGACAAAATGAGGACTGTGAAATAAAACATAAATAACACACCAGGAACAATTCAGGCTGATATATAAGCAAATATTATTTTCTACAATTGTCTGTAAAGATTTAAATATGAATTTTGTTTTGCATTTGAGTCTCAGGAGAAATGAGACATAATGAACTCCATACAAACGTTGTGAAAGTAAAGTTTGCATGAAACAAACACAAACATACACTTCAAACAATACAGTTTACATACATGTATACACTATTTTGGTAAGCATAACTTTTAACCAAGATATACAAATATTGAATGATGTTGAGTGCAATACCTGTATATATTTCTGAGGGTGTATCCCACGCAGGCCGAATGGCAAGTGGAATACATCCCCCAGAAATATACAGGTATTGCACGAAACAGAATTCAATATTTGTTTTATTATTTCACTCATTTACGTGAAAATCTGAGAAGAATAGAAGATATACATATTAACAATATCCATTTAACAATATCCATTTATTAGCTATATAGTATCTCAAAAATTGAAAATTGGATAAGTAATTCCACATGTCTTCAGTAGCCTATACATGTGACGTCACATTCCTTGAATACCTCTATTTATTATATAATTGAAATGTTTCTTGTTTTCTCATTGGATAAGAACCGATCACATGATTAAAAATATTAGGGTGTATTTCATTGTTTCCTGCAGGCTCCACCCGCAGCCTCGTTTTCAACTGTATATACCACGATGTATATACCACGGTAGAAAGTCCCGGATAATATGTTTTTGTTATGACGTCACAACAATATTGTAGAAAATACCTGGATACGCATGGCAACAAAACTTCATTGTTATGACGTCATAGCTTATATTTGTAGTATGAGGCGATGAGCATGGGTACTCATAGCAATTGTGCATCCGTTGCCATGTTCTTGATGTTTATAAACCAGTGATGTCACAAGTCATCTTGCACGTGTAACTTTTGAGGATGAAAGATGGCAATATCTTGCCTAAGAGTGGCTGTAGTTAGAGTGGTTATTCTGATGAGCATATTGTTTGTATCTGTGTATTGAATGATTAAAAGAAATACACTTAATTTGTAGAACATTCAAATGATATAATAAATCAAATATGGGCTGCGGGAAATATACTGAGGGAAAGATGAACATGTATTCACCTCAATAGAATGGAATATTTGGTATTTATTTTAAAAAAAAATACACCTTTCATATCGATGACATGGATATACATATACATGGATGGAATACCTTGTGGTATTTTTAGTCACATTGTACATGACTGACCAATCACATGCTGATTATCACTACAGTGAAATAATAAAACCTCTTATTACGAGGAATTAAGTCAGTTATGTTTTGAGTAGTGTCTGTAACCATCAGATTTCAAGTTCATTTTGTTTTCCGTCCACAGTTCTCAAAATGGACTGTTGAAAGAGCACCTTGAGAGGTACTGTACTTCTACTGTACTACCTGGGAATTACTGGGGTGACTACTTAATTTGGTGAACTTTAACAATTTAGTGGAAACCGCCAAATTAAGTAGAAGTACAGTATTCAGGTAGAACCAAGAGGTTCAGGTATAATGTATGAATTCTTTTACTGTATCATAAATTCAGAATGTGTTAGCTACAGGTATTTATTTCTTGAAATATATGTTATATTTTGAATATATGTTGATATTAATTTTGAAATTTTACATATTTACAACTAAGTACACTTGAAATATAAACAAAATGAAATAAGAGCAAATCTGATCTCTGTTTAGTCATCAATGGCAGTAAAGTGTCCGAAAAATCTTGTGCTGTATAAGCTTACTACCAGCAGATAAGAATCAAATTTTTAAATGGGTTTGCAAGCATGCAAGCTAGGATAAATAATACTACACTAGTAAAACAATACTGTAGGATATGTAATTATAACGGTATGAAAATATAACGAAAACACTCTAAAATTCAGAATAACTAGAAGAAATATTAACGTCCATGGACCTGATTTTTATTAGGAATTATCGATCCCGCAATAATACTGTGAATGTGCAGTGTGTCCCCAAAGTATGGGATCCCCCCTTAGGCAGACATATGCCAATGTCTCCATAGTATATGATATGTCATATATCATTTTAAAGCTTTATCCAAAGTTACATTGATTTGCCAAATATCATAGTGTAATCCCAAAATTGGAAAAAGTTAAATATGTTTATGTTATAGGTTTTAGAAAATGCACATGTTTGCGAAACAATAGCTCAGAGGACAACAGAATCGTCGATTAACTTCCTCACTTAAGTTACATAAACGGTTTTTTCGAAAAACAGTTAAGATCTGCACTTTTAACCCAAACCGTTTTTGTAACTTAAGTGAGGAAGTAAATCGACGATTCTGTTGTCTTCTGAACTATTTGTTCGCAAATATGTACAATTTCTTAAACATATGGTACTGATACACGTTTGTGTTAAAAAATGTCGTGGGAATTCTGCCTACAACGTGTAAAATAAGGAAACAAGAAAAAAGTACCTTCCGGATGTTCGGACATTTTGTTACCAAAACGACCCGTTTTGGTAACCAGCGTAATCGAGTGGATCACCAGTGCATTTGTGAGTTGAACCATGATACTTGGCAAATCAATGTAACTTTGGATAAGCTTTAAAATGATATATGACACATTCTATGGAGACATTAGTAAACATGTATGTCTTCCTAGGGGGGAGGGTCCCTTACTTTCGGGACACCCTGTATTAACTTGACATTTTAGATCATTGACTGCATAACACAACAGAGTAATTGGTCAGTAATTGGCAGTTTTACTGCATAACTTTAATACACATTTGGTTTTTCATCATTCTGAGCACATTCCGTGTGATTTTAGGCCACAATGGTGAAATGTGAACCCTCTGGAATTTTTTAGGAAGGATGGGCGAATGGAAGCCTATTTGATCTCATAAGGAAGCCCCCTTGGCAAAAGTTGGCTTTGGGACTTGTATTTATGACAACTTAATTTCATTAAAAAACAGAAAATGAATAAGCTGAATCGTACTCTATACACAAATAAGCCCAAAAGAGAAAGTACACAATTGTGTACTGAGGTGGGGTGTTGAATGACTCGAATTATGGTTCATCAGGCAAAGTTTGAAAATATGGTTTCATCATCTGACTTTTAATAGTAAAACCTCCAAGTTTATAATGCTAAAAAATCGAAGGACAAAAAATAGTCAAAAATGGAGAGACAGATTGACAATTATGAGAGAATCTTTGTACATTTTGGAAAAATGGACTTCACACAGAATGTACCTACTTAGGCCCACACTTTAAATACATACAAATTGTTTCACAGTTCATTTAATTTTTTGAAAATAATTTTCTTTTACAGTTTATGGTACATGCAGCATGGTATTTGTACATATTTACAATATTTACATATTATGTTGATGGCTACATAGTATTGTACATACACAAATCCAGATGAATATACATGTACATACAGGGTGTTTCATATAGACCACCCTTGTTGACCACCAATTCCAGGTAATATACTCCAAAATGTTATATGGCAAATAAAAAAAACTTATTCAATTGATTTGATGTGGAGGGGGATGGATCATTCTGAAATACCCTGTACATAGTCTTTTAAGTGGAGAATGTCAATGAAACAGTCAAAGCAAAATCTGACCTTTTTCCCATCACTGTTAAAGACTCTTGGAAGTTTTTACTTTGAGCCATAATTCATTGTGTAATTTATGAATTCATATGTAATAAATATTTTCATACACCCACTGAAAAGTTCAGCAGGTCAAGGTTGAAATTTACTCTGCCTAACTCACTGGTCAGTATCAAGCAAAGGTAATGGCCGTAATCTTCGCATTTGGCGGACGTTAAATCTGAAATCCAAAATCCCAGTTACATGTACCTTTCCTTAGCAGTGGAAGATATAGTTGAAATGTGGCACCCACACACAACATATGAACAAATGATCATACTCCAGAGTTTTCATGTCATATAAGCCTGAATTTGGTTCAAATATCAAAGCATTACATCAAGTATAAAGTGGTTTAAAATCGATGAAAACTAAAAATGCCCTGTATTAAACTTCTATTGCTACAGACAACGTTCACAACAATACAATCAACAATCAATCAATGGCTCTTGGCAGAGCTTAGCACAAGCCAAGCACTGTTACTGCCTTACCAGTTTTAAGAAATATGATTTTCCATTAAAACTGTGTAAATATTCTCAACTAGAAATATATATGGCTTAGGTTTATTCCTAAATATTTAAAACCTTATCTATTTTGGATCTTGGCTACACATATGAACATCATCCTGACTCCAAAGACATTCAAGAACATTCCATCTCTTTTAGAAATAAACCGCCAGAGAATTTGTATTAAGAGTTATTCCAATAGTATTTAGTATATAAACCAGTATTACTCTAACCATTTTCGATCTTAATCAGTACACTCGTACTTCTCTCTGGCTATGACTGATCATTTTGCTGTTTTTGGGATTCAACCAGTGAGTGTTCTGCAGAGCCTTGCAATTATGTCTACATTAGTGCCAGGGTGCAGTAGTTGTAGAGTCACTTTATTGATGTAATGAGGGCACTGGATAATCATGTCGATGCCAGTGTCCATATTCATAATCGTGACTTCCTAATGATTAAGTACCATCCTAAAGCAGTGAAACACTCTGAATGGCTTGATGACAACAGACTGCGAGAGTTGAGTTTCATCTGCTATAGTAAGAATGAGATCATTCTTTCAACTCCATCAGTTTTACAATAAACTCTGGTAGTAATGCATTATGCAGTCCATTTCATACACCTGAAATCATATGATAATGTTGTGGTAATTCATAGCAAATGAAATATGTCACTTGAAATGATATATTGAACACCACTGTAAATGGGGCCCATTTCAGTCCCTGATTGAATTGTATGTATGTTGAACCTCTGTAAAGTGAACACCCATCCTCCTAAGCAGGTATCCAGAATCCGTACCTCCTTCTTCCCCCTGCTATAACCAATTTGGAAGGGCCCGATTAAACTGAATCACGTGATCTAATTATGCGCAATGACTTATACATGATTCCTGTCGCAGTGTTGCGACAGCCAATTAGATTGCGAGTTCTTAATCGGGGAAATCCTAACTGCTTATCGCAGGGGGTAAAAAGAAAGAATATATTCTGGATTTTGAAGCCCTGTGATCGGAGGATGGTGAACACCTATTCTGAATACTTTCTTACAGAATCATGTGTGTTCCACTTACATAGGTTTTACTGCTCTTCATTCAGACACAACTTAAAGGAATGATGCATTTACATGACAAAACATAGGCTCATAAATACAAACTGATTATGGACTTTCTTTTTTCTGCAAATTTTCTGTGTTTTTTTACTTGAATCATTGAATAACTAGAACTATTCAACTACAGTAGAACATGTGTAAGTGGAACACAACACCTTTGGTTCCTCTAAAAACTGTTCCACTTTGGAAGTGTTCCACTATCAGAGGTTCACTTAACAAAAAGTCAATATGTTGAGTACTTGGAAAAGTGTTCCACTTATAGTGGTATATCATTTATAAAGGGTGTTCCACTTTACAGGTTTTACTGTATTTGTAATGTATCTCAAACATCAAAGTGTTAATAATGATGTAATATAATCGTGCTGTATATTACCTTGTATCTTGATGAGTACCCAGACAGCGTATACAACAATACCTTGAGCCGCACTGTACACAGGTATAGTTGGAAGGGAACCCGCACACTGCGCAGAAATGACGTTCAGGGAACTTGGAAGGAGGGACACATGATGTCATATAATTCTGTGGCTCCTTTTGTGCCATTTGCTGGAAAAATCAAAACAACGTCAACATACCGTGAAGTATACCATGAACTCCGTGGATCTTGAATGAAATTACATTTAGTACTGTTATAATAAAATCATTATAACATCAATAAGGTAGCCTTAAAACTGTCTAAATGGAACAACTTTGGTTGCCCTAAAAAGTGTTCCACTTGGGAGGTGTTCCACTTGTAGAGGTTCATTTAACATATAAATCAGTTGATTTTGTGACTCTGAAGTGTTCTACTAACAGAAGTGATCCACTTCTAAAGGTATTCCACTTAAAAGGTTTCATGGTATTACTGCAGTAAAGTGATTAACCAATCAGGTCTGTATCTGAGTTTTGTGTAACAAACATTTGAAGGTTTCTGATTGTAAAGAATAAATCAAATGATTAATTTTATTTGAAAGAGTGATGATACAAGATAACTAAGATCTAATCAAACAATTTTTACATCACCGGCTTATTAGATAATTATTACACAATGTTAGAAGATAACCACACAGATGTAACAAAATAACCATACAGATGTGATAATATAGTACAGATGTTAAAATACTACAGCTGATATGAGAGAACAATACAGATATTTAACATTTACTTACCTCTTCTTCTAGTAATCCTGCAAATGTCTTCCTGAACCGTTGCTTAAAATGTTCACTTTTGGATTTTCTTTTTTGTTTCTTTGAGGCTAAAAAAGAGAATTTTACTCATTCTGGTACATGTTATATGGTAATTAGGGACTCATTCTGTTACACGGGATATGGTAATTAGGGACTCATTCTGTTACACGGGATATGGTAATTAGAGACTCATTCTGTTACACGGGATATGGTAATTAGGGACTCATTCTGTTACACAGGATATGGTAATTAGGGACTCATTCTGTTACACAGGATATGGTAATTAGGGACTCATTCTGTTACACAGGTTATGGTAATTAGGGACTCATTTTGTTACACAGGATATGGTAATTAGAGACTCATTCTGTTACACGGGATATGGTAATTAGGGACTTATTCTGTTACACAGGATATGGTAATTAGGGACTCATTCTGTTACACGGGATATGGTAATTAGGGACTCATTTTGTTACACAGGATATGGTAATTAGGGACTCATTCTGTTACACGGGATATGGTAATTAGGGACTCATTCTGTTACACGGGATATGGTAATTAGGGACTCATTCTGTTACACGGGATATGGTAATTAGGGACTCATTCTGTACACGGGATATGGTAATTAGGGACTCATTCTGTTACATGGGATATGGTAATTAGGGACTCATTATGGTACATGGGATATGGTAATTAGGGACTCGTTCTGGTACATGGGATATGGTAATTAGGGACTCATTCTGTTACACGGGATATGGTAATTAGGAATGACTTTAGCCAGAAAGCAGGGATTGTGCCAATGGTTGTTTTTAAAGGACGATTCTCGGTTTGGAGAACAGTCTCCCGGGCTAATATTTTTTTTCATGAAAAATATAGAAATATTACCCAAATTAAACTATGAATATTCAAAAGAGGACATTTAAATCTACAAGATGTAAAGATAACAAATTGGTCTGAAGCAGGGATAATGCTCAAAAAGACCGATTCAATATAAATACAAGTCTCGATTTGGGGAAAGAAGTTCATCAGTGTACTGCGCTAATATTTTTTTGCGAAAAATCTAGAAATATTACCCAAATTAAATTATGACTATTCAAAAGAAGACATTCAATCTTTATTATGTAAAAAAATCAAATTTGTCCGAAGCAGGGATAATGCTCATTTAGATTGATGAACTTCGTTCTCCAAACCGAGAATCGTCCTTTAAATGATTATCATACATACTTTTGAGTTTTCATATCAAATTTAAAATTGATGACACCTTGGGAGTGTTTGAAAGTTTCCAATTTTTTCACGTGTTATCAAGATTAATCGATACATCGCAATGAATCAAAAGTGATTCTGGTGATGCATTGATGTCTGACACAAAACATTGTTGTTTTTACAAAAGAAAAATCTGCCAAAATCACCTTTTACTTTAAAAAACGTTTTAGCTTATTGAAATGAAGCAATAACCTCCATTTTTTACATTTGTTTACGCATGTGACCAACCAGAAGTATCATACTATTATTTATTTGTTGCATTCAGAATTTCATTTATTTTAAAATGGCGGTAGATTTGGTAAGACTTTTCTCGATGTACATCGTGATGTGTATCAATGTTTACTACAGTATTGAAAATTGCTGATGCATCGATGAACGATAATGGCACATTGCGACAACTCTATTTTTATAGATTATTAAATTAACCAAGTGTCTAACTTGCAATATCTCAAATGGAAGCTATTTGAATTGAAATTTAACTTTGTTCTCTTTACACAAATTTTTAAAGTCACAATGTTAGCGATGTCAATCTTTTGTAAAGCTATCATATATCTGATAATTTGAACGTATATTGGAAAGTTTAAAATAAATGATCATAATATACATAGATCACAAATTATAGATATTTCTTCAGTAACAAATCTATTCTCATAATATCATTACACTACCCAAAAAAAAACTTGCATTGAGCAAAAATATTTATTCAGGGTTTTCAAATATAATTTTTCGATTATATGTATTGAATAAAACATGATAAATAAAAATATATATACATGTACATAGTTTTCAAATTACATACTTGTGGTTTCAGTTCCCATTGATTCCTCAAACTTTGGTGCTTTCTTGCTCATCTTCAGGTCAGCATGCGGGTCATCTTGGAAATTATCATTTTCTAAAGCATCCAGTTGCTTTCGTTGCCGTCGTTTTCTGGATGCCACATCCAATACACGGCGCAGATTGGCATCCTTTATTCGACCTTAATAATCAAAAATAAGGATTATTGAACATTCTAGTCAAATAAATATTTAAATTAAAAATTATCAGCAGTGATTCTAAAATCAACATGCATGATCAAGTTGGTATAGGGTGCATAGAGGAAATTGCCAGCTGATTAGGGAAATCGATGACATACTTAACTCATATAGTTATATATAATTCTTCTTTGTAGAGCTATAGTTATTTTATGATTTTTATAAAATCGTCAAAATTGAATTTGTATGTAATCTAGAAAAAGTGTCACAACACCTAGAACTCCTATTTAATAATTCTTATAAATATTTATAAGAATAGTAATCATATTTAAGTTGAAGCGTTGTTTGTCTGGATCAAGATATTTCAAAATTTCTTTTCGGGAAGAACCTCAAAATCAACAGATCCACCATTTATAACTTACAGCTCACTCAGCAGAAAAATGCAGGCCATTTTGAAATGAAATTCCACTAAATTAAAATATATATTACAATCGATTAGAACCGGGATATAAGCTGATATTCTGCAAATGTGTACATAAAGGTATGTTTCATATAATTGTGCCATAACAACTGTGCGCATCTTCAAAGTTATCTCTCCCAATCTCTTCACTGGTAGAGGAATTCAAGGTATCAAAAGTCAGAGCCATTACAACCCTCAGAACATCAAAGGATTCCAAGGTCCTCTCAACAGGAGAATCCATAGCAACTGGGAGGAAATGGAAACCGCAACAAGCCATATCAGACGCTGAAGAACGAGAGCGACATGAGCAGATAGTTGGAGTTGTTTGCCAAGGTCGATTAGGCTTAGGCAATTACGGCTCCAAGCTGTTGGACAAGACTCCAAAAGCAAAGAAAGACCGGCTGGTAAAGCAAACACGCAGAGCAGAGGAAGAAGAACGCCTTGTAAAAGCTGTGGGGCTTTCCAAGCAGGGAAACTGGACCCAGTGGGAGACAATCATGGATATGTCACCGACATGGAAGGACCTTTGGGCAGTTGACCAAGGAAGCCTCAGGTTCATTTGCGTGCCTTCACTGACCTCTTACCAACTCCAATGAACCTCAACACTTGGGGTCTAGAAAATGACAACTCATGCCCTCTATGCAAAAGACCAAGATGTACCCTAACCCACATCCTGAGCAGCTGTACGACAGCACTAAGTGAAGGCCGGTACAGATGGCGGCATGACAAAGTCCTAAAGAAAATTGCTGAATGGGTTGACAGATCGAGGACAACCAACAACAAGCAGTCAGTCCCCCAAACGCCGATGTTTATAGCATTTCAACAGGAGGGAAAACAACCAACTCCAAGGACAAAGAAAACAGACCCATCAATTCCACTTTCAGCACTGTCTAAGGCCTCTGATTGGGAATTGCATGTTGACCTGGACAAGAAATTAGTCTTTCCTCAGAACATAGTAGCAACAACACTACGTCCTGACATGCTACTAGTATCAAAAAGTTCTAAGACCATACTAGTGATAGAGCTTACAGTACCATGGGAGGAAAGAATAGACATATCCCATCAACTCAAATATAGCAAATACCAAGATCTAATCCATGAAGCCCAGAGCAAAGGATGGCAAGCAAGACTCTACCCCGTGGAAGTAGGATGCAGGGGCTTCCCAGCTTTGTCCCTACGCTCATTACTCAAAGACGTTGGAGTGCAGCCTATCCAACTCAGGCGAGCAATGAGAGAAATAGGTGCCGTTTCAGAATCGTGCTCTCGGTGGCTCTGGATACGAAGGCGTGACAAGTGGTCCCACCAGTAAAACTGTCACTAATGACCAAAGAAGAAGCTTTCCATCATTCTTCAAGATATGATCATCACACGAAATGTCCCATGGCTACAGTCTCTGGAATGGGAGTGTTGGTTAACCGCAAAATATCTTAAACCAGCCGAAGGTCAGTCACAAGCCTGACGACAGAGACAGTCAAGCCAACATCACCCAAAGCTCCGTCCCACCTCATCGACCCATGAACAGTCCTATAACAGTAGCAAAGCACTTGATGTTTATAAACAATGCCATAACAACTGTGCGTGTGTCACCATAATTTACAAATATTGAATATCAGGGTGGCTGTAAACAATTACTCAAACCCAGAATATAGAGAAGGCTTTTGACCTACATGTAAGTAAAGTCGGAGACATTATTAAACCTCAACCATTAAAAGTTGTCACAATGAGCTAAATTCTAAGTTTCGTGTCTCAAACTCCCCCAAGCAGTAGAAAAATAATTCCCGTTCACTTTAAGTAGCACAATAAATGAATCCAAAGCTTCATACCTGCAAATGATGGATAAATTTCAACCAAATCGAACGAATGTTTTCATGAATCGCCATGTTTGTGATCCAAGGAGGATTGACTCCCAGGATGCAACATCAGTTAACCTTATTTACTCGTGACAGGTTTGAAAATGGCAGAATGGCATTTTGAAAGCTGGCACGTTTCCTGATGCATTCTGGGAGCCAATCCTCCTTGCCGCGTAATCAGACTCCAAAATCACCTCAACATTTGAAGAGTCGGTAATTACATGTGAATATCCACTTCAAATTTTTAAGTTCCTATTTGTCATTTTATCGCATCCTTTAGATTGTGGTTGTCGCCCGTATCATCGGTAAGCCTGTCTTTCTACAATGTCGGAGAATGAACTACGCATTGCACTATTAAATGACCTACCTCGATACATTCCAGAGTATTTTAGAATTCTTTTTATGTTGTTAGATCGCCAATTGTAAGGGTTTATGGGCAGAACGAAGATATTTTCGTTTTTGATAGCAATATTTGCGTGTAATATTTAACTAATTATTTCAACTGTCAAATTCCTCCATTCAGTTCCCAGGAGTGGCGTAGCGTTGTTTACGCAAAGTACGCAAATGCGTCCACTGGAACAATCCAATGTTTATCTGAATATTTGGAAATTCTAAATTTCTCAAGTAATAAGCAAAGCCATTGTTCAACCTTATCATTTCGTATCTTTGAACAGGGTTCAACCATAGAAATTAGGTGTTTATTTTAGTCCTGAGATGTCATTAATGATTCTTTCAAATTACACTCTCATAATGTCGTGAATACTCTTATGTAATCCATATGACCTCCCCGTATTAAGTACACAATGGCTGCTCATGTGCCAAATCCAGCTCCAGTTTTGGCGTAAGTATCTTTTGAATTTAATGATTAGGGATAGTTAATCAATTACGCTAATATCTATATACTATAATAATATTCAAGCAAGATTTGGCTGTACCTTTCATCCATAAATCTTATCGGAAGACAATGAATAAGAGTAATTAACAGTGCTGTCTGCTGCAGACATCTTTTTGTTCAGTGTAAATTATTCAGGTAAGATTTTTACAACGATAATAGATTTTTTAAATGTTCAAAATTATTTTTGTGTAGCTGAAATGGACCAGATTATGATGATCTACGTGGAGACGAGGCACTGCGTGATTGTTTGACTGATCCAGGGAGAAAGCGTCGTCTTGTTGAGGGGCAATGGCCAAGATTAAGAGATTTTGACTTTCCAAGATTTTTTTAGATTTCTCCATTCATTCTTAACGATACATTAAATATTTTTGCTTGAATTTCTACAAGACTTATAATGAGTACTTATGAGTAAATTTCAAGTGGAAATGAATGCGTATCGGGTAAACCCTCCCCCCATCCCAATTTTGGAATTTTGCGTCCCCTAGTAAAATTGCCACGCTACGCCACTGCCGGCATGCACCAGTCATAAGGGAAATCCCTGGGGAATTCCCCTTCCGACATTTTGAAAATTGCTGACATATTTCCGATGTAAAAACTAAAATCTCTTCGTTCTGCCAATAAACCCATACAATTGGCGATCTAACAACATAAAAAGAATTCTAAAATACTCTGGAATGTATTGAGGTAGGTCATTTAATAGTGCAATGCATAGTTCATTCTCCAACATTGTAGAAAGACAGGCTTACCATAGTTCAACGTCGTTAAACTCAATAACGGCGTTATTTTTTGTTATTAAGAATTTTCTTGGGGCCATTATTGAGTTTAACCTCTTTACTATTCTTTCCATTGATGCAAGTTTTGGATCCACCGAAACCATTTTTCCGCGATAACATGCAACTGATACTTGACAACAATATAAAAACACATAACATCAAGCGATTCAACACAATATTATTGTATTAAATGGTCATTTATACAAGTAAAATGAGGTTAAACTTACCAATCTCTAAAATGACATTTCCGCATGTCCGGCATTGTGTCTGTTCGTCCCGGGTTAAAATTTAAACTATTGAAACGAAATTGTTGTCAAATAGATTGATAATTATCACGCGATTACTCGGGATAAAATAACCATTTTTGAGGATAGCAGGTATCTTTGATTGATTTATATAGCGCTTGTATACACACAAAATCGTTATTAATTGCAAACCTACTGTTCGTTGATGCAGTGTCCAATGACGGTTAATTCCTGATACGATTTGCAATTTCGATGTTACCGGAGCTGACCGATATTTTCGTAAAATTCCAAACCTGTCTCCAATATTTTCGTAATTATGCATCAATATGGTCTAAGGGGGGTACGGGATGGTGTGTATGTATTTATAAGGTATGTATGCATGCTTGAATCACATTCTTTATGTAATATTACCATGTTTTCGGAGTTTAATTAGTTCCGCATGTCGAAACCTGCTGAACGATTAAATGATCGCATCAAGGGCAAAATCATCATGGAAGTTAGACCTAGCCGGGGCCATAAGACATGTCAGATAAGAAACGAGGCCCAGGCTAGGTCTAATGTTGTTGGACTAGGCTTACCAATGATACGGGCGTACGACCACAATCTAAAGTGGTCGGTAGGATACGATAATTTGTCATTATGGACAAATTCAACTATATTTGGACTTACTAGGACAGAGAAAATAGAGCACTGAGGTAAGAATTTTTTACATGTGTGACAGCATGTATTTTTCATAGCTATACTGTAGTAAATCTTCATGTTCCCCACTGTAAGAGAGAATCATTCAATTATTTTCAACTTCATGTACAGCGGTGCTTCAAGACATATGATCCCTGAGTTTTGAAAATAAGTTCAAATTTATATCCAGACTAATCAAATCCAAATTCATCTTTTTTCAGCTTTCAAAAAATTTTAAAAAAAATTGAAATTCAAATCATAATTTAGTGTAGAATTTCATAAGGTATAACTGTGAAAATTGTAGGACAGAGAAATAATAAATAGTTTTAAAGGATGAACAACTCAATTTGATAAACGATCGCAACTAGCATCGGATAAACGATAAAAACAAACCTGATTCTCTCTCTTTCTTGTCAGCCATGGTACTGGTGGAAAGACTGCGAGTTAGGAATCACGAAATACATTATCCGCTTTAGCGAAGACAAACACAGCGATAATAGATGTTCTTCAAAGAGACACGCTTCTTCTTGACTTTTTCTAAAAGTTCGTTGTTTTATCTGCTCTTAGGAAGCAGAAAGAGACATTAAATTCAAGACAAAGGTCATAATAGGTAATAGTCATACTACATGCTCAGCGTTGAGGATATGATATGTCTGTCTTATCAAGTATTTCAATTTCATGGAAATTCAGTTCTCAAACTTTGTTGAGTCAAAATCAAATACAAATTAAAAAAATTCTTGTTTATGTTTACGTTTTTTAAGAGACTTAGCATTTTATCTCCATCGGAAGGTTCTGATTTTTGGTATGCTTATTTTTACATAAAATATCCTCCGGGTAGGCCTATGCACTTTTCTTTTTTATTATGGTTCGTGTAATAAACCATAGACTATATCCTAGACTATATCCTCTAGACTATATCCTAGACTATATCCTCTAGTCTGAATTTTTTTTCAAATTTGGAATGAAAATATTCTCAGGAAATTCAGTCTATTGGATATAGACTACTATATCCTCTAGTCTGAAATTCTTTTGAAATTTGGAATGAAAATATTCTCAGGAAATTCAGTCTATTGGATATACATGTAGACTATAATAAACCGGGTGGCTGGGTAACCAGGTGGCTGAGTGACCGAGAACATGTACAGTACCTTATGTTCCTGGCAGTGTTATGAATTTGATTGTTTTCATTCTATGCCCTAAAACTCGCCAATGAACAATCCAAGCAAGCAACCACCCACAACTAACTTCCACAATGTACATGTAGTCTACCAGCCAGCCAACCAACCAATCAAGCAAACAACCAATCAACCAACTAATCTACCAATCAACCAACCAACCAGCAAAACAAATAATAATCGATATCCTGTCAATCACTCAGGCAATAAATCAAGTAACTAGTGTCATTAGTATGTAATTGATTGACAGATAAAAAATGGCAATTAACGTTTGAATATGTTCATGCTCAAATCTTCAACTGCAACTTTTAAAGTTAGTTTCCTTGTAAAGAATTTTAGGTACCGGGTCACCCAGTTACCAGGCCACCTGTTTTTTTACACAACCCCTTTTTATTACTAAGTGAAGGAATTTTATTTGAGTAATCTTTCAAATTTTGGGCAGTTTTCATGGAGTTTTCACTGGAATGGATGAATAGATACATGTACATGTATGACATTTGCAAATTTGACAGTATGAAACTTACATGTACCTGTGCAAATATGATTGACTCTTATCACAAGCACTGGGTGAGATGGAGACAGATATTTGTGAAGATGTTTTCACAGTTGTAAATGGATACATTGAACAAAAAAATGGGGCATTCCCAGGGATTATTTTCTTATTTCAATTAGTGACAACTTTAATTGGCAAAATTGGGGTCCTTGCCAAGTTCTCAGAATTAAAGTAGGCACCAAATAAAGTAGAAGTACAGTAATGAAGAAATGAACATTAATTTAAAGATTGTTTACTGGCATTGACACAGCTGTAGCATTTGGTCCTTTCATGTGATGTATTATTAACCATTTGTTTTCTTTTGCTTTTCAGTGAGGTCCAGTGATGAATGACAAATTTTTGTAAGACAGATCTATAGCTGAAGTGCAAACAACAAGCTGTAAATGAACATAAAGTGACAGACGGATAAACGCTAAAATGTCACAGAAAGATCATGATGAAGACATAATTGATGGAGAAAATGACACGAGTATAACAAGTATTGTTACTCAAACAGAAATACACCAGAGTAACACTGATTTGATAGATCCCTCTGTACCAATGGTGCAAAGTACTGTTACTATAGAAGAAAATGTTCCAGAGAAAGATCTGGGCAGGGAAACACTTCAACCATATGCTATGAATAAGCTAGCTGAAAATACACTACCGAGTAGACAGTCAGATTCAGATCATTCAACTTTAATTCCATCTGCCATGACAGTTTCTCTCAGTAAAACAAATGATGACAAAACTGATACAAAGGCAATTGATGTAGGTGATAATATTAATGCAAATACAAAGAATAAATTTGACAATATCAGAACAAATACAATGGCTGGCACAGATAATACAAATATGGGCATAATTGATGCAAAGGATAATCTTGATACAGATGTTGACCCAACAGTGAATATAACAGATTATAATGTTGCTGATTATACCACGAGTCAAGATGACCAGACATATACTTCTGAAGAGACCAACGAAACACCTGCAAAGAGGATGAAACTCAATGATAATGGAGATCCAACCAAATTTGGAACATCACAAACAATTGATATTGATAAAGACCAGCAAAGTCAAACTAAATATCGACAAAAGGACAATTTATCTTCAAATGAACAGGTCAAGACTAATACCAGTATGTTTATTCCAAGGACTGTGTCTACTGAATCAAACACCAAAATAACTAAACCCAAAATCAGTGAAAAAATCTCAGTTTCAGATCAATATGTGGATAGCATTTGTAAAACAGGAGCTCATGAAGTCGTAACAAGTAAAAACACAGAGGTTCCCCTTGACGATGGAAACAAGGAAGACATGGCTGTTGCTGTTGCAACAGAAGCTGAGAAAAGCATGGATATCAATGTTCCTATTGAAACTGAAAATAGAGTTGATGAAATAGAATATAGGTAAGTTCATGTTACACATTTCTTTATTTCTCGAGCTTTTATGTCACCACCACAAGTGTATGTTGTTATAGACTCCAATTTTATATGGATAGTATATTCAGCATTCGGCATCCGACTTCCAACCTTCCACATCTGTAACAATTGGCAAATTGGTAACAATATTTCTCATAATATACTTGAAGACTAGCACTGTCAAAGAAGTTTGAATATTATAATAGAACTCATACACCATCATAGACTCTAGATATTTGGTCCCAAAATGAACTTTAAAGAAATATCATTACCGAAATTGTTCCATGCCAGGCAACAGAAGATTGAGTTTAGATAATGACTGCCAATCCTCCTTAGGCAAAATGAATTTTTACTTGTGTCAGTGATTCACAGGCTTTCAATATGAGTTGCTTTGTTTTTCAGTGTACAATGGGATTTCTCGCAGACTGGAAGATTAGTGGCACAAACTGATGGAGAATTCCTGCATTCTGACAACTTCCTCAAGGGATGTAAATGGTAAGATTAAAATTCAATTGACTTTTGGATACTGTTCAGTGATCTCCCCAGAATTTTCCCTCTTGAGTGGGTGCAAATTTTGAACTTGGTCAAAACATGCCCATTTTTCATGATTTTTCTCATTTTCAAGTGGGCACAAATGAATTTTCAGGTGGGTGTATAAGCCTGGTTAAAAAATCTCAGCTGGGTGCTGCGCCATCCTCCGATCACAGGGCTTCAAAATCCAGAATATATTCTTTCTTTTTACCCCCTGCGATAAACAGTTAGCATTTCCCAGATTAAGAACTCGCATTCTGATTGGCTGTCGCAACACTGCAACAGAAATCATGTATAAGTCATTGCGCATAATTAGATCACATGATTCAGTTAAATTGGGCGCTTCCAAATTGGTTATAGAAGGAGGTACGGATTCTGGACACCTGCTTAGGAGGATGATGCTGCGCCCACTTGCTTTAATGCTGGGGAGATCACTGCTGTTGGTAGTGTTGCTAATTTATTAACATAAGGTTAGATATTATGGTTGAGAGAAAAAATTTAAGAAAATGAAGTAAGACTGCACGTTTTCATGTTGATCATGTTCCATCTAATTCAATATGATACCAGTAGGATTGAAAAAATCTTGAAGTCCAGTTGTACATTTTCCAATAGAGAATAAACCACTGTAACAAAAAAAGAAAAAGTTGTTTGAACAAAAATACTTTTTATTAGTTTGCTTTAAATAATTACAAACATCATGTTTTTGATTTCATTGGATAAAATAAATGAATATAAATTAGTTCAACAATTCACTGAATCTTTTTTAAATGCTTTATATGTACATGCACTGTAGCTCCATATATATTGGAGTGAAAATTCAAGCAAGCAAAACAGTTATGTTGAATACTAGAGCTAAAAAGGTAAAACAATAAATATAGTTATGACCCAGTTGTAATTAGAAGTATCACATACATGTATATAGTATTAACTTAAAAATGCTCTGATAATATACTGTACTTCTACTTAATTTGGCGGATTCACCAAATTGTTAAAGTTCGCCAAATTAAGTAGCTGCCAAATTAAGCAGCCGCCAAATTCCTCGGTAATTTAAGTACCATGTAAATAAGTACCATTATTACATTGTTAACTTGCAAGCCCACCAAATTAAGTAGCTGCCAAATGTTCTAAAACAGCAAATCCGCCAAAATAAGTAGCGCCAAATTAAGCAGAAGTACAGTAATGATAGTATATTTCTATATAATATGTGAAATCTATACTGTGCATTTGAGGTCTTAATACTCAGATAGGACACACTGTTTAAGCAAACAAAGCAATGACGAAATTGCAACAACTATCTAAGGATTTGTATGGCACTTGGATAAAAAGTGTATTTGTAATATGAGGTTATATAATGGTTCTTTCTGTATATCGTGTTTATACTCGAGTGAGTATGTGATATATTCACAAGTGAGCGTAGCGAACGAGTGAATATATAATATTCTCACGAGAGTATAAGATGCACGATATACAGAATGAACCATTATATAATCTTATTATGCCACTCTAAGTTCAATTACAGTTGATTCGAACACAGTCATAACAATTAAGCTAAAAACCATAAAAATATCCCATAGCCAACTCAATAATGCTGATGTTGATCTCGAACCATTTATGACATGGCTTGATTCTAGCAAATCATGGCGGAACCATTTATGACGTCACTTGATTCTAGGTAATCATGAAAATTTTCATGATTTTTTTATTCATTAGTTCCCAGAATGCACTTCTACAGTGGTATACGCTGGAGTGTATATGGAGGAGTTGTATATGATGACGATATACCACTCTCCACTGTATATCGTTGTTATAGACCCATGTTATACAATTGTAATTGGACTTAGAGTGGTATAATACAATTTATCAAATAATGTCTTCTGATAAATGTCCTTTTCTGTATAACTCTCATAATATACATGCATTGATTATATGACTTGCATTCCAAGAATGTTATAATCAGGAAATGCACTTAAAGCTACTTCCACTGACTGGAATTTATCAAGAAACTCAAATCCAGCTTCAATGAAGTTTTGGTATTCAATTTGACCACCAACAACAATTACAATATACTTATATGTGTCATCCTCAGGTGCTTTAACCTCCAATAATGTAACAACTCGCTCAGCATATTTGGTTTGACCACTCAGGCTCTCTGAAGATCTCTCATTGTTATATAAATTCAATGTGCGTTTAAGTCTAATATATTCATCTTGATGGGCTGGATTGTCAAAGCAGAACTGACTTCCATCATCTGGTGTATCAACGAAGTAAACAGCTCTTAATTTTTCTTCTGTATGCAGAGACTCCTGGGTAATATAGGTCTTATTATCGTAACTCTCTGTATCATGAAATACAGGATCATAGGGTTTTAAGCAATGCCTTGGGTATAGGTGTTGTCCCGTTGGGCACAGGTGATTGGGTATAGCAAATGCCTGGACCTGAATTCCCCCTCCAGTGCGCACTATTCCTCTAGTAGCAGCAATGACTTGGGTGGGATTAATAGACGACATCCTAGAAGGATGAATGAAAGTAATTTCAAAATGTGATGTAAAATATGGTGTTTTGAAGAATAGTGGCCATGACCTGGTATGTTAAGATTTATGCTGTAACTCAAGAAGAAGTGGAGCCATTTTGTTGATTTGTATATATAAATTGTTCAAAGCAAGACATGATGTGCTATGAGAGTTCAAAAAATAGAGTGGCCCTTCTTATGGTATATACTGTTAACTGGTAAGTGGTAGACCAGTTTTGTTGATATTTCATATATTCCTTGTTGATTTTGATACTGTTTTGTCACTGGAGACATTGTCTGGCAGTAATTTACAATAAGATGAAAAGTTAACTCTATGCCAGGGTAGAAGCTAGGTCAACACAGATATATTAAAGAAACAGCAGCAAATACTGACCTTAAATTTCTCTATCAGTTCAGGAGCCCCAGGTGTAGTCAAAACTTCAGATAGATGTGGATGCAAAGTTTTATTCTGGAATCAAAACAAAAATGAAGCTAGCTATTTCTAGCTACACCTTAAAGAAAACTAGCAAGAAAATGGATATTGCAAGGCATAATGTTTTGCATGTATATGTATATGGTAAGAACTCATCCAAAATAGCCAAAGATCATGTTTACACACTTACCTGCTGTTGCTATTACTATGTTGTTGCCTAAACTTGTTATAAAGAAATGTTGACTAATACATAACCTTATCAGTAAACACTTAAGTTTTAACTATCCTTTGCAAGAGCTTGGCTCTGTCAGCACTCTTTAAATTAGAAGTAATTCTTTGCTATAGAATACATCCAATCAAAATTAGGATCAGCAAACCTTTTATAAATCACTGAAGTTTGTTTTACATTTTGAGTCCCATTAAAGGTTAACCAAGCTACTTTTGAGGTCATTTAACATGAATCATCTGTGGACTTAAGAGGGGTTCAATGATATCAGAGACTCATCAGAGTAGTCAATGACCTTCATCCCCTCTGAACTAGGAAGTAATCATTCTTAGCCATTTGAAAGCATCGAGTGGTTTCTTCAGTTAAGGTGGCTGTATATCTAGAACCCTAAAAATAACTTCAATAAAGTGGATGTATTGCAAGGAGCCACATTTTGTTAACGAATAACGGCCTTAATTATTAATGATACTCTCTAATGTTTTACCCTGGTCTCCATCAGCTTGCTGTATTTCCCTCTGATTATGAGTGATCATTTTACAGGTTTAATGCTGATAAGATGTTTAATGATTGTATGAATAAAGGTAGAAAAATGAAGTGTCATGATTAATGATTGTTCATAATCCGAAGTCAAGGAATTATTTCTGATGAGAGATTATGCCAAATTACTTTGAATGATGCAACATGTATCTTATGAAATGTAGTTATGATACAATAATGTACTATTATATTCTATAAATTGATGCAAATTGTAAAATTGAAAAAGATATTTTAAAAAGAAAAAGGTTCCCTGTACATTTTACTTGAGAAAAAGATTTAGGAATACCCACCTTATCTTAAAAGTCAGATGTCATATAAATATTGATCATTGACTAAATATGCTGAGATAAGGTTTTATATTACGGTTTAAGGTTTAGCTTGTTATCTAAAGAATATTTTATTTAAAAATTTGTAATTTAGGCACTGAAATTGTACAATTATTTATGTAACTAATATGCAAGGCATACTTACCACAACCCCTTTCTTTTGTGGCTCTTTTAACTTCAATAATATCACGTCGTGTAGGTTCTTGTTGTGTTGAGCATGTCTTTCCAGTTACTTCAATAATATCGTACTCTCAATCTACATAAAATATTTGGTTTTAGTTATTGTTTATCAACTAGCTAAATAGCGTTGACTAATTGCAAGGAGGAGGGTATCGCTTTCAACTGGATCTTGTTATCACATTCACAAAGATAATGAAAATTTCAAAGTTAATATACAATTTTTAGAACCATATTTCCAGTCATTATCCCAACGAACGAAGTTCGGTAGGGATATAGTGAAGCCCTCCCTCCGTCCGTCCGTCCGTCCGTCCGTCCGTCCGTCCGTCCGTCCGTCCGTCCGTCCGTCCGTCCGTCCGTCCGTCCGTCCGTCCGTCCGTCCGTCCGTCCGTCCGTCCGTCCGTCCGTCCGTCCGTCCGTCCGTCCGTCCGTCCGTCCGTCCGTCCGTCCGTCCGTCCGTCCGTCCGTCCGTCCGTCCGTCCGTCCGTCCGTCCGTCCGTCCGTCCGTCCGGAAGATAACTCAAATACGAGTTGACGGATTTTCTTCATATTTAGTGGAAAGATGTTTATTGGTGAATAGTTGTACGCAAAAAACTTTTTCGCAAAAACCATAATATTTTCATTCTAAACCAAAGTAATTAATATTATTGTTTGAAATTTTGGTAGTATATTCGCAACATCTATCTATTTCACATATATTCCGTGTTTTTCATCAGGAAAACAGTAATTTTCGCTAATTTTTAGATCTTTCTGAAGTATAGCTTTATTATACTCAAATGAAAGGCAATTAAGAGTACATTGCAAATATTGTATCTTTTTTCTGATTCGAGCCTCGTAAAATTCAAAATGGCCGTCTAATGTACGATTTCGCAATAATTTTTCGATCCCTTCAAAGTATGGCTATATTATACTCAAATTGAAGGAATTTTGGAGAAGATCACAATTATGGTATTATTCTTCAGATTTGTACCTCAGAAAATTCAAAATGGCTGCTTTGCAGGAATTCGCAATTCCAAAATCTAAATTTTTCAATTTTAACCAAAGTAATGAGTATAATTGATTGGAATTCGGTAATTGATATTTTGTTCGTTGGGATTTGCTACTCCGCGGAGTTGCCATTGTCTAGTTATTCTGTGTATAAATTACAAATATGATGTCACTTTTGACTAAATTTAGAATAAATATTATGATAAAAATCATCTTAAGTTATCGCTATGTTTGCACGTCCTCAATTTTGATTATGACAAGCCTATCACTTCAGTACAGTGAAACTTATATATCTGAACACCTCTCAATGTGAACATTTTTTCAGTCTGACCTTAAAGACAAGTCTCAGTTTGGAGAACAGTCAACTGGGCTAATAATGTTTTGATGAAAATATAGAAATAACACCCAAATTAAATTATGAATATTCAAAAGAGAACATTTAAATGTACAATTATGATGTAAAAATATCAAAATTGCCCGAAACAGGTGTAACGTGCAGTAGACCTATTCAATAAAAAACAAGTCTCAGTTTGGAGAACGAAGTTCATCAGTTAACTGCGCTAATAATTTTTTTATGAAAAATATAGACTTAACACCCAAATCAAATTATGGATATTCAAAAGAGGACATTTAAATCACAATATATAAAATATCAAATTGTCCAAAACAGGCGTAACGTGCAATAGACTGATGAACTTCATTCTCCAAACTGAGACTCTTTTGTTATCTTCTATTGACTTAGATGTTCATAAAACGAGGAAATGTAAACACCTGCTGTTCCAAACACTTTTGGTCAATCCTAGACTCCCAGAAGTGTTTGGACTTGACAGGTTTTACTGTAGTTACAATTGTTGTATGCTATTTGTATAATCATATCAATATATCAATCATATCAATATATCAATCATATCAATATATCAATCATATCAATATATCAATCATATCAATCATATCAATATATCAATCAAATCAATATATCAATCATATCAATATATCAATCATATCAATATATCAATCATATCAATATATCAATCATATCAATATATCAATCATATCAATATATCAATCATATCAATATATCAATCATATCAATATAGCTGTTTGCATTGCTGAGAGGTAAGCTGTCATATCTCAAGTGACTGTTTAATTTAAAAAAGAATTTGTGTCAACGATGCACAAACTAACTTGTATATTGATGTCACTCTGCTCTTTATAATACCTGTTACCCTTATTAAGTAAATTTTATAATTGCTACTTACATAAAGTAAAGTAGAACGGAAAGTATCGCAACAGATTTCAGACAGTCATATGCACACCCGGTGATAAAAATTATTTTTTCAAGAAAAGGTTTATGATTTAATTGCTAAACGAATAGGCGCACGGTATGGTAAAATATGTCGCGTATTCTACGAATTTTTTTTAGCCGATTCTCTTCTTAGGTATAAGATCTATTAAAAAAGGCCCAACGCCACCAACGTGCAAAAGTCAATGTTTTTGCTTTAAATCAAGCATCAATGGTCTACACAACCTGCAATAAATATTTGTAAGTGACATTATCATCATAAAATTAATGACCCACATGTTTTTTTCTGAAATGTTGTCCTGATTTTCATTCTCTTCCACCCCTGCTTTTTCAATTTTTGTTGCATTAATATGTTGCGTTTTGAGACACAGTTGCCCCTTTAAAAGCATAAGTAATTCCTTTTAAATAGATAAAATGGAAAACAATTTTTTCCATGATATTTCCCATAGGGAAGACTCATTCAATCCATCGCTTTCAGCTTAATCTTGGTCGCCCATAATGAATATCTTTAAAACCCCTGGTTCTGGTTCCTGCCTAAATGTGAAGAATTCTGGGAAATTCCCTCATCTTTATAAAAACTTATTTATAGGGCCCCTGATGTCTTCTGCCTGCTTACCTGCAGCAATGACACTCTCTATGTTTATTCAACCATCTACAGGAACTAAATGTGAAGTATTCTGGGAAATACCCTCCTGTTTAACAACACTGTATTTATACTGTAGGGCCCCAGATGGATCATGCCTGCTTACCTGCAGCAATGACACTCTCTATGTTTATTCAACTATCTACAGGAACTAAATGTGAAGTATTCTGGGAAATACCCTCCTGTTTAACAACACTGTATTTATACTGTAGGGCCCCTGATGGATCCTGCCTGCTTACCTGCAGCAATGACAACTCTCTACGTTTGTTCAACCATCTGCAGGAATTGAATGTGAAGTATTCTGGGAAATACCCTCCTGTTTAACAACACTGTATTTATACTGTAGGGCCCCTGATGGATCCTGCCTGCTTACCTGCAGCAATGACACTCTCTATGTTTATTCAACCATCTACGGGAACTAAATGTGAAGTATTCTGGGAAATACCCTCCTGTTTAACAACACTGTATTTATACTGTAGGGCCCCTGATGGATCCTGCCTGCTTACCTGCAGCAATGACACTCTCTATGTTTATTCAACCATCTACAGGAACTAAATGTGAAGTATTCTGGGAAATACCCTCCTGTTTAACCACACTGTATTTATACTGTAGGGCCCCTGATGGATCCTGCCTGCTTACCTGCAGCAATGACACTCTCTATGTTTATTCAACCATCTACAGGAACTAAATGTGAAGTATTCTGGGAAATACCCTCCGCCTCCTGTTTAACAACACTGTATTTATACTGTAGGGCCCCTGATGGATCCTGCCTGCTTACCTGCAGCAATGACACTCTCTATGTTTATTCAACCATCTACAGGGACTAAATGTGAAGTATTCTGGGAAATACCCTCCTGTTTAACAACACTGTATTTATACTGTAGGGCCCCTGATGGATCCTGCCTGCTTACCTGCAGCAATGACACTCTCTATGTTTATTCAACCATCTACAGGAACTAAATGTGAAGTATTCTGGGAAATACCCTCCTGTTTAACAACACTGTATTTATACTGTAGGGCCCCTGATGGATCCTGCCTGCTTACCTGCAGCAATGACAACTCTCTACGTTTGTTCAACCATCTGCAGGAATTGAATGTGAAGTATTCTGGGATTGAACCTCTTCCTCTGGTAAGTGCATTTATATACATGTATAATATTTATCCCATACTTGGATGTGTTACAGGTACATAAAGCAGGTTTGTAAAAACCTATATTTTCATCAGCAGGCAGATATAGCTTTACGTCCTGCTCCAAGCGGGCAGATATAGTATATCTGCCCGCTATGTCATAATCGCCAAAATACAGACAATTGCGATCTGTTTGATAGTGTATAGAAGAGAAGGAAAGATTCGAGAAAATATATGTGGATGATTATCTGAAAGAACAGGAAAATCCGGCCACGGCTAAGAAAACAAAACTGGACATGAATATTCTGAAATATTTCCACGGTTGAATGGAAATTTTTAAACAGATTTTCATTGACTCTTTGAATGTCATGACATGACAAATAAGTCAGTACAAAAAATGAAGCTGTAAAGTTGTTACCAAGTAAAACTGAAAAGCTGATTTTTCAGTAATAAAAATGGCCACCATTTTGAAGCGAGGTGAGCTTTTGAGACATAACTGAAGAATTGAAAGCTTTATGTAGACAAAAGAGGAGGGAAAACCCTAGAGATTTAGAGATGACAGACATAATTATGTATCTTGCTTACCATCTTGGTTTTTCATAATAATCACTGGCTAGTTTATTAAAATGACATGTAGTTGTGATGATTAACCAATGTTCACATAATCCTTACATCTTTCTTTATCTTAATGTAAAGTAACAAGCTATGATATTAATTAACAGTCCAGAAATTAAAATAATATTATTCGGAGCATGTTTAGAAAAATTTTGAAACTGCCATTGAATTGAATGACATCATTTGTCTGTCGATTCGACCAATCAGCAACGATATCTTCTCAATACAGATTTACATTATAGACATACATCTTCTTTGAACCCTTGGGTTATTCCCCCTCTTTGTAGCCACATCTTAAAATTGAAACCATTCCAATTAATTGTATTGGAGGTCAAGTGGTCGATTATAATAGCTCAGGTCATCCTTGTGAGCTAGAAATATATAACCTATTTTATATTTTCTTAAACATAACAACAAATTAAAAATGGATCATATATTGTGCTGTTACAAATAAATGTTATAATAACTTTCGAATTAGACATAATGTCAGTCAATATTATGTTCTGAATGAGTCTAGAAAATCTGCATGTCCAAGGTCTCCGGGCCTTAGCATTAGGAATATAGTCTAGCCTAACAAATCTGATGCTATACATGTACCTGGAAGTAGGTTATATGCAATTTCGATATCCTGTGTTGTTTGTGTGTATTTGATGTCTATAGTTTCATTACAAATCATTCATTCAATTTTGAATAACAGTTTTTTCTGGAAATTACAAAGTCACAATGATGCAGGTCATGTATATTACTTTTTAAAATCAGTATTTTATAATGTGTATTTCTAAAATTTAAATGTCAAATAAAATAAGATTTGTGTCAAAATGAATTGATTAATTCTTTTACAAATCCACAATGATGCCTCGGTGTATCTTTTAAAATCAATATGTTACAACGATGTTCATCTTTAGAATTTAAATCTCAATTGAAATAAGATTAGTGTCAAATTGAAATGGATTACTACAATTTAAAAAACAAGAAATTAATGAATGGTACACATATACTATTTTATAAAATCTCAAATAAAGTAAGATTTATGTCAAAATGAAGGGATTTAAATTTACAAATCCATAATGACGCGTCAATCCATCTTTTAAAATCAATATGTTATTATGATATGTAAATTTATATTTTTAAAATTTAAATCTCAAATGAAATGAGATTATTGTCAGATTGAAATGGATTACAGTAAAACCTGTCTAATCCGAACACCCATGGGACCAGCCAAAAGCGTTCAAATTGGCAGGTGTTCAAATTTTGAGGATTTTGTAGGTCGGGGGCATTTTCATTGTTCAGTCCACTATATTGAACACTTAATACTCAGTAAGAAAACTATACATGCTGTTTATTCTACAATAGGCCTATAGCCTATATACTATTTTTATTTACATTTTGAACAATTTCAATATTTTAGTAAAAATAACTTATATTTTGGCAAAAAATTTGTCATACACTGACAGTATAAGTATATGATAGTCTCCTACGAAATCTTATGCTTCTCAAATGACTTATCCCATATTATGGTTATAAAGCACTGCTTTACTTTTGCTTGAAAAAGTCCTTTATTGTTTTGTTTTTTTTGGGCACTTTTAGCATTAACAATATTTGAGTAGATATCCTTTTCAAGTAAAAAGACTTTTTCATGAGTGTTCACTCGAGATGATGTATAATCCTCCCTTTTTAGGAGGCATTTTAGTGATAGGATAATACAAAGCTGAATTTTTTCTCTTTCTCGTGTAATTTTGTCTGCAATTGTGTCTGTGTTGTCTTTGTGATTATAAAACATTTACTGATTGAATCTTAGCTATCATAACAGACCCATGGGATATAAAACATCTAAGACCTGTTCATAATCCAAATCAAAAACATCCAGTTAATTTACAATAAGGATAAACCAATTATCTCCCAGATTCTCACCTTTCTCTTAATCCAAATCAAAAACATCCAGGTAATTTCCAATAATGATAAATCAATTATCTTCTTGATTCACACCTTTCTCTTAATCCAAACATAAACATTCAGTTCTTTTCTAACAGGATAAACCAATTAACTCCTGTATTCACACCTTTTCAAATCATCCTGTTGTTTTCCACAAATAAGGGATGTCACTGAGACTAAATAAGTTAATTAAGACAGTATTGGTTCTTTGATTACATTGTACATGTATATGTAAAGATAAATAACAACTATAACATTGACTCAATATGTGGCTATTATTGAAATGTCCTGACATTTGATTTCTGATAAAAATGTTCAGAGTAGACAGGTCACTTTTTCATATCTGGTTGTTCACTGTTCAGATTAGGAGGTGTTCAGATTTCAAGGTTCATCTAACATGGGAGTCAATGGGAGGAAAAAATGGGACCGAAAAAAAGTGTTCAAATTGGAAGGTGTTCGGATTAGCCAGGTGTTCAGATATACAGGTTTTACTGTACTACAATTTAAAAATTTATGAAAGGTACATATTCAATCTTTTATGATCAACATTTTATTGTGCAGATTACTTGGCTCACATGGTCAAATTAACAAATGTCAATTCAACTTGACATTAAAAGATGATCTCCCAACATTGGTAGTCCTGAACCTAAAATGGGAAATGAACAAGAATATTAAGGTAACCAGATAATGCAAAAATGCACATTTTGAGAATACTGGATAGGTCTATAATTTAAGCCAAGGTCATTCAATATTTATGTTGGGCCTTTAAATCAGATTATACATCTACCTGCTATTGGAAAATAAAAAATTCAACACATATTACAAGTGGCAACTAAAATTTAAGCAAAACTTACCTTTAAAACAGTTTTTTGAAATTAAAAAAGTTTGAGAATGTGAATGAAATTGCACATTATCAGTCAAAATAGTTTGTAGGGGGCCTTTAATATCAATCTCCAACTGCGGTATTATTTCCTCATTGATCGTCGGCTAAACCCTGATGCTTTCAGGTGCTTTTTAAAAAACTCAGAGAATAGAAGGTACAAAGATGCAGAGAAGAAAATCTCAAAAGTTATTTGTAGGAATAATTTTGCTGCTCCTATGTGTTTGCATATTATATGTACATGTCTACAAATCTAAGAGGTTCACAGATGGATCATCAAAGATACATATGCATGAATATGATAGCAATTTCAAAAGATCTTTAAAGAGGAAAAACATTTCAAAACATGAAATTGGAGTTGAATCTAGGATTAAGGATTTTACATACAGCGACCAAAATAGGGGATTTTTAGTTAAAACACCAGGCTGTGTAATTCCTGATGTGAATCCTTGGGATAATACTATTCGGGATTTCATTGACAAAAATGTCACATTGACTTGTGATAAAAATCCTAGCATAACATATACACGTGGAAATATTTTGAAAATTAACTATACCATAGTTGAAAATAATTATCCCAATTTTAGTCATTGTGGGTACATCGGGATCTTCAGAGTTGATGATAATGCCTATACGATGGACATGGCTGAGACTGAATTCACGCAAGATGTAACTCTCATGGTAGAGTATATAAAAGTAAAATGTTATGATCTGAAGAAGAAAACAATATATACAAATTACCATGCAGTTGTTTTTGAGAAGAAAAATGTTGAAGATGAAATCTTGAGAAATACAGTTGATAATGATCAAAAATTGAACATGATTGTCATAGGGGTTGACTCCATTTCGAGACTAAACTTCATACGACTTATGCCGAAGACCAGGAAATTTATCGAGGAACAGCTGAATGGATTTGAACTAACTGGATATAACAAAGTGGCTGATAACACTTTTCCTAATCTTATTCCTCTTTTAGCTGGAAAATTTGTTGAAGACTTACCATGGAATATTTCAACTGACCGTGATAAGCTGCCATTTGATGAATTTAACATTATTTGGAATGATGCAGCTAAAAGAGGTTACAGGACATTATTTGCAGAAGATAATCCGGGTGTTGCAATATTTAATTATTTCCGAGGAGGATTTAAGAAGCAGCCAACAAATTATTATCTTCGTCCGTTTAGTCGCGCTTTGGAATATGACGGTAAATCTTTGTGGCATAATAAGCATCACTGTGTGGGTGATCGTCATGAATCTGAAATCACATTAAATTATTTGTTTGACTACATGAAGACTTTTAAGGATCGTCCTCATTTCGCATTTATATACAATTCAAGACTCACCCATGACTTCATCAGTTTCACAGGTGTGGCAGATAATATCTACCTTAATTTTCTTAAAAGAGTAAAACACAATGGAAATCTGAATAACTCTGTGGTTTTATTCTTTAGTGACCATGGTATACGATTTGGTAACATTAGGCAAACAAATATAGGGAAACTTGAAGAAAGACTTCCTTTTTTGTATTGGATTTTGCCGAAATGGTTTTCGACAAATCATCCGGAACTTGTTCGTAATCTAAGAATAAATAAAAACAGACTGACAACACCATTTGATGTTCATGAAACGCTGCAAAACATCTTATCCGAGGGATCGTTAGAATCATTTCCTACCAAACCGAATAGAAAAGGGAGAAGTTTATTCAAGATAATACCTGAAACTAGAACTTGTGAAGACGCATGGATTTTGCCTCACTGGTGTACATGTCAACATATGACACCTGTCAGTACAGATGACATCACAGTGACAAAAGCTGCCAAATTTGTCATTAACTCCCTCAATAAACATTTATCCAATCTTCAGAATTTGAATTTATGCGCAATCCTTTCAGTAGATGAAATAAGAAAAGCTGAAATGTATGTCTCGACTAAACAAATATTGAAATTCCAACAAGCAGATGTTCTTGAGTCTGAAAACAGAGTCGCAGATAAAGATAATCCCAGATTTCCAGATAAAGGTAATCCCAGAGTTTCAGATGAAGATAATCCCAGAGTTTCATATAAAGATAATCCCAGAGTTTCAGATAAGGATAATCCCTGAGTTTCAGATAAAGATAATCCCAGAGTTCCAGATAAAGATAATCCCAGAGTTCCAGATAATGATAATCCCAGAGTTCCAGATAATGATAATCCCAGAGTTCCAGATAAAGATAATCCCAGAGTTCCAGATAAAGATAATCCCAGAGTTGCAGATAAAGATAATCCCAGAGTTCCAGATAAAGATAATCCTAGATTTCCAGATAAAAATAATCCCAGAGTTCCAGATAATGATAATCCCAGAGTTCCAGATAAAGATAATCCAAGAGTTCCAGTTGTATATTATCAGATAGAGTTTAAAGCATATCCAGGTGGAGGAATATTTGAGGCAACTGTCCATTTTAATGAAGTGGATGATGCTTTTGATCTTTCGGGATCTGTCAGTAGAATTAATCGCTATGGTAACCAGAGTTCTTGCATCAAAGATTCACACCTGGAGAAGTATTGTTATTGTAATGATATCCATCCATAGTAAGAGAGTTCATATAAGTTACTCATGTTGTACAAAATTAAGTTATCTATATGAATAACTATATTCTAACATTACTTATCATAAATGATAACAGTGGGGTATTAGGAGGGAGGGGGCTATTAAGGGGGCTGTTAGGTACTGTTTATTTGCACATGTATATTAGACCATCGGTAGGATGCTGAGGGTTACTTCTTATAAGTATCTCATATTGCATATTGTACAAAATTGAGTTATATAACATGTATGTAACTATTTTCTAACATTACTTAAATCCTAAATGATAACAGGGGTTTTTAGGGGGGGGGGGGGGTGCTATTAAGGGGGCACTATTTATTTATACATGTATATCTTAGACCATTGTTAAGATGCTGAGGGTTCATAACATATATAGTATTTGGGGACTCTGATTGAAATCTGCTTTTAAATATCAAGTGACATTGTCTTGTTTTAAGGCCTACATCTGGGGCCACCATATTTTTGTCTTTATTTGAAAATAATGGCATACCCGTTTCATTTAGTACCACTGTTTTGAATGTGTTAATCTGAATATATGAATAAATAAATGAAACAATGGTGACTTCAGTAGTTGTTTGTACCTAATATAATAACATGCCAGTATCATTTTTATGTCACCACCAGAAGCGATGACATATTGTCTCTATCTTCAGGCTAGGCAATTGGGCGCCGTAACCACAAGGTTATGAGATGCATGTGCTCGTGTTTATTTCATTCATTCAAGAGGTTTTCTTAGGCTCAGATTAATTCTTAGCCCATTGAGGGCTTCTTAATGCTTGAAAGGCATTTCAACTGTTTCGAAACTCCGGGTTTGGAATGTTCCCTCTTGGGAGACTTCTCTATTGCTACTACAGGAGCAGGAGTACTTCTCAGAGATGATCAAATATAAAGGTTCAAGGTCACACTACTGAATGTATGCAATGGGGAGGCTTTATATATCTCCAAAACCCATCATATACATGGATACCATCATACTAATTACACATTTGGAAATCATTGTTACTTTCAGAATTCAGTGTTAAAAGTAAAGGAGGGTGAGCTTATCTTTGATGCTGGTACCCTAAATGACATTTTATTACTGAACTCACTCACTTTTAATTCATAATTACAAATAATTTGGTAAACAAATTGTTACTTTCAGAATTCAGTGTTAAAAGTAAAGGAGGGTGAGCTTATCTTTGATGCTGGTACCCTAAATGACATTTTATTACTCAACTCACTCACTTTTACTTCATATTTACAAATAATTTGGTTAACAAATTGTTACTTTCAGAATTCAGTGTTAAAAGTAAAGGAGGGTGAGCTTATCTTTGATGCTGGTACCCTAAATGACATTTTATTACTCAAGTCACTCACTTTTAATTCATATTTACAAATAATTTGTTAGTAAACAAATTGTTACTTTCAGAATTCAGTGTTAAAAGTAAAGGAGGGTGAGCTTATATTTGATGCTGGTACCCTAAATGACATTTTATTACTCAAGTCACTCACTTTTAATTCATATTTACAAATAATTTGGTAAACAAGTTGTTACTTTCAGAATTCAGTGTTAAAAGTAAAGGAGGGTGAGCTTATCTATGATTATTGTTGGTACCCTAAGATGACATCCTATGACCCAGCTTCATCATTTTTCCTCAGTACCAGTAGGGATAATCCTGTGCACCTCTGGGATGCCTTTACGGGAGAACTGCGCTGTTCTTATAGAGCATATGATCATATGGTGAGTGTTCTTCTGTGAGGTTATTTTCAAAACATTTCAAATGATTTGCGACATTGAAGGAAAGATATGCCACAAATACATGTATTTTTATGCTGCTATACTTCCTGTACATTACTTGCTAGGGTGTATGCCCAAGTCTAGCTACTTGTTTTGTTAGGGTATAGGCCCTAGTCTCGCTGCAAGCCCTTGTGAGTTCCACTCACCACATACCTCTCTGGTGTTGAAATAGGACAGGGGGGGGGGGGTCAAGAGACTTGAAGCAAGACTTTGTACAAGTTGTAGGCTCATTTTTAAGCAAGTTTAAACAATACCAATACGGCAATAGAGATACCTATACTTCTATTCTAAAACTGTCTGGTATCTCTACACCCCTTTTGTACTGTACTACTTTATTGTTTCTCTCCTTGTGTTTAAGGATGAACTGACATCTGCCCATAGTTTATGCTTCAGTGAAGATGGCTCTAAGATATATTGTGGATTTAATAAAGCTGTTCGGATGTTTGATATATCTCGACCTGGCAGAGACTGTATATCTAGGCAAACCTTTCGTAAGTTACACTGGGGGGTTATTGTGGCTTAAGCAAGGCAAATTTTTTTTCAAGATTTGAACTGTATAATATATTTTTATTGCTTATGGATGGGGGAATGCCCATGTAATGTTTATGATATTTTCTTCTAAGTTCTCAGTTTTGTAAATAACACATTATGTATCAAGATATAGTAATACATGAAAGTAACATAATTACTTTAGGATTAAATACGGGAAAAGAAGAGATATGATACACACTCTACACTGTTTGTAATTTCCCTTTATTCTCAACATATTTTCAATTTTTTTCCTCCAAGAACATTCGAAGGTATTAAAATCACTACCATATTTACTCAAAACCCGTCATTTTATCTAATGTGTTTTCTTGGTTTCAGAGAGTGATGCCAAAATGACAGGTCACAAAGGTAAATTAATTATATAGGGTATATTCAGTAGATCTGCTAAAACACACCTTTATTAAAATGCATATGGGGCGGGATTAGTACAATTGCAGAAAGTTTTCACAAACAACTGTGCTCATTTTTGTCACCACCACAAGTGGTCGGCAATTGGTGTTTGATATATGGCATCTGTAGTAAATGGCAGGTAGTGACTTTTTGCATGTTAATGCCTTGTTTAGTTTATCACCAGTTGTGAATTCTTATATCCATTTCAGGTAAAGTGGGACAAACTGGTATCCTTTCATGCATAGCTGTCTGCCCTGGGAAGCCTATGTATGCTGTAGGGTCTTATGCAAGGACTATTGGTCTTTACACAGAGCCAAGGGGGAAGCTGCTTTGTATGTTTGATGGCCACACTGGTAAGAATTGAGGGTCAGGGCTTCACAGGGAGATATGCCGTGTACTAAAATAGTACTCATGGCATTTTAGTGCTAATTGAGTACTCATTTAAGTAAATATTAGTACTATACTGAATGAGCCCTTATGACATGAATACTGATTTATTGCATTTTTAGTACTAAATGAGTACTCATATGATGAGTGATAAAATAGCGCGAATTTCATTGATTTTTCATTACTCAATGAGCACTCATATATATGCTGAGTACTCAATTACAGTAAAACCTGTATATCTGAACACCTGGCTAATCCGAACACCTTCCAATTTGAACACTTTTTTTCCGTCCCATTTTTTCCTTCCATTGACTCCCATGTTAAAAAAAACCTTGAAATCTGAACACCTCCTAATCTGAACAGTGAACAACCAGATTTGAAAAACTGAACTGTCTAATCTGAACATTTTATCAGAAATCAAATGTCTGGACATTTCAATTAAAGCCACATATCGAGTCAATGTTATAGTTGTTATTTATCTTTACATATGCAATGTAATCAAAGAACCAATATTGTCCTAATTAACTTATTTAAGTCTCAATTACATCCCTAATTGTGGAGAACAACAGGATGATTTGGAAAGGTGTGAATACAGGAGTTAATTGGTTTATCCTATTAGAAAAGAACTGAATGTTTTATGTTTGGATTAAGAGAAAGGTGAGAATCTGGGAGTTAATTGGTTTATCCTTATTTTAAATTAACTGGATGTTTTTGATTTGGATTATGAACAAGTCTTAACTGTTTTATATCCCATGGGTCTGTTATGATAGCTAAGATTCAATCAGTAAATGTTTTATAATCACAGAGACAACACAGACACATTTGCAGACAAGATTATAATTGTTTTATCATTATTAGAAATTACCTGGATTTTTTGATTTGGATTAAGAGAAAGGTGTGAATCAAGAAGATAATTGGTTTATCCTTATTTTAAATTAATTGGATGTTTTTGATTTGGATTATGAACAAGTCTTAACTGTTTTATATCCCATGGGTCTGTTATGATATAGGATTCTATCAGTAAATGTTTTATAATCACAGAAACAACACAGACACATTTGCAGACAAGATTATAATTGTCTTATCATTATTAGAAATTACCTGGATGTTTTTGATTTGGATTAAGAGAAAGGTGAGAATCTGGGAGATAATTGGTTTATCCTTATTTTAATTTAACTGGATGTTTTTGATTTGGATTATGAACAAGTCTTAACTGTTTTATATCCCATGGGTCTGTTATGATAGCTAGGATTCAATCAGTAAATGTTTTATAATCACAAAGACAACACAGACACATTTGCAGACAAGATTATATCACGAGAAAGAGAAAAAATTCAACTTCGTAATATCCTATCACTAAAATGCCTCCTAAAAAGGCACATCTGACATCCTGAATGCCCTTGATATTTTGAAAGATTATGCATCATCTCGAATGAGCACTCGTGAAAAATTAATTGAAGAGGGTATCTACTCAAATATTGCTAATGCCAAAAGTGCCAACAAACAAACAACAATGAACGACTTTTTCAAGCTAAAGTAAAGCAGTGCTATGTAACCATAATATGAGATAAGTCATTTAATAAGCATAAGATTCCGTACAAGACTATCATATACTTATTCAGTGTATTACAAAGTTTTTGCCAAAATTAAAGAGTTATTTTTTCAAAAACAATGAAATTGTTCAAAATGTAAATAAAACATAGCATATACATGTAGGCTATAGGCCTATTGTAGAATAAACTCATCAACAACATGTATTGTTTTCTGACTAAGTATTAAGTGTTCCATATAGTGGACTGAACAATGAAAATCCCTGCCCCCGACCAACAATATCCTCGAAATTTGAACACCTGCCAATTTGAACGCTTTTGGCTGGTCCCATGGGTGTTCGGATTAGACAGGTTTTACTGTAGTACTAAATTAGTGCTCGTGGCATGAGTGTTCATGAGTGCACTTTTGCCAGAGTGCTAATTTAGTACTTATTTCGTACTAATTGAGTAATTGGCATATCTCCCTGTGTTTAAGGGAAAGATGCAGGGTCACCTTAAATGATGTTATTGGTCACATTTGTAAGGCATAAGACAAAGTCCATTTGATTACAATTATCGTATTTCATTCACATTTCCTATAGTAAATACCCTGAAAGCTTAGAATTGTACACTAATATACTTACTAGTATGTGGTGCAGATAGCATTTTTTATGCAATGCAGTTTGAACATGTAAAAATTTATTTTTCATTCTTAGCATTGATACAGTATAGGTAGTGAGCTAGCACCAAAAAATGTACCGGCTTCTGAACAAATTGAAATTACTTGTTTCTTATGTATTTTTATGTGATACTTCAGAAAATTTTTGTCTGACATGCCGTATCCGGGGCGAAATTTGTCAAAATTGGGTTTTTGACCCTAAAAAGGAAAATTACAGGGGGTACATTATCATCATTGAATAATTCATTCAGTTGATCTTCAATCATCATAATAATTTTATTGAGACTTGATGAGATCATTCTGGGGTAGTATATAACGTTTCAATGGTCTGTCACTCATGGTTGCCATGGAAACCACAATTTTTGCTGAGAAAATCCTTAATTTTGGTAAAACCTGTACCTGTACATAATATAGAATATGGATTATTTTTTATATCAACAGATATTAGAACATTTTGGCACTCTTGAAATCACCAGGGCTGTCCAAACATTTGTTTAAAGTGAAAGAATATTACAATTTATGTGACTGGTAAGTGTCAAAGACCATACAATTACATGAGTGGTCAAAAGTGGGCGTCGCCCTCATAATAGTAGTTGATTGCCATTCTCTATAAATACAGAGTTTTACTTGACTTTTGAGATACATTTATATTGAACTTCTTTGGTTATACTTAATATCAAGCAATCTAAGTGTTATAGTTATTGCATGGGGATACAGGGGGGGGGAGAGGGGGAGGGGGGGTAGTAACAGAATTGGGAGGGGGCAGAGCTTATCAGTCTTAAGTATAAATCTCATCTTCATGGTTCTAGATTTCATAGGGTACATCTTCTTGGTCTTATTATATATATATGTTTTGTTTGTGTTTTATTACAGGAGGGGTGACTCACATGATATTCTCTAAAGATGGCAACAGACTCTACAGTGGAGGACGCAAGGTAGGGGCACTACAAGTGAAACTGTTTGGTTAACAGTTAACACTTCATTAAGAAAATTGAAGTATTACGCTGAGCTTTAATCTGTCTTCAGTGCATGATGAATTATTCTTTCATTTTTAATGAATTTGATTCTTTGTGACTAAATAATTTTTCACATTTTCGCTTTTTTTGCAGGACCCGGAGATTTTATGTTGGGACATGAGGAATCCTGGGAAAATTCTCTTCACCATTGAGAGAAACGTCACAACAAACCAACGCATTTACTTTGACTTTGACAGGTACATTTGTACAATGTATTTATTAGCATTTAATTTTCATGGTGATGACAAAACAATAGTATAGTAGGCAAAATAAAATGATTTAAAAAAAACAATATCCTCACTTTTGCACATAGAGAATACTTTTCTGTTTTTATGAATAAACTCTTATCTTTGCATATCAAAAAGGTGAGATTATTGTTTTATTTTTTTCAAAATTGTATTGGTCTGTTTATTACTTTTCTCAAATTGACCTTCAGACATTACTCTAGATCTATAGTACAGGGTGACCCAAAAAAATGCAACCCTCCATTTCTTCAATATTTTTCTTAAATGGAGGTAAATTGCTCTGAGATTTGGCACACAAGGACTTCATTCAATGTGGGATCCTCTGGCAAAGTTTTAATAATGAAAACAAACTTTTAATAATGAAAACAAACTTGCGATGTTCAAGGAAACTGTTCATAACATGGATGCATAATTCCCCATGGATATGGCTCAACTTTTGCAGCCATTGCTTCTGCAATTGCAGTAGGGTTATTTTCATACATACTGTATAAGTGGTAATTTTGCCTAATCATTTAATTTGCCTATTTCCTAATTTTTTCCAGGTTTGGAAAATTAAATGTCGGAAATATTATCTTTATAATGTTATCCAATGGGAGGTTTCTTGTCATTAGGAAAATTAAAATTAGGAAAACTATGAAATTTGACCATTCGGAAAATAAACCACTCGGATTAAATACCACTTATACAGTATTATCCTTTAAATAAACCCATATATAGAAGTCAGGGGCGTTGAGATCGAGACTTTGGGATGATCATGGGTTCTCCGTCCTAGGAGAGATCATCTTCTCATAGAAATGACTAGTGAGCCAGGCTATGCTATCATTAGAAGTTTGAGGAGTAGCTCCATCCTTCTAGAACCACTGTTCTTGTCTATTGAAGCCTCTATGTCACTCTAGAACTGCCTAGAACTTCCTGGGAACTCCAATATTGCGGTGTGTGTTAACAGTAACAGTGTTACCATTATCAACCTCAAACCAAAAGGGGCTGATGATTTCATGTTTGGAAATTGGCAGCTCAAGCTGTGCATTTAACAGAATGAAGGGGCCTTTGAAGCACTTTATCTGGAATTTGTGATCCCAGAACACATTATTTCTTGAGTTTACATGTTCAGAAAGAAGGGAATGTGATTCATCCGAAAACCTAACATTGGAAATAGACGACATTTGGAGCATATTTTGGAACGACCATAACTTTATCAATATAAGACTATGATTATTGAAACTTTGCCAGAGGATCATACATTGAATGAAGTTTTTGTGTGTCAAATTTCAGAGCAATTAACCTCATTTAGGAAAAATATTGAAAAAATGGAGGGTTGCATTTTTTTGGGGTCACCCTGTACTAACCGTACATTGCAAATATCTGATCATTTCTGCTATTTCTCAAGTTCATTGTAGCATACAAATGAATACATTGGGAACCCTACTCTGCATAGAAGTATTCATTTCACTTTGACATATCTTCATGACACATAATGTTAACATTTTGGGGTGTACAAAACAAAACAGATGTCCTGTCATTGTTGCGACATGTATTTTGCATCTATAGTTCATATATAGTTTAATGTATGCAGTGTTCTCCACAGAATTTTTTCTCAAGTGGGTGCAAAATTCTAATTTTTGCAATTCAGGTAAAAATTTGGCAATTTTTCATGATTTTCTCATTATCAAGTGGGTGCAAATGGATTTTCAGGTGGGTACAAGTCTATTTTAAAAATCTCAGGTGGGTGCTGGCAGCCTGACCCACTTGCTTTAATTCTTGCAAAATCACTCTTTTGTCATCTAATCAACACATTTGAATGTGAGATCTCTGCCTTTTATCTCAGTCTAGAATGGAACAATGCATTTATGTCTCTGAACTCTCTGCTGAAGACTCCTCCTCTGAAAAAACAGGAATAACATTAGTCACTGTCATACACTCACTCATCACTCTACTATACCTTGCATTTGGTGTTCATGAGTAACCCATTTGGCTTATTAGTAATAATTATGTTATTTGTTTTTATTTGTCTGTTCCTTATTAATGGTTTATCGGTTGATGTGTATAAGGTACTTTCAAAAATATACTAAACAATGCAATTAGACAATCATAGTACCTTATCCATTTCTAGGGGTTAGGTATAGTAGTGTGTCATTGAGGTGATATTACTACAATGTGTTACTTTAGTCAGCCAAAGTATTTTGATTGGTTCTTGAATTGAATTATTGTTTATACAGTAAAACTTGCATATGTTGAACACCTTTAGTACCCAAAAATAGTGCTCTACTTGGGTGATGTTCTACTCTCTGAGTTAGTTTAACTATTATGTCAGTAAGTCATGGAACTCTGGAAAGTTCTCAACTTATGGGAGAGTTGCACTTAGAGAAGTGTTCCACTTATGGGAGAGTTGCACTTAGAGAAGTGTTCCACTTATGGGAGAGTTCCACTTAGAGAAGTGGTCCACTTATGGGAGAGTTCCACTTAGAGAAGTGTTCCACTTTACAGGTTTTAGTGTATATTTACATAACTCTTTTAGCAAACCTTTGCAAAAAACACTAATGGGCAAATGTGGGATTACTAAAAAGATTTCAGTTTTTCTTTGATTGATGAAATATTAATTTTAATTGTTGAGGTGTGGATCTCTATAAATATTATTTTTACACTTTTATCAATTCGAAAATTAAACATGTAAAATTTAAAATGCAATACATGTCCGTTTGCTGATTTGGTTTGCTCCCAGATTTTTAATGTGCCATTGTTATTTCTTAATTCCAGTCGAAAGATTCATAAAAAGCTTACCTTTATCGAAACCATATATCCATCCATCTTCATTTATTGGTCCTTCGCCTTTAAATTTGTATTGCTGACATGTTCCGCCAGCTTCATAGAACGCAAATGAATAACATTTTTCGTTCATAGCACATTTTATTGCGCAATCACTTGTAGCGTATGCCTTAAAGGAGGTTTCTAGTGAATAGTCTAACTGTTTCGTATCCTTCATCGTGTTGAAATACCACGATCCTGAAGATGTGCTATATGAAATCATTGTGATTAGGATGATGATGTGGAGCAAAATTTTTCGCTCCATATTTTTCAGATAGGAATTAATAGTTCTTTAGTTTGATTATTCTAATACGATCAAAAGCAATTATATGGCATTTAGAGAGTATGAACCTCTGCCAAGATATTCTCCTGAATTCCTGGTCCTTGCATTTAACGCTACTGATACTTTATGAACTGGTTTCTGTCGATTTGTAAATGCAGTTCTATGTCACTGTTGTATTACACAACATCAAGACCATATGAGATAGCACCCATTTATTGTCAGCTTCACACTCTAGCAACAATGGCACCAAGTAATAAAAATGACTGGTCACCTAATTTGCTTTCCGTTTTAGCCAATTCACGCTGTCTGTCTTAATGGCTCTGCCTGGTGTGAATATCTTGCCAGTTTATTCTATATATTCTTTTCTTGCTATTTCCATTTCTTTCGTAAAAATGAGGATAGGAGCATTACTTTTTTGCTTGTAAGAAATAATTATTGAATATCGTTAATACTCAATCATGAATATGAATTCTAAAAATTAAACCAGGGTACATGTATCAGGCCTGTAGCCCAGGGGGGTTTGATGGGTTTGAGCGAACCGCCTCCCCCCCTTGGCCAAAAATCTTTCAAAATCATGCAGTTTTTTTTCACCATTCTGAGCACTTTTTACATGTAAAAAAATTGTCCAAAGTGAACCCCCCTGGAATTTTTCCAAAAGTGAACCACCCTTGGCAAATCCTGGCTACGGGCCTGTGTGTATCTGAATGGGCATGATGGAACTATGTCATTGCCTCTATAAGTGCTACAAAGTAAAAATGAAATATTGGGAAAAAGTGATTGGAAAACTATATTAACAAATAAGTTTATTCATAACAGCATATCACATACAGGGGTGTTCTTTGGAACAGAACAATGAAATTGCAAAGCATTTTTTGAATGAATGCCAACGGTTTTCTAATTATTATTGGTAATGTTAAAGAATTCAAGAGTCTTCTCACTCTATTATGTTAACCCCTCTGAGTACTGTATTATGTTGACGTATCATATGCATTAAGGTCCATTAAGCCACAGTTAATGTCAATAAATCCATCAAATTAATTATTATTACATATTGTATTGCTTTTATAAAATATCACCTTCTAATTATTAGTAACTTTGTCAGTAATTATCATGGACCTATATAAATTGATTGAAATCTCAGGTATATGTCCTCTCAAATGAGATCTCAATAATTATTATTCAATCACCTCACAAATAATTTCCTAAAAGCTGAGAAAAATCTATAATGGTTTCTATTTTATAATGTAACTAATTTAGTCCACCATGTTGATTCATCAGGAATTCAAACAGTGTACCTTATAGTGTAATTGAGATATGTCAAGTGCTCATGTACAGTAAAACCTGTCTAATCTGAACACCACTGGGACCGGCTAAAAGCGTTCAGGTTAGGATGTTCACATTTTTAGATTTTTTGCATTTGCGAGATTCCACATTCTGAAGAAATGTGAACACATTCTCGGTAAATATTTATAGTTCTTTTGACCACATAGCTTTATACTTTTCAAATATGATTGTTCACTGTTCAAATTAGGAGGTGTTCACATTTCAAGGTTTTTTAACATTGGAGTCAATGGGAGGAAAAAATGGGACCGAAAAAGAGTTCAGATTGGGGGGTGTTCAGATTAGCCAGGTGTTCAGATATACAGGCTCAACTGTACAAGTGTCAAGAGATCGTCATTTTGGTCAATCTGTATTTCCAGGTTTTGCTGTATTTATCATTAACTGAATGTATTTGACTCTTTGACAATTGCCACATATGTTAATTTATTAACCTTGGCAATTCTATCTGTTTTATACATGCAATGTTTGTATGAAATAAAAGTGAAAATTGAAAAAATGGGTTTGGCTGTTATGTTACAGGGAAGGCCAGTATACATGTATTGCATCTGGGGGTCAAGATGGTATGGGACACCCTAGCTACACCTAGATTATCATAGGTCACCCTGTACCATCATAGGTTTTACTGTAGTTATCATAAAATGAATGTGTCTGTTGTGTTACAGGGATGGCCAGTATATTGCATCAGGGGGTCAGGATGGTAAACTGCATATATGGGACACCCTTGCTACACCCAGTATATCTGATGAAGATCCTGTGCTACCTCCAATACTTGGACAGAATGTACACAGAGACACTGTCAATGGTGTGAGGTAAATATTACATTTGATTGAATCTGTGTTATTGATAATGATTTTTGAGATCATTCAGGTTCTTTATTGCTGCATTTTTAAAGTACATTTGTATCTTATGCAGCCTTTATTTGTTTCTAGCTCAGATGACGAGCCTGTGGAATCACCCACTTGTCCATCCCACTTGTCCATCGGAGCAAATGTGACCACGGCATTACTTTGTACTACTTACATTTCTTGTGATATTTCTCTGAGATACATGTATACATAACCAATGCCAACATTTTATGTTTCCAGTTTTCATCCGAGTCTACCAATAATTGCCACTAGTTCTGGTCAAAGACATTTCATGACGTCAGATGGGAGCTCTTCAGATGAGGAGGAAAATATTTTTTCCACTTGTGACAACTCAGTGAGACTTTGGCAGTATGGGACCAAGTGAAGGGTCCAACTGAAGGGACTCATTGAATGGGACCGAGTGAATTGAATCAAGTGAGGGGTCCAGTTGAAGAGACTAATAGTGAATGGCGCCAAATTAAGGGCCCTTCGTGATGAATGACATTAGCATGGAGTGGAGTGTTTCTATAAAGTCAGATAACAAATCCATATGGGACTAAGCTCAAATGAACAATTAAAGAATCATTGACATTTACAGCAAATAGACTTTATAAAATGTCAGTTATTTGGATGTACTAGATATAGTAACCCATTGATTGGATGAATGTATGGGACAAAGTGAATGGCGTTTACACTCATCAGATAATGATTGAAAAATGTTTGGACTGGCTGTCAAATAATTACTTCACATTTACCTCAGATCATCCAAGCGAATCCCACTTCCATTGGAGATGACTTTACATGTACATTGACAGAAACATTCTGACAGATCCCATTTGTTTATGAACTTCAAATACTATATTTATTGAAATATTAACGTAATGTTAACGCAATCGAATAAAGCATTCTTAATAAAAATAGTTGTACACAAGTATCTGTTGTGATGCAATTTGCATAAAATGCAGCAAAATCTCACATACACATTCTGCCGGGCATACACATTTGAAAAATAATCACTTGTTTCTGCCATTTTCTGGAAATCTTGCTTTTTTACAGGTCGTTTGAAGCTCCACTATGTTATCATCTAATTGCTTGAAGTATATGTATGATTTGGTTTTCATTTTCCAGAAAAGTAAGAATGTTAATCATATTCCTAAGTTACAAGGTGATTGCTGAATGGAGATATATTTTGTTTCACAGAAAAAATACAACAATTTTCGTTCATTTTCTAAATCTGTAATATCAAACTATTTTATATACATGTACAGGTACTCTACTAGTATTTACAATTAACATATATAAAGTTTACATTTTACAATAAGCATATTTACATTCCACAATGTCGAGTGTGTCAAATTTTTATTTTTCCAAATAAGATTTTCAAACAGATTTTATAAGGACAGATATGCCAAATCTGACTATTTAACAAATTGTGGTTTCAGATTCACAGAGGCTTCATACTTTGAGACACATGTTAAAAACCATCTTTGAAACCATGTTAACATTATTTTTACATTCCTTTAATGTTGAGAATAAGGGTACCTATTTTAGTTATAAAGGTTCTGGTAATACTCTGTAGTCGTACAAAGGTAAACACAATGAATATATATAAATATCAAAACATGTAAAAATGTTATAAATTGTACGAGGTCCTCTTGTTCGTTCAATGCTATGAAATTATCGTGCTTTCTAGAAGCTTGGAGAAGTTTTGGATCTTGTTCAGATGAACCGTTGAGACGTAGTGATACTAGAGGCATCTCTGCGTAGCATGATCATCGTTTCTTTGAGGAAGAAAGGAAGCATAAATGGTTAAATATTTGACCTGAGTATACGAATGTATCAGTGCTGTCCCTAGGCCATCTAGAGTCTAGACCCTCAATGCATTCTCAGATTAAGGATGAAACAACTGAAGTTTTTCCTGAGGAAAATTCTGATCAATTATATCTCTGTATCAAACAATAATAAAATATGTTTATGAGTACAAACATGTGCTGCGTGGATATATATTTTTGTTTGAAGCTACCACAAAGAGAATGACAAGAATGGAAGATGTAATACTATGAGAACATTTTTCTGTTAATTTAATTTTAAAGATGTGTAAATAGCACACCGGAATAGCCTGACAACGGTAAATTCAGATACCGTTGTCACAAATGGCGGACATAACCGTCGCTTCAACTCTTCAATCACTTGGTCCTCATTTCATGGGATTTTATCGTCACTGATTCTGTGCATGTATTAAGCTCTTGTGATGATGTATTGTCCCATAACTCATTTAGATCGGTTAGATTAAAGACTTTATTTCGATGGTAGAACATTATTAACTGTACAATGAGTATAAAGACACTTTGATTAATTTTTGTTCCAAAGGAATTTAGTCTAGGTGCTCTATTAACATATCCATGAAATTCTAATTGAAGCGACGGTTATGTCCGCGATTTGTGACAACGGTATCTCCAACCTTAATCCGAGAATACTCTAAGGGGATATAGACTGCACTGTATGAGTATAGTTTTGACATTTTGCCCATAGGTTCTGAAAGGTTATACGTGGTTCCTTCAAAAGATGTCCTATACAGTAGCTTTACTGTGAAAAGAAAGTTTTAACTGTAAAAGCTATTCTGAGATCTCATTTGTGGAAAAAGATTAGTATGGGGCTTGATTCAGCCCACACATTAAAGAACCCAGATTAATACTAAATGTAAATTACAAGCAAATAATAGAACTTCATTTTTCATCCGGACTTTCGCCTACCAGTTCCGTTTTTCTTGATGTTGAACCAGTCCATCTAATCTTCCTTATCAGTTTCAATACACTCCCAAATGCTATCAGAAATATAAGTTACAGTAGTGTATGCATCATACATAACATGTTTCTCTTACTAAATGTTTGAGATGTCAATCTGGAAAGTTATTTGAGGCATGACTATTATCGTTGTAAAATTGTCACTTTGAATCATCCTGAAATCTGTAATTTTTCATTTATATCCCTAGTGTCTGTTTACCTTCATAATTTTAAAACCCATGGAGATTTATTAATTCAACTTTAGAAACATTTCTAAATTGATTTCTGCATATCCTGCCAACATTTTATAGAAAGTCATGCATTTTCAAAAAGTTATATATCCAAATAAGAAAAAATTGGACGTTTTTGGCCCATCCTATACTTGGATTGCGCGGCTGCATTTAAGTCACTGTGCTAAAATAAACTGCGTTTGGTGGAGATTCGCTCATACAAGTGCGCAACACAGCATAATACCATCCTTCAAGATCGATTCTTCACTGCTTTCAGGGCAGCACATGTACTATTAATACAATGAACTACTCTTAGGCAAGTGGACACCCTGCTTTCAAAAGTTGCGCCGAACGAAACATTTGAAACTTTCCATTTACATATGTCGCATGGTCCTTTCTTTTGTCTTATCCCTTGTTCCCTATATCATCCCAAAATTATTGACAATGACTTATGTGCTCAATCATATTATGTAAGACGTCTTGAAAATGTAAACTCAACATAATGTAAACTCAACATCATTTTTCTAAAACGTTTTAGCCAAGACGTCTTGGAATGCCGCGTGTAGTGTAAATAGGGCTATTGTTACCAATGTTGTTATACTGTTTTACCTACCAATATTCATTAAATTGATTTAATAAGACAAACATTTTGTGTCCAATCTTACATTGTATACGATGACGCAATTCACTTCTTTTGTTTTGCGTCTGGACGGTCGGTTGTGCCATGATTGGGTCTTTTCCTTGAACTGGGGCTTCTATTTTGCATATTTGCAACTGACGCATTAGAGTCCTCTTCCTCTGAGCTCGCAAGGTCAATCGGAATTGGTGAAGCATTTGTACTTTTTCGGCCATCTGACGAACCTTCGGGTGAAGTCTCGGGGGTATATGAAACGTGTCCAAGGAAACAATTCCTAGAAATAAGAAACGCGGCAGTTGAATAAAACGTTGGTTGTAAATGTGATCACGTATGGTATTGTTGGCTTTGTATAAAAAACCTCCTACCTCATACCCACCTACCCACCTGCGTGGGACATGATACAGTCATTGAAGGGTTCAATTTTAAAGATTTTAAAATCTTAAAATAGCTCTAATTATTAACATTTCTACAATTCCGGCTTTATTTTATGACTAAAGACGGGTGACAGATCCATAAATAAAGGCATATGGGTGCATTGTAATGTGTAGGCCTAATGATCCGCGGGCGCTCCAGAGGAATAATTTACTAACGACCGCGAGCATAGGTCCAACAAGCAACATAAAGAAATTGAAAGAAAGTGTGCTAAATTCGATGCCCCGAGTGGGAGTCGGACCCAGCTGGGCTGTAGTAGCAACTTGTATCAAGGGTCGTAACAATGCATCTATAATTCATCATAAACTAAGATTTAGTAAACTTAGATCTTTAAAATTGAACCCTTCAAAGACTGCATCATGCCCAACGTACGTGGGTAGGTGGGTATGAGGTAGGAGGTTTTTTTTATACAAGGCCAGTATTGTACCAGTGCGTAATACCAATAACTCCAAAAAAGTAAATGTAACTTTTTTATTGTCTTGATAGTCTTTGATGATTAAAGTGCCCTTTGTTCGTTTAGCCCATACTGTACATAGCCAAGATGAATTCTAGAGTGTATTTAGTATATTAGAACCTTACCCCGGCGATCCATTTCCATAGTCCTCCACCTTTTGAGCAACGTCTCGTCTGCCAATGTTCTCCAAAGCACCAATTAAAATAAGGTGACCATGTTTGTGATTCCCTGCACGAAACCACTTTAGTAACACATGGAATGCTGATAGTCCTGAATTGTCACGGTTATCTCTCTCAATGTTTTGTATTTCTGCAACCGTTAAACCCAAATTACTGCCAAGTGCCTGAATATCTTTACCGAGCTCTGGAGAAATTTGATTAAAGATTTTTTCTGAAAGATCAACGTTGTAGCCTGAAATAAAATGAATTAAAATGTGTCAATTTATAAGTTAGATCACATTGATAAACGATATGTTATCTGTCTAAAGATGTGCACTAAAAGAGTAGTGCTACAGAAGCCACTGCTGAACAGAATTTCACTTATGTACTTCATGCTTTGGCGACATAAATACATGTATGGAGTATTCAATAAAATAATTTAAAAGTCGAATTTTTGATGCAGGTTTCATACCATACACTTGATTGTATAAATCCATTCCTTTTCGTTTAGCAAAGTCTTGCTTTAGTCCATTATCAAGGAATGAAACTTAACTTACCATGGCGTGTCATACCACGTTGAGGATTCGATCTAATCTGAAACAAATGATTTAAGAATACTATAGAATGGTTTTGTGACCATATTCCCCATCAGAATGTGGATAAAATGACTAAACCAAAGCATGGTTGATATTTTACCGCGAAAATTCCCAGCAAAAATAACGTTCGGTTGAATTTTAAATCAATTTGTTGACTTAACGTACTCTATTCAATATAAATATAATGTAACAATTGATTATTCACAACTTCACAGGTGATGTTGGGTGATTTTGGCTGTACAGTACAGTCGTGAAGGAGTGAAATCGTATCCTGCAAAGTAATGTCTCCCTTTTTCGAAACCATACTGTGGCGCTTATGAAACTCAAATTAAAACTCATTAATTTTTACGCAAAAAATATTATGGTGTTACAAGTACTTACAGTTCTGCCCTGTTTCTGTTCATCTAGAATATAGGTTGACTTGCGAAAATTATCCCATTTAGTCTTCAGTTTTAGCCCTTTTAGCATTTCGTCTTGTGTCACTTTATGTTGTGTCGCCATGTGGTTTGCGAGGTAATTTATCACATTTCCTAACTGCGTTGTAAAATAGTGTCTATTTCTTGTGTTTATAGTTGTGTCTCTATATCTAATAAATACATCTAAAGCATATTCTAGGGTAACTTTGTTGTCGTTCATTGCCAAATGATCAATGAGAAAGTATGTCATTCGGTACAGGCACGCAGTAACTGCTGGATCATGATTATTTCTTTTTAATTGTTTGATGAAGTATAGTAGAGGAGTTTCGTTGTTGTTGTCTAGAGCATTCATATCTGCTCCATGGCAGTTAAGAAGTTTAATAACGTTTGTCCAGCCGTTCATAAAACACTCAAAATTTTCACCAGCTTTTGGGTTGAGCACACGAACAACATGCTCGTAAGAATCCCTAAAAAAATGTTGTAGGGCGGTTATACCATCACTGTCGGTCACCTTGGGATTTGCCCCCTTTGACAGAAGGAATCTTGTAAAATTCAGTATTTCTTCTCTACTCCTTATCTTGGCTGTCAGAATTTTTGATTGTTTATAATTCAATCTTACTACGTGAATCAAAGGTGTTGAGCCATTCTCGTCTTGTCTATTAATATTTCCACTGTTAAAATGTGCTGAAATTATATCATCGGCGTCCCCATCTCTTAGATCTGATATGATGTCTTCAAATGAGCGTTTATTTTCGATCGAACCTGTTGTCATGTTTCCTACAATAAGTACGAACACTATAATTATTCATCATCATGACATGCACAGGACCTTTTAAGCAAGTGTATCATCATTTTATTGGCTTGTTAGTTAAAGAATTTGGGAAATAATAATTTCTTATTTTACATGCAATGGCGGTTTGTTAAAGGTGGATTCTCAACACACGCATTCTATTTACACTTTTTTGAAATAGAAATCAGGAAAACATCAAGAATACAGAAAAATGTATATAGTATAATTATGGTAGAATAAGAATACCTTCATTCTAATGTATTTGTTTGTAAATGAGAAGAGTTAAGGTAGAACATCTGCAAATAGGTTCCAATTGACTTCCCGTGTTAAGAACTATCACGAGTCAGGGCTGTCAAACCTGAAAAATACCCATATCGCATATTGAACGTCTGGTTAAAACTTGGAAATATTTTCTAACCCAAACAAAATTAAATCTTATTTCATTTTTGAAACCTTAGATGACATTTTGCTTCGCCAGAAAAAGGAGAAAATTAAAGCTTTTTATACTAGAAACAAAAATACCAAAATAAACGCAAGCACATCTATTCACGGTACTACATGTATGTTCTGAAAGTAATCAAACAACATTGCTTGGTAATAAGTTTCACTTTTTAAAATTATGTTAGACGAGACTGTTAGGTCACATCTGAATACTCAGTTCTAATGATTTCAAAGTGTGGCATATATCTATAAGCATAAAATGAAGACTGCACCTGAGCATTGACTTTATGAGATTCGGAATGCAGATTCGTGAGATATGGGACGGGAATCTGGTGGCTCTACTGTGGATGGCTTTGGAAAGAGCAATCTTCTCAGCACTTGGAGGGATCACTACATGTTAGTAACTAATTGAAAATCAATTAACATAATATGTACATCAATGAGGTTCATGGAATTTTGTTTAAAATTACTTTAATCAATTCACTTTAGCGTATTATCCCAACGGAAAGATGTATATTGGTAAATAGTTTTAGGAAATTCTTTTCAAGATGGCCGCCACTCAGGCGCTTTAGAAATGGCGGAATTGTTTTGTGAAAACTAATGAGATCTAGATGTATCGGGTCTTTTAAATTTTTTTCATAAGAATTAATGTTTTTGTCCTCCATGGGGGAGCAGTTTCAAATGTGAAATACAGTAAATTCCTAATAATTCATTTACACTACACTTTAGAAGAGAGAAAGTGTCAAATTGGGACAGGGATTTGACACGTTCCTTCCTCGGTGTCTTCCCATTTCGCCCCTCATTCCCCCTCCGCCCCTTCCCATTTTGCCCCTACCCATTTCGCCCCTTCTCATTTTGCCCCTACCCATTTCGCCTCTTCCTATTTCGCCCCTTTCCCAAATTGCCCCTTTCCCATTTCGCCCCTCTTCCATTTCGCCCCTGTCCCATTATCCCCCTACAAATGATTGAAATTTCGGGTTGATTTAAAAAAAAGTCCGGGTTGTATAATAAAAGATTCCGGGTTTAATCTGGGCTCATTTTTATTAAATTTTCCGTTTTTTCAGGCTGAATTAAAAATCCGGGTTTTTTCCGGGTTGTTTTTTTTTTAAAAAGAAGGGGCGAAATGGAATTCGAAATAAATGAGGGGCGAAATGGAAAGGGGCCAATTGGGAAGGGGCGAAATGGGAATAAATGAGGGGCGAAATGGAAAGGGGCGAAATGGGAAGGGGCCAAATGGGAAAGGGGTGAAATGGGAAGGGGCAAAATGGGAAGGGGCCATTTGGGAAGGGGCGAAATGGGAAGGGGCGAGATGGGAAGGGGCCAAATGGGAAAGGGGTGAAATGGGAAGGGGCGAAATGGAGAAGGGGCGAATGGGAAGGGGCAATAAGGGAAAGGGGCGATATGGGAAGGGGCAACACGGGAAAGGGGTGAAATGGCAAAGGGGCAGAATGGGAAAGGGGCGAAATGGGAAGGAGCGAAATGGGAATAAACCTCCTTCCTCGTGTAGTTTTAAAAGAAATATTAGGAATCTTCACATGTAAAACTGCTCCCCCCATGATGGGCAATAGATTTAGATATTAATTCTTATAACAATAATATGATGGAGAAGCTATTCTTTAACTAAAAACTGATTGACAGATGCCAAGAACTAGCAGCTGGCATAAATATGATGAAGGTCTCAATACCTCTGATATTGGATTGAATTTGTCAATATTCGCATGATATGCAACCAATCTCTTTGATATTTATAGGGCTTGATGATATGATACCATAAGGCTACTCTGCACAAATCGGTTGTCTGAAAGCAGTTCACTTTTTGGACACTTGATGTATAGTTTGGTGACCAAAATTAAGTCGTTTTTAACTTTATCGCAATATATGGTCAGAATAAAGCTATGGTCAAAGATAAAACTGTCTAAAATCATTCGGCATACTATATCTGGTCTTTTAGACAAATTAAATTCACGACAATTTCATGAGAAAGTTGCCTCTTGTGTTTCAGCAAATTGTTTTACAAAATGAACACGGCCATGGTATAAACGAATATAACATGCCTTGAATGAATTGCTTTAACTTCAAAAGTGGGGAAACTATTGACAAGGGCGTCATTTCGTAAAGGATCCCCCTGGAGTGCCTATTTAAGTCCAATATACACCAATGGAGCAAAATCGCACTTGCCCCATCGAGTCCCACCGAGTCCTGCGTGAGACCTCATGGCTCATGGGACTCGATGGGACAAGATGGGGAAGTCCGACGAAGTCTAATGTAGCTAGTCTCACAGAGTCCATGGGACAAAATCCCATGAGGCCTCACACGATCCCACGCAATGAGTCTATGGAGATCCCATTATGCCCCATTGGTGTTTGTCGGGCTTAACCCTCAAATGGCCTCAATGTGCTTTATGTTTTATCATTTTCGAAACATTTTGTAATTTCGAGCGATCTTTGTACAAAAGGTGTGTATGTACTCTCTGTATTACTACAGCTCTAGTACATGTACCTTGGTAAGTTATATACATGCGTGGTGTACAGTATAATGATAAAACAAAGATAGACAGGGTTTCGTTTTGTCATGTTTGTTAAGTACATGTACTATGTAGTTGAATATAATATAAAACGAATAATTAACCCCATTATATTTTATCACAATGACGATTAAAATGTTAACTAAGGAAAATATGTTGAGGCACGGGGTGTCCCAAAAAATTAATATCCAAATGAGAAGAGAATTACTCGTTTTTTCCTCATCGAAAAAAAGATTTTTCACGTGATAAGAAAAATTCATTTTCAATTAGCAATTAAAAGTTCATAGAAATATTTCCATTATCTCCTTAGAAATTTGACATTTTTCAACACTCACAGAGTAATGCCATTTGTTTCAGTACAACAGTGATATATGGAAGGTGGGACTTAAAAACATCTTTTTCTCTGAGCAAATAAGAGTAATCTAGATATAACGTTCAGATGACTATAATATACTCACAGAGTTATAACGTGTACATCTCGGTATAAATTTTTGTGAAAGTTCCAAATGACCGCCGAAAAATCCTCAAGGATACTCAGCTGGCATCCGGCAGTTTCAGCATGTGGACATCATGACTTGATAAACAGGAATCTGAAAAGAATTGTCCATGAAAATGTAATATTCTGCAGATACATATGTAATTATTTGAGAAATATAGTGTTCTTCAAGGGCAAAGTAATTATAGATGTAATATGAACAAAGACATGTGAGCAATTTATGGAAACCGTTGAGCGCATTCAACGTGAACAATGGAATGAGCCTTCGCACATATACAAGGTACAACACATATGGAGGTATACTCACCGTCTACTAGGGGCCCCCACTAGGAAACGGCAACTATGAAACAACCTGTACGCCGGTCTAACTTATAATGAAGAGGATGGAGACCTCCAGAGTTCAAAGATTACCTCGACTTCAATGGAAATTTTTATAAAAAATACCCTCATTTCTTGCTTCTGACAACCCATCTCCGATTTTTCACCCATCTTACTTAAAGTAACTCCTTTTATAAACTATAAAATGTATAATACTTTCAATTTAAGGATTAATTCTGCATATGTAGCCCGGGATACGTAGGCCTCCATTTATTCGGATGATTCATGACCCCGGTGAAATCTGTTTAATTCCGCGACTGACTGCAATTTGTAAATGCAGAAGTTTAGCTTCAGATAACTCTGCCACATACGTACGCAAATGTTTTAATGGAATATGACTGTAGAAAGACTCACCGCAGGAAGACGCCCCTCGCCAAAAAGTCGTTATATTATGTTTTTATTTCGAATTTGAAGCTATTATATTAGGCTGGTTGGTGATTGGTTCTTTTTCGAGAGGTACTACATCAAGTTAAACTGTAACTAGTTGAACAGTACTACAACAGAACATGTTGACCTTTTTGAATCTGAATTCACAAATTGTGAAAAATGTAATGTTGGGTTTATTCTGAAAATGAAATATATTATTTGCAAAAAGTGAAAAACTTTTCACCGACTTTCTACGTATTTTTGCAAAATCTAATACTATTGTACGGTTCAAACTCTTTATATGGAAAACTGGAGTCGATCTTGTTTCTTGGCAGAATAACTTCAGTAATCATTCAATAAAATTAAGCTTTATCAGCTGAGATCCGGGATGCAATCATGCAAATCATTATTATTGAATTGATCCTGAGACTTTAGAACAAATATTGAAACATAAGCTATCTTCTTATAGTGTTAGGAGGGGATAACAACACCTCAAATCAAAGCTAATGTGCGACCAAAATATAAGATGAATGGAAGTCCTGTTAACAGGCATACTCGTTTCCCAGTTTGATTTATGAAAACATCATACCTTGGAAATCCAAGATGGTTAACAGGTTAAGAGTGCAAATACAGTCTAAAGAAGTATTTTACTGTGTTTAACTAAGAGTTAATTATTAAGAGATTACACAAAAATAAAAAACAAACAAACACAAAAGTCGTTCTTACTGGATCATACTTTGATAAAAAACGGTCATATTCTAGAGTGCGTTTTTCTAGCTCAAAAGGAATCAATTCTTACTGAATAAATTTTTGTCGTGTCTCTTCCAATTAACATTCGTGGAAGATTACAGTTGCACCTCAATTTGAAATTCGGCAAAGGTAAGAAAGTCGCCATCACGTACTTGCACTTACATGTACATAGTTTTAAACATGTAATACGAGAATATTTTATTCATTTCAAAACATACACTAGATCTCATTAATTTTTCATATATGACTTTATTTTTATTCAAAGATTTAACAGACTAAATCATCTTAAATAAAAGCTAATGCTTCTGCCTGTCAGAGGATCTGGAAAATATGAAATATAAATTAATTTCACACTTAGTAGCACACACCATGCAACAGACACTGCATGATAATGCACATTTTTAGGTGATTGTGACAATCATGATTTTTTCCCAAAAATTATTTGGTAATTATAAATCAAAAGGTTGAGAGCAATAGGAAACAATTATTTCTTGGCTTGGGGTAGTATGGTCAGTTGTTTTATTATATAGCCATATATTATATTATATTATATTATATTATATTATATTATATTATATTATGTTATAAGTCCATTTTCAAAATTTACCAATATGTCCTTCGTCGTTGATTTACATGGCTAAAATGTTATTCTAACATAAGATAACTATCAATCTTTGTGTCGGTGCAATGATTGCAATGGCATCGTATTGGCCGTTCATATTATCTCTCAACCTCCTTATGCCCAGGAGAGGTTCGACCGAGCCCCCCCCCCCTGGCCAAAAATTCTTTCAAAATCATGTAGTTTTTCTGAGCACTTTTTAAGGGTTTTTGGCCATTTTTGGGCCAAAGTTGTCAAAAGTGAACCCCCTGGAATTTCTTAAAAAGTGAACCCCCTCGGCAAATCCTGGCTACGGGCCTGATACCTTATAACCAATATACCGATTCCTCCAGTTTTAAATATATTTACCATTATACATCAGGAATGCAGCACGTATGAACCTCATTGTAAGAAGCGTCACAACAATCTTCAAGTCCAATGATACCAGCACTCGTTCCTTCGGGACAAACTGGGTCATCTAATACTGGGTCAATCACACATGTACCACCGTCAGTCTCACAATCTGCTATAGGCATACCATCCCATACATCATCACTACACTGTTGGTCTATATGGGTAAATTATATTATATATACAGGACAAACTGGGTCATCTAATACTGGGTCAACTACACATGTACCACCGTCAGTCTCACAATCTGCTATAGGCATACCATCCCATACATCATCACTACACTGTTGGCCTATATGGGTAAATTATATTATATATACAGGACAAACTGGGTCATCTAATACTGGGTCAATTACACATGTACCACCGTCAGAATCACAATCTGCTATAGGCATACCATTCCATACATCATCGCTACACTGTTGGCCTATATGGTTAAATGTAAATAGATATACGGGACAAACTGGGTCATCTAATACTGGGTCAATTACACATGTACCACCGTCAGAATCACAATCTGCTATAGGCATACCATTCCATACATCATCGCTACACTGTTGGCCTATATGGTTAAATGTAAATAGATATACGGGACAAACTGGGTCATCTAATACTGGGTCAACTACACATGTACCACCGTCAGTCTCACAATCTGCTATAGGCATACCATCCCATACATCATCACTACACTGTTGGTCTATATGGTTAAATGTAAATAGATATACAGGACAAACTGGGTCATCTAATACTGGGTCAATTACGCATGTAGTAGTCAGTCTCACAATCTGCTATAGGCATACCATCCCAAATGTCATCGCTACACTGTTGGCCTATATGGGTAAATGATATATATATACAGGACAAACTGGGTCATGCTGGGTCGACTACACATGTACCACCGCCAGTCTCACAATCTGCTATAGGCATACCATCCCATACATCATCACTACACTGTTGGTCTATATAGGTAAACGTAAATATATATACAGGACAACTACTCAGGCCATGGAAGCGATGAACCATGATTTTTCAGTCCATGATTTCAGGTTCAGTGTTTACTCTGATTTTTCAGAACATGATTTCAGGTTCAGTGTTAATACTCTGATTTTTCAGTACATGATTTCAGGTTCAGTGTTAATACTCTGATTTTTCAGTACATGATTTCAGGTTCAGTGTTAATACTCTGATTTTTCAGTACATGATTTCAGGTTCAGTGTTAATACTCTGATTTTTCAGTACATGATTTCAGGTTCAGTGTTAATACTCTGATTTTCAGAACATAATTTTAGGTTCAGTGTTAATACTCTGATTTTTCAGTACATGATTTCAGGTTCAGTGTTAATACTCTGATTTTTCAGTACGTGATTTTAGGTTCAGTGTTAATACTCTAATTTTTAGTACGTGATTTCATCTTCAGTGTTAATACTATGATTTGTCAGTACATGATTTCAGGTTCAGTGTTAATACTCTGATTTTTCACTACATGATTTCAGGTTCAGTGTTAATACTCTGATTTTTCAGTACATGATTTCAGGTTCAGTATAATTTTTAGTACGAGATTTTATCTTCAGTGTTGATACTATGATTTGTCAGTACATGATTCCAGGTTCAGTGTTAATACTCTGATTTTTCAGTACATGATTTCAGGTTCAGTGTTAATACTCTGATTTTCAGTACATGATTTCAGGTTCAGTGTTAATACTCTGATTTTCCAGTACATGATTTCAGGTTCAGTGTTAATACTCTGATTTTTCAGTACATGATTTCAGGTTCAGTGTTAATACTCTAATTTTTCAGTACATGATTTCAGGTTCAGTTTTAATACTCTGATTTTTCAGTACATGAACTAGCATTGATTTGATCAATATTGTATCAGTTCATCATCAGGTAGTTGTTGCATTTGATTTGTAATTAAGTTGCAAATATGCATATCTACTTCAAATGATCCTCAGCAACTTCAATATCTTGTTATAGATCTACCCAGTACGCCAGGGATCTCTAAATCTTGACTGAATTTCGCAAAATTCTCTCTAATTTTTGTTTTGCTATGCAAATAACAGCCAAACTACGACTAACACAACTTAAGATAAGTATACAAATATACATCAAGAGTTAATGCAAAACCGCTTTTTACTTTGGATGCTACTACGAAAAATAGATAATGTATGTTGTCAACTCGAATGTATGTTGTCACATTGGCCTTACAGATCTCAATTCACAGTTAATTTTCCAGTGAATGAAATGCTATAATGTACATGTAATAGAAGGAACATTTTTGATAATAAAGTAATAATAATGATAGGCATAGTGTCCCAAAGTATGCCCCCCCCCCCCTAGGCAGACATATATCAATTTCTCCATAGTATGTGTCATATATCATTTTTAAGCTTATCCATTACATTGATTTGCCAAATATGATGGTTCAAAAGGTAAAAAGTAACATGAAATTCCAAAAATAAGCGTTTTGCCAGAAAGATCATTTCAGTATCCTGGAAACAGCCCTGACTTGAATGTGACATAAAATATGGATGCTATTCTCGAAGGATGGATATTGAGTTCTAAAAAGATGACGTTTAGGGTAGATACTCCAAACAAACTCTTCTTATGCCTTAAAAAGGTTTTATGAATACTACAAAACGCAACATCCCTATTTGAAGCCTGTTAAAGGTTATGTATGGAAAGTATTGCTGCTGTTAACATGGCGGCTAAGGAGACACACCGACTATTGTTTTGGTGTAAAACTGACTTTAATTGGAGTTGAAGCATGACACTCGGCAAATTAATGTAACTTTGGATTAGCTTTAAAATGATATATGACACATACTATGGAGACATTGTTATATGTCTGTCTAGAGGGCCCATACTTTCGGGACACCCTGTAGCAGTCATCTTGGATTAGCTAGTATAGATCTCTCCGTGAACTCCTTAAGATTATTAAAATTCATAAAAGTGCAACTAAACATAACGCAACGTACCGACGCCGAGTGGTCAAAGAGGTCGGAAGATAACACGCCATGGTCACATAATAATCACCATATTAACAATTTCATAAAATAAAATAGCATTCAACGAAAAAATCACCTTTACATGTACCTGTTTATCTGTACTAGGGATACAGGAGCATGTTCGTTGAACATCACTTGTTACGCATAAAACCCTTAATGCATTTTGAAATTAAATCATTGCAATGTTTAATATTATAACTCATGAATTTTAATTGCAGGGACAACATACACTGTGAGTTGACAACGTACATTTCTGATTTTTTATATTATACCAAATGCATGAATATTTATTAAATCTTCTCCCGTCTTAAACTGTGTAGTTTAGAGAAACACATTCTCATAAAAATATTCGACACTCTGAGACGTCAGGGGAGAAAATTATCAAAGGAAATGTGTAAAAAACAACATTTTTCCAACCGAACAATTGTATGGGTAGACTTACAAGAAAAATCTTTTAACTAACGTAATTAGAAAAATAAATGTCTTTGAAATCGAATACACGCGAAATCAAACATGAAATCCTTTATGTATTTCTCAAATTCATTTTGAAAACCTGCATCAAACCTACATCATAGTCTTTGCTTAAAATCAGTTAATAGTGACATCGTACATCAAAAGTGTACGACGGTATATTTTGTCACTGTCACGTGACTGTACCTTGTCGATGGTTAGGCGTGTCAGTGTTAATACTCTAATTTTTCAGTACATGATTTCAGGTTCAGTGTTAATACTCTGATTTTAAGTAAGTGATTTCATCTCCAGTGTTAATACTCTGATTTTTCAGTTCATAATTTCAGGTTCAGTGTTAATACTCTGATTTTTCAGTACATGATTTCAGGTTCAGTGTTAATACTCTAATTTTTCAGTACATGATTTCAGGTTCAGTGTTAATACTCTAATTTTTCAGTACATGATTTCAGGTTCAGTGTTAATACTCTGATTTTAAGTACGTGATTTCATCTCCAGTGTTAATACTCTGATTTTTCAGTACATGATTTCAGGTTCAGTGTTTATACTCTGATTTTTCAGTACATGATTTCAGGTTCAGTGTTAATACTCTGATTTTTCAGTAAATAATTTCAGGTTCAGTGTTAATACTCTGACTTTTCAGTACATGATTTCAGGTTCAGTGTTAATACTCTGACTTTTCAGTACATGATTTCAGGTTCAGTGTTAATACTCTGATTTTTCAGTACATGATTTCAGGTTCAGTGTTGATACTCTGATTTTTGAGCACATGATTTCAGGTTCAGTGTAAATACTCTGATTTTTCAGTACATGATTTCAGGTTCAGTGTTAATACTCTGATTTTAAGTATGTGTTTTCATCTCCAGTGTTAATACTCTGATTTTTCAGTACATGATTTCAGGTTTAGTGTTAATACTCTGATTTTTCAGTACATGATTTCAGGTTCAGTGTTAATACTCTGATTTTTCAGTACATGATTTCAGGTTCAGTGTTAATACTCTAATTTTTCAGTACATGATTTCAGGTTCAGTGTTAATACTCTGATTTTAAGTACGTGATTTCATCTCCAGTGTTAATACTCTGATTTTTCAGTACATGATTTCAGGTTCAGTGTTTATACTCTGATTTCTCAGTACACGATTTCAGGTTCAGTGTTAATACTCTGATTTTTCAGTAAATGATTTCAGGTTCAGTGTTAATACTCTGACTTTTCAGTACATGATTTCAGGTTCCGTGTTAATACTCTGACTTTTCAGTACATGGTTTCAGGTTCAGTGTTAATACTCTCATTTTCCAGTACATGATTTTAAGTTCAGTGTTAATACTCTGATTTTCCAGTACATGATTTCAGGATCAGTGTTAATACTCTGATTTTTCAGTCCATGATTTCAGGATCAGTGTTAATACTCTGATTTTTCAGTACATGAATTCAGGTTCACTTATTACTCTGATTTTTCAGTAAATGATTTCAGGTTCAGTGTTAATACTCTGACTTTTCAGTACATGATTTCAGGTTCAGTGTTAATACTCTGACTTTTCAGTACATGATTTCAGGTTCAGTGTTAATACTCTAATTTTTCAGTACATGATTTCAGGTTCAGTGTTAATACTCTGATTTTTCAGTACAGGATTTCAGGTTCAGTGTTAATACTCTGATTTTCAGAACATAATTTTAGGGTCAGTGTTAATACTCTGATTTTTCAGTACATGATTTCAGGTTCAGTGTTAATACTCTGATTTTTCAGTACATGATTTCAGGTTCAGTGTTAATACTCTGATTTTTTAGTACATGATTTCAGGTTCAGTGTTAATACTCTAAAGTAACTGTTCATCATGTTTATGGATATAAAATCCAAAAATCATCATGTTAAGAGAAGTTTGGTCAACAAAAATGGCTAGCTACTGGATTGCACTTTTCAACATTCAGGCCTTACAACTTTCTCTAATACAATACAAGCCTTTTATCAATTAGAAACTATTTTCAGATGTATGAAAACACTATTTAAAATCAAAACTATGAGTTTTACATCAGACTTAAAAGCAAAATAGCAACCATACAATATGAAAAAAAGTGATTGTCTAAATTATAAAATAAATAAACTATATTTCAATTACCTTTACAAATGACCACAAAGGCCAAGAGACAGCACAGTACTACAGACTTCATATTGCGCCTACGAGCAATATGGTAAACTCAACGTACACAAGTTGTACAGGTTATGCAGTTGTGATAAACACAATATGTTTACACCCCCACTAAACATATAGAAAATATTTTTTATAATTTTATCATATTACTGTAGACTGAAGTTTTTAACCAAAGGAACTACAAACGTTAAATTAACAAAATATATACATTTATTCATTTCCTCTTATCATATATTTACAATCATACAAATTGAGTTGTACATGTTACAGTCCATGTATGTGAAAAGTTGTTTTAAGGCAGGAATTGAAACAAAAAATATCTTCGTCTAGATCTAAAACTTATTCAAGAAACTAAACTAAATAAACAAAATCACCAAAAATTCTAGCAATGTCAACAATTTTAAACATTTAACGGAAATGATATTACTGTAAATATGCACGATCCTGGAAATCATGCCACCCATTGATTATTATTATGTCACTTTTAGTTTCAGAGGAACTGGTTTGTTCGTGCATCTGTAAAATTTCAAGTTAAACTGACAACTGGATTTCCTGGAATTTAATTTAGATGACAAGATTTATGGAAAACTTCAAAATGGCTGCCAAGTTATTTAACCATGCCAGCAACCCTAAAGCTGATCAGATCTTGTCACTAGTCTGCTCATACATCTGTAAAATTTTCAAGTTGAACAGGTTAATGGTTTTCTTCGAATTTTAGTGACAAGAATTGATTTGTAGTCTCTAACTTTGAGAAACTTTGATAACATTGTTTGTGACCTAGTTTGGTGATCTTGACCTTTAACCTTGAAAATGTATGGTTAAGTTGTCTTAAATTTAAATAAAAAATACATTTAAAAATCAGCTTTTGACATTTTGAAGGTCAAGGAAAGGTCAAATCTCGAAACTAAAGTCAGATTTGAACTCCCGAGAACTTTTAGATAATTTTCAAAAGACATTTGATCAATTTGGAGCAAGTTGAAAGATTAAAAATGACCGACTTATCAAACAATTCAAAATGGCTTCCATGTAGTTAAGCAATCATACCCAAAACCTAATCAGATCTTGGTACTAGCCTGCTACGTGTAGACTAGATTTATTGATATATTTTTTAAATGGGCACCATGTAATTTACCCATCATGTCGACCTAAACGCTAATCAGAAATTTTCAAGTTAAACAGGTAGCGATTATTCTGAATCTGATGACAAGATTTGATTTATGTGGCGCCCGCCCACATGCCTGCCCGCCCATCAGCACAAGGCCATCAGCACAAGGCAATAGCACTTTTCAAAGTGCGATAAAAAGGTAAAAGATAAAACATCTGAACTTGGAGTTGTAGTTTATGAGAAGAAGGGTCATATTGTACATTTGCGAAAGGCTTCTATAAACTTTAGGGTTAATTGAACGAATTACAAATATGCTCAGTATATTGTTTATGTATGTATTTTAGCTCACTATTTCTTTTTCTTTTTGGATCATTCTAATTATTAGGGAGATTTGGTAACAAACCAGTTCAGAAATGAGAAATTTGAATCGGAACTCGTAACATATTTGGGGTCATTCACATAATCACATAATCGACAATGGACACAATCATCTTATTGTAACTAGAGATCAAAGATTGCAAGCAATCTCACACAGGACCCCTAAAGATGTTCATTAAGAGCAAGCCGTTGAGGGCAAGCCATCAAAGTAAAAAATAGACCTATAGAAAAATGGCATTCTACAGGGTGACCCAAAAAACAGAACCCTCTAAAAGTGTAATAATTTCTGAAATACCTATCAAACCAGTTTTTATGTGCATAAACTAGAATCTATGGATGATATTTGATTCAAAGGTTGTTCCATAAAATTGATTATTTGTGATCACGGTTGATCTTAGAATGTGTCCAATTTTCGGAAAATCAGCATTTTAGATTTAATGAGAAATTCAGAAAGAAATTCCAAAGAAGACGTAAAATCTCATTTAATATTTTAAATGGAAAATGAAGAATAAGGAATGGTAAAAACACCTAGTAAAAATCAGATGCCTGAAATCCCTGGCCTCTGAGCCTGAATGGAAAAAAGAATCGGCTTATACCTATCTAGGGAGGTTTCTAAGAATGGGGGTATGAGAACACCTGAAAGCACTGTTTGTGATTGCATTGAAAGCAAATCCAAAACATCACTCAGAAGGTACAGCCATACCTAATGATTAGATATGTATTAGTGAAGTTATATTATTTTTGGAGGGTTCTGTTTTATTTGGTCACCCTGTAGACGTCAATATAGAGATTTTGGCACTGATCTGAGTAGCGTATCGGTCGTTCTACCTTCCGCAACTGATTTTTGGATGGCCAGGGACGTATTTCAGAAACCTATGATATAGTTTGGAGTAGAAATCGGAACAGGGATACTAGCGGAGGGATACTGATGAGGTTTTTGCGCAAATAAGCCTTCCAACGCTTATAACTGAATGACTAATGGACCCATTTTAACTTTTTCAACCCATTTCAGTTTTGAAACGCTCGGGAAATCTGCTTTCCAGGCATTTTGATTACGTCTGAATTTGGTGTTTTACGGAGGCCCTAAATGACAAAACAGTGAAAATATGAAATTCCATTTTTCAGCTTCAACCAACCCGAACACACACACACGTGAAAGACCCATTTAAAATTCTAGCCCTAGCTTTAACCCTAGTGCCAGTTTTAACCATAGCCCTTTAGGTTTTAATCCTAACCCTAGAATTAACCCTATCCCTAGGTCTAACCCTCACCGCAACCCTGAACCTAACCCTAGTTCTAGCACTAACCCTAATCTTAGCTCTAGCCCTTATCCTGACGTGAAGCCTAATCCTAGCTTAAGGCTAACTCTAGCTTTAACCCTAACTTCGTCTTTAGCCCTAACCCAAACCTTAACATCAACCCTTTCGATTTTCAATTTGAAAAATCAGTTTTGTTGACCTTCGAAAGGTCATTGAAGGTCAACCAAAGGTCAAATCTTGAATCTAAGGTCAGATTTGAACTTCTGGTAACTTGTAAATGTTTTTAAAAAATTGAGTCGATTTGAGGCAAATTGAAATTGAAAGTTTTTCCAAATATCTCAAAACTGGGAAACAATTTCTGTTAAATTTTTCGACTCACACTATAAGAATAATCTCATCAATAGTTATTCCAAATTTTGGCATTAAATATTGAATATTTGTTGACCATTTTTGAGAAAGTAGAAAAAAATTTTGACCTAGATTTTGACCTTGATCTAGATAAAAGAAAACAATTTCCCGCCAAGGGGTCCTCTAAATAATTGTTATATTCCAAATGCTCTGCAACTAAGAGTGGCATAATAACCAATAGGTGGTATGCTTTGCTGGATCATACACTAATTAAGTAATTATCATTTCCATGAAATGTATAAACAATCCTTATCCTGACATTCCTCGCTGTTCTGGTATTCAGGAAATTTCACATATAGTGCTTCTTCTGTTTGAGATGCATGTCTATTTTAGTTTGAGTATTTGCTTTCCGTTTTTTCACAGTTTCCTGGGCACTGTGATTTTCCTCAAAATGCTCCACATTAACTTTTATTTCACTTTCATGATGACCAGCATTTGATAATAAATCCAATGCAAATTGGCAAATCAATTTGCGAGGGGAGACCCTCCGCTTGTCAGCAGAACATGTTGGAGTGGCATCAATGTTCTGAAAGACTTTCGAGCAGTTAGCGTCTTCTTGAAACCCACTGTCAGAAAGTGAATAATTTGCACTTTGATGGCCACTCGGGGATTGCTCAAGTGAATTGGAACCCTTTCCCCTGTTATCTTTCCTGAAAAGTTAATCACCGTGAAATGTATTTTTACAAAATCAGTGATCTCGTAAAATGTTATCTTTCATGTTTATAGTTCTGTAGTTTCTGATTTCCAAATGGCCAATAAATAATGATTATGCAATAATTGGAATTATGAAATTATAAACAGTTTGTTGAGGGGAGTAGTACATATGAATGAATAGAACAAAGGAAGTAAGAATGGCCCATCCCCTGGACAAACATCACATGATTGATGTCAAGGTCACAATTAACTGGTACTTCATTGGTCCACTGAACTTCAAAGTATGACTGCTGAAAACAACCCACCCTTGAATTAGAGGGTAAAGTAGATAACAATCCAACTATAATAAAGTAAGTCAAACAATACAACATCTAATGTATGTCCCACCTTAATTTAGTAAGAATCAACAGATAATTAGCCTAATTAAGCTAGTTAAGGGATGTTGCTAAGTAAGTTTCATCTACCCATTTAATTGTACTAATTATGCTCCCTGACGGCAAACTGTTGGAATCAGAATAAAAGGTCAAATACCTTAATTAATAAGAATTATTTAGAAAACTCTAGAATGGGCTCAGTAATACTGTTAAGGTATTTAACAATTTATTTTGTAACTAAGTTTTACCAATTTAACTAAAATAAAACAATTACCAAGAATACTGCAAAATACAAAATATAGATTATTAACAACGTTTCTCTCACAAACTCACGAAAATCTTAGTCAGTGGAAACCTTACCTTAGCACACCATGACCAAAATCCTTAACAATTTTAGCTATGTCGTGTCGATCGATGTCCTCCATCACACCAATCAAAATGTTGTGATTTTGTTTGTTGTCGAAGTCTTTCTGCAACCACTTTTTCAATACATGGTATGCCCAATCTTTTGAATTGCGTGAATTATCTGTTTTTATACTTTCCACTTCACCATGCTTTAAGTTTAATTTTATGCCAAGTTTTTGGACTTCGTCGATAAGCTCAGAAGAAATTTCTACGAATAATTTTTCCGACAGATCAACTTCGTACTCTGAAATGTAAGAGCTTATCATTAAAATTCAATGAGAAGAACATTTTAATCCAGAGGGTCTGGACGATTTAAAGGTGATTTAATGTAGTTTAAAACATTGCTTCCAGCCTGATGTTTAAAGCTACCATACAAAAAGAGCATCAAATCACCCACAGATCAATGAGTCTTGTGCTTAGATTACTGGCACATATAGCATTAACATTTGGCTATCATGCATCATTTAAATAATTCAACCAGCAACATTGGTGCAAATGTAATATATTCTAAAAATGACAAAGGAATATATAACTGGGGATGAGTTGTCTAGGGATTGAATTATCCATGCATCGTGCTCTTAAGGGGATGAGTTGACAATGGCTTGAGTTGTCTGAGGGTTTAGTTGTCAAGGGAATAAGTTGTCCAGGAGTTGCGTTGTTTAGATGCTAAGTTGTCAAGTGGATGAGTTGTCCAAGAGAAGAGTTGCCCAGGGATTGAGCTGACTAAATTATGAGTTGTCCATGGGTTGAGTTGCCTAAGGGTTGAGTTTTCAAAGGGATGATTTGTCTAAGGGTTTAGTTGTCAAGGGAATGAGTTATCTCGGAGTCATCCAAGGGCTGAGTTGTCTAGGGAATGAATTGTCAAGGGATTGAATTGTCCATGGGTTAAGTTGTCTGGGGGTTGAGTTGTTAAGTGGATGAGTTGTCTAAGGGTTGGATTGTCTAGGGAATGAGTTGTCCAGGAAAAGAGCTATCTGGGTGCTGAGTTGTTCTTTGGTTCAGTTGTCAAGTGGTTGAGTTGTCCAAGGATTGAAGATTTAACTGTCTGGTTACCGATTATATATAAGTACATTGAAACCTGTAAAGTGCCACGCCCCTTTTAGTGGAATACATCTTTTAGTGGAACTCTTTTCAGTCTGAAGACAAACTGACTAAATGTTAAATATATGAACCTCAGACAGGTTTTACATGTACAGGAACAGAGCCATATTCTTTTTTCCACGATTTGGGAGATAACTGATCATTTGTTTGTAGTTCAAGGAGGATTGACTCTAAGAATGCAAATTCGATATTTTCCAACAATGGAAATGTCGTTATAATCCATAGGTGTAGCCAGGGGGGTGCAATGGGTGCGATTGCATCAATTTTTGTAAAATGCAAAACAAACCTTATTTTTGCTTATTTATGCCACAATCGCACCCCTGACTGAAAACCGAATATTTTTGGCGATCGCACCCCTCCCCCTCCTGACTGAAAGCTGGCTACGCCCCTGTTATCTGACAATGAACATGATAAACTGGCGATCAACAATCCAAAAGATTTGAGCTAATATTTTGATCACTTCTTGTGTGCTTTGAATTTTTTTGTTATGTATTAAGACCAAGACTTGAAATTTAAAATCTGAAGTGAAAAATGGTGACTGTTTCAATTTGAATTTCGTATTCACGACATCCTTAAAGCTTATTTACCCGGAGCTTAGTATGTGTACCGAACGATACTAGAAGAATATCGGGATTGCATTCTGGGAGTCAATCCTCTTTGTTTGTAGTTGTTACAATCCGGACTTTATTGGTTGCATGTTACGTTAAAACATCTTGAATCTTGGTTTACCTAAATCAAAGGTTTGTCGATATTTAACACTATAGCAATGGTGATCCACTCGATTACGCTGGTTACCGAAACGGTTCGTTTCGGTAACAAAATGTCGGAACGTCGAAGGTACGATTTTTCTTTTTTCCTTATTTCACACGTTGTAGGCAGAATTCCCACGACATTTTTTCACACAAACGTGTATCAATCATATGTTTTAGAAAATGTACATGTTTGCGAAAAAATAGTTCAGAAGACAACAGAATCGTCGATTTAATTCCTCACTTAAAGAAATATTCCTTGTCAGACCCTTTCTCTCTTGATATGGTAGCTATAATCATATATATAGTTTCCATATTTAGCAAAACATTTGAAATTGTTTTAATATGGTCAATATTAATCATTTAAAAATCTAGTGCTTATTTCCAGTGAGCTGCCATCTTTTAAGATTTCTTGCAGGAAGTGATGTCATCAACTCTCAAATTCTATAACCTTGCCCATAACAGTATAGGAAAGTAGCACAAAATCACTTCTAGACAAGTGATCATTACTTTCTGTGCAAAAATATTTTCAGGGCTTGTCAACTTAGAATAAAAGATGAGATTTTCAGAAGGATTAAATAAGATACAAAGTTGAAAAAGAATATTTAGCTGGTTTTGTAATTCTTAATAGCTCCTCACCTAATGCTATATGCAAAGTTGAGAGTCGATGACATCACTTCCTGTGTGAAATTTTAAAAGATGGCAGCTTTCTGGAATTGAGCATCACATTTCTAAGTGATCAAATTTGACCATATCAAAACATTTTTGCGTATTTTGCTAAACATGGCAAGCATACATATGGTTATAGCTACCATATGAGGAAAGAGATGGTTTGGCAAGGAATATTCCTTTAAGTTACAGAAACGGTATGGGTTAAAAGTGCAGATCTTCACTGTTTGCGAAATACCGTTTCTGTAACTTAAGTGAGGAATTAAATCGACGATTCTGTTGTCTTCTGAACTATTTTTTCGCAAACATGTACATTTTCTAAACATATGCTACTGTACTGATATACGTTTGTGATAAAAATGTCGTGGGAATTCTGCCTACAACGCGTGAAATAAGGAAAAAAGAAAAATCAGGGGAAAAACTAAGGTTCCGTTGTCACAAATGCCGGACACAACCGTCGCTTCAACTCTTTGATTACTTGGTCCTCATTTCATGGTATTTTATAATCGCTTATTATCTGGATGTATTAAGCTCTTTTGATGATGTATTATATGAAATCCCAATTTCGATCAAATTGGGTCGTAAAGCGCCACAATATAGCGTCTTCGATATCGTCAATGACAACGGAATCTGAATTTGAAATAATTTACAAGAGAACGGCATATGGTAATACAGTGTCCGTTGTCCCGTATCTCATTTTGATCAGTTTAATTAAAGACTTTACACTCCCCCCATAAGTTTGGCAACCTTAGCTCCCCCATTGAACTACGTGTTAAAGCCTCTTTACGTTTGAATTTTGATTTACTTAACCGGCGATGAAATAACTTAATAATTGATGAAAACGTAACTTGACTTCATTTCCAATACCACCAAATTTTCTCAATTTTTACAGTTTTGACTTTAAAGCTCTATAACTTTGTTGAACCTGAAGAAACATATCAATTATTTGTTAAATAAAGTTAGCAAATTCAATTGCCTGCCTAACTCGTATTTTTGCAAGGACTCGGATAGATGGATATTCTGTCATATGACTTGCGGCAAACCTACCACTTCCCATTGGTTAACATGGGAATGCCGATTTTCAAAAATTCATCAAATTAATCACCAATTTTCGACTTATTGTAATTGAGGAAAAAATTGAGAAAATTTGGAGGTATTGGAAATAAAGTCAAATTACGTTTGCATCAATAGTATAAGTATTTTCATCGCAGGTTAAGTAAATAAAAATTCTAAGGTAAAGAGGCTCTTACTCGTGCTTCAATGGGGGAGCTAAGGTTGCCAAACTTATGGGGGGGAGTGTATGTCGATGGTAGAACATATTTAACTGTACAATGAGTATAAAGACACTTTGATTGATTGTTGTTCCAAAGGAATTCAGTCTTGGTGCTCTATTAAACACACAGTTCATGAAAATCTAATTGAAGCGACGGATATGCCCGCCATTTGTGACAACGGTATCTGGCTTTACCGTTGCCAGGCTATTCTGGTGTGACATTGTCATTGACCAAATGCAAAAATAACTTTAGTGGGTGCGAGTGAGCCCAGTATCCCGAAATGCTAATTGCCTACTGCAAATCAATTTCACCATGTAGCGAATTATGAGATTGTTCTCATATGATACAGTAGGCCTGAATATTACTTACTTTGGGGTAACGTATCTTGAGATACTGATCCAAACTCCTGTTCAATTGTAGCACTTGAAAGTTGAAAATTACTCCACTCCCCCGTCAATCTTAAGCCATTGATTACCTCCTTATTAGTCGCTCTGCGATACGTAGCCATGTGATCAACAAAATAATTAATCACCTCTTTTAAGCTCTTTATAAAATAACCTGTCTTCCGTGTATCCTTACTTTTATTAAATACACATAAAGCGTATTCTAGGGGGATTCTTCTGTCATCGATAGCGCCGTTATCAATCAGAACTTTTATCATCTGAGAAAGACAGGATATGATCGCTCTGTTATGATTGTTGCTTTTGAGCTTTTTTAAGAAAAACATTAAAGGAGTTTCACCATCGGCTAATGGATTCATGTCTGCACCATGGTGTTTCAAAAGTTTAATAATGTTTATCCAACCATAAATAAAATGTTCAAGTGTTCCAACATCACCTGGATTGAGTACATCTGAATTGAGTACATCAACGACGTAAACATAAGAATCTTTTAGAAAAATATCTAGTGGAGGAACACCATTTGTATTCGTAACTTTTACATTAGCTCCCCTTTTTAGAAGATCTCTGGTATTGTTTAATTTTTGTTCCCAATCTTTCTCAGAAAGAATTTTTAAATGTTCGCCATTGAGTCTAACTGCTTGAATCAAATGAGTCGACCCATTCTCATCGTGTTTGTTGATTTTAATCCTTTCAATATCTTTTATCGAATCCCCCATCATTTTATTTTTTCCTTAACAGACGCTTGTCACTGCTTCTTTATTATCTTGCCCACCTCCTTTGCAAAGGTATAGTTTCTCCAGTGGACCGGAAATGAAATTTCTGAAAATGAAACAGAAACATAAACTCCCAGAGTGACATATCCAACCGAACAAAACAAATTTTATCAGATCAATGGTAATTTGCATGACAGCAATAACCGGACACTAGTATTGTCTCCTTTTCGCAAAATCGACACCTACTTTTAACACGCGTGACATCATTCAGGCTCTGCAGGTAGAAATCCTGGTGCTGCGATTTACAAAAAAAATGGAACGGGATATTGGGTTTAATACATTAAATAAATTGTGTATAGTTAAAATATTAAAATTTCATGAGCAGACACCCGTTTGATACTTTTCTAAAATACGACAAAGCAAGAGCTTGTGTGGAGTTTTGTACAGGATGGGCCAAAAAGTCATTTAAATTTTTAATTTGATATAACAAATGCAAGGATTTCAATGAAAAATTACCAGAATATGTAAACATCAATTTTACAACTGTTCCTGTACGAGCCTCTTAAATTACGGGCTATTACGGGCCTTGTTATTACAAGCTCTTACGAGGCTCGAAGATTACAAGCAATTACGAGACTCGTAACGACACCCTATGTATAGTCTGCCACGTGACCTTATGGATGATTGGTGGGCGAACCGTTTGCGAGTCTTTCCACCAGGTTTATAATGATACTTCCAATGTGGTTTTAGACTTTGTATCTCTGTGGAACTTGTCCCGTACCATCAATGTCTAAAGACGATTTAATTCTCCAAATATCTCATTCATGCGATTCCCGGTTTAAGAGAAATTCGCACTTTTGTGTCTCGGAAAATGATGTGTGTGCGATCGAATCCAATTTCAGAATATTGTCTGTATTTCACTCGAATCATTGAATAACTTCTAGTATCTTGGTTACCACCATATTTGGCGAGCAATACCTCATTAGTACATGTATACTCCGTATTTTACACTCGAAGACAAAGCAAGAAACCCCGGGCCAGAGGAGCCCTGTGTTATTTTTGTACACTGTACGCAGACATGCCAGTACACACCACAACCTTCTATCATGTCTATACGAGTCGTGAACCACTCACTCAAACACCCAGAATTACTTGATGCACAAACTTGTCTGAGCTGGGAATAGAATCCGGGGCCAAGAGATAGCGAGAACCTAATTTATCTTTATTTAGTTATTGAGTAGAGTTATTGACCTGCAATTTTAAAGGTCAGACTTACGACAACTCCTTTTCTAGATCTTATACATGGCGTTATCCAATGGACGGTACATAAGCGAAAAAAAATCCAACTGATTATCGAGTCAAGTGATTATCTATCCAAGTGGTTATCGGTTTGTTTTCATTAGGAATTAAGAACTGTCTGCCATTTATCCACCCAGTGCTTCCAATTATTATCCGTTGAATAAACAAACTAGCTTTTGTCAAGCTTAAGAATATGAATTTTTGAGAAATTGAATTTTTTATTCAAACATCATATTTTTTAAGTTCATTGCAAAGTTCATTAATATTATATAAATGTATGTATACTGAAATTTGCATAGTGGGCAAATATGCCTGTTGCATCTTAAATAAATAGAAATAGAAATATAGATCGAAGAAACACGACGACCAAACATTCTTAGACTATATATAACAAAATTGTACTATGTATACCATTATCATGGAGACAAAAAATGGGGGAAAGGGGGGAAACTCGTACAAACTGGAAGTCACTCAGAGATCAATTGCCAAACATCTCAAATAAAAACACTTGTTTAAAAGACAGATAAAAATACAACCAATAAAAGTACATGACAAGTGGCTTAGGGAGCTAAATTCAAATGAGGATAACTATAAAGAAAAAGATGAAATATACACCACTTATAAAATGATAACAAGTAATGCGAAACTTGGATACTTACAGTTCAGATTATTACACAGAACAATACACTTCAATAAAAAGCTAAACAAAATGAATTTATATAGAGGGGAAAACACGCCAATGTGTACAATATGCAATGAGTACCACATAGATAGCATCGAACATGGATTCCTAGAATGTACAGCCACAAAGGACTTCTTGAAAATGTGCTATGACGAAGCTGGTGAAAATATATCAGAAAATAAAGACATTGTTTTCGGATACAGTAGAGAAAAAAAGACAACAAAAAAAGCTACTGATTCAAATAAAACATTTCATATACTTAAGAAAATTAGGAGACAATAGACCAGAACTAGGTCCTTTTAAAATATACCGTCAAAAAGAAGAAAAAGACATAGCGAAGAAAAACAACAAAATGGAACAACATGAGACACTGTGGATATCTGTAGCAGACTCTTGCGTTAATATCATCATTTTATACAAAGTGATAAAAATCAACAATTAAAGATTGTATCTACCATGGGTAGATGGACTTTGAGCAGCATACTTTGAGCTTGTTATAGCTGGGTTCAGCAGTAACAAATTACCAACGCTTCGGAAAATAGCACAATCCCCGATGGACACCCGATGGATCAGCGCCTATAGGAAACATAAACCATAATTGACATCTTTTCACAATTTGAAATACTTTACCGATGCAAAATATTGATTGATTGATTGATTTAGGAAGTGTTTTAACGACTTTCCTGTCATCCTGAGATATTCACTATACTACACTATTACAACACGCTCCGAGTGATACTTTGGGACTACATGTACAGTACCTATGTTCTAGGGGTCATAGCTTCTACCTCATTATATCTACCACTTGCTAATTGTATTGTATTGTATTGTATATTTATTGCCTCATTTATATGAGAGAATACATTTTAGTATACATGTGCATCTGTCTACCTTGGCGTGTAGGCATCTTTTCATTGTGGTGTTTTACCATTACATGTTTTTGCTTTTAAATGATATTTGAAGGTAATATATTCTCTTTGGACCTTTTTCTGCGTTGATCATTTAGTTTTTAAAAATAAATTCTACCTAAGTTATGATTTGAGACATATTAATTCATAGATTGTTCATGGTATTGTCATAAAAAACGCACTATATTTTAATTTGTTTGTCACTGAATTTAGTTATTAATATGTTGAATGGTCATTGGTGAACCCGTACTCGTGATTCAGTTACAAACTTGGAACTTGGTGCTCATATCTGGGTGAACATGTCTGGGCCAAAATCATTTGATCAAAATACTGCAATTCACAAGAGAATATCCAAGCACAGAAAAAAGTAAAGCTTGCAATGTGAAGAGCCCAATCAACTCTTCTTGTTCGGTGAACAATGCCAAACTACTCAAATTCCAAATAAACATGGATATTTTAGTTCAAGAAAGTACGTTTTTACATTAATGTTATTATTAGGTCTAGTTCCGTGTACAACCATATGCCTGTGTTTATTGACATAAACATGTGATAATTAAGCTGTTTCTGATTGGTCGATGTATTGGTTTCAAATTTTGAAATATAAATCCTAATAATTAGATAACTACGATTTATCCTGTGCCAGGACTATAGTCCTGCACTTGAGATCTACTATCTGGCTGAGGATCGCGGTCTTAATCATGTTAATGCACTACAAAATTGCAATATCTGAATTTCACAGTTAGATGTCATTATAATTCTGTAGTCAACAATGGACACAATGTTACACATCTGATAGTAATATTTCCATCCATAAATTGATGTCAAAGGATGGTATCTAATATTAAAGTATGGATTTTGAAGGAACATGTTTGAACCATGGCTTCAGACTCTCATATCATCCATATATTTCAAATGTACTCACCGTTTGAAAATGCCTACCGCCAGACCTACTGTGTATCGCCTGGGAACGAAGACATATGTCTTTGTTTCAACATGGCCGAACTTCCGGGTCCGGAAGCAGAATTTGAAACGATTTTTTTTGTTTTGTCTATTTAATCGCTTTTTCCCCCAGCGAAATATTTGGCACGTACGGCTGTATGTAGTGTGTAGGTCCCAGTTTCGTAATATGATTTCACCTCAGACATACAAAGCATAATTGTTTGGATATTTATAAATCAAATTTCTTCACTTGGAAAACGAAGGCAGTTTCTCAGAGAAACGAAGATGTATAGCTTTCTGATGCATGAAACGAAGACAATTTTTTTTACATTTTTCTTGTTTGAATTTCGGGCTATTTCTGACAGTAAAACTATTTGTGTTCGTTCCAAGTCAAATGTGTCTTCGTTTAATTGCTACAAAGCGGAAACTGCTATGTATGTCTTATGTGAAATTATTTTTCGAAACCGGGATCTACGTACTACATATATGCTAAATATTTCGTTGGAATTTGGAGAATAAGGTATGAGGTTCCATATCCATCTGCCAAAAGGTATGACCCCTATATAGTCCATTTAAAAACTCGTGGTATTGTTCTAAATAACGCCATAGTTGGCTTCTAGGGTACCTAGTATGCCACTATTTGGTATGAAAATAAAGAGGAGGAGTTCAACTTTCATTTGAATTACGAAAATAGCGATGTAGGTCAAAAATAGTTCCGACGTGAGCATGTTTACTACGCGTTTGCCCATCATATCAGAATTGAGGAAGTGGTAGCAAACGCGAGTCACAATAAATGGACGCTGATATCTCAAAAAGTAACCGGACTCCCTATAATTTGATGTAGATCAATAGAACCCCTATATGAACAGGTACATTTTGATATATAACACTATGGGGGGTAAGCGTTTTATAGTTGGTCACGAACGCCATATGTGCAAAGTATTGTTATGAATTTTCGAATTTGGTGTTGGATTACGGTACTCATACCATAAAAGCTGTTAAATCGAGATGATAAAAAATATTACCAAATTCTGCTTCCGGAAGTCCGGCCATGTTGAAACGAAGACATAATGTCTTCATTTCCAGTTGATACCCAGTGAAACCGTTACTATCATGTTTTTAAATTGCGAGTCTATACAAAAGCTGATGATTGGTTCCTTTAAATACAATATAGCCTCAATTTCAGCTACCGAGTAAAGTACCAAGGAGGAAGTACTGAATAATATTAAAATATTTTGACCTTGATTAATGATAATAACGAGCGTACATACATACTTATATTTGATAAATTCATGGGCAAGGAGAAGACTTAAAGTGAGTAAACTTGGAAGTAACATATTACTATATCAAGCAATATTATGAGAAAGCTTTTATATATTTCACTTTATACAACGAACATAATTTCTGTTTAAATATCAAAAAGAAAATATTTGAAATAAACAAATTAAAATACGTTGAAGTCCGGAAACAAATGGTAATTGACAAAATTTTCTATTTAAGTAACGGCATGCATTCAGTTCAAGTTGATAATGTAATTGTTACAGATGAAATGGGTGGTCGGGTTACCGTACATAGGTAAGGCTGGTAAGCCTCAACCTTCAATTTTGCTGACCAAGCTCATGGACAGAATTTAAATAGCCTACCCTTGGACAAGGATGGGTAAGGCTCTTTGTAATACCTCTATCTAATACCTCCGATACGCAACTACGCAGGGCAAGGGAAAAGTAGTATTCAGCTCAATATAGAAGATCATCTTGATATTAATCAATTTTGTACTTGAGCTTAATACTACTTTTTCATCTGCCCAGTTGACCTATGAATATTACATGTTACGAATATAAGTTCTGTTAAGTATAGCATACAACAGTCTAAGCTTATATACATTATGAAGACATTGAAAAGTTAATTATTAAAAAATGACAAAAATCAAATAATCTTTACTGTTTACTCGATGTAAATGATTCCACAAAAATGTCATACAGTATTAAGGTGCTCATTTCTAGGTCAACAAGAAAATTTTAGTACAGAATAAATTGCAGAGCCGTATGTGATAATAGTAGTATTTTTGTCGTTTCACTTGCACTGAAATTAATTACATTTGTGAAGGAACTTAAACATCAATTCATTGAGATTCGGCAAATGTGACAAAGAAGTCATGTATAAACTTTCTAAAAAGGCAAACCAAAAATTAAAAACGCATACATGTACACGTATATGCCAAAAGAGGATCTTAGTTATTAACTGAGACTAACATAACATGTTAGCCTCAGTTATCAGTTAGTTTCAAACGGGAACAAAATGCATGAGAATGTTTAATTGAAAGCAAACACTATCAATTTTTCATTTGACTTTATTTTTATTCAAATATTTAACAGACTATATCGTCTTAAATAAATTCTCGTGGTTCTGTCGGTCAGAGGCCCTGGAAATTATGAAATATAAATTAATTCCACACTTACTACACTTAGTAGCATACACCATGTAATACACACTGATACTACACATTTTGTTTGTAATTGTGGCAGTTAAACAGTACATCAATTTGATTTTTTCCAAGAAACAATTTGTTATTATAAATTAAAATGATGGGAACAATCAAGTAGAAAACAGTTGTTTGTCGAGTGATGAAAAGGGTAGTATTGTTGGTTATTTTATCATATGGGCATATTTGCCATCTTTTTATCAGTTCATTTATCCAGTCCAAAATTGACAAATATCTCTCTTACATGGATAATATGTTCATTTACCATAAGATTACTATCAACCACATGTGTGTCGGTGCAATGATCACAATGGCATCTTCTTGGCAGTTCATTAACCTCAAAATCTCCTCCTTGAATGACTTAACCAAAATACTTACTCCTCAAGCTTTTAATATATTTACCATTATACATCTGGGATGCAGCATGTGTGGACCTCTGTGTAAGAAGCGTCACAACAATCTTCAAGTCCAATAATACCAGCACTGGTTCCTTCGGGACAAACTGGGTCATCAAATACTGGGTCAACTACACATGTACCACCGTCAGTCTCACAATCTGCTATAGGCATGCCATCCCATACATCATCACTACATTGTTGGCCTACATGTATATGGGTAAATGAGATATATATACAGGACAAACTGGGTCATCTAATACTGGGTCAATAACACATGTACCACCGTCAGTCTCACAATCTGCTATAGGCATCCCATCACACACATCATCACTACACTGTTGGCCTATATTGGTAAACGTAAATATATATACAGGACAAACTGGGCCATCTAATACTGGATCAATAACACATGTACCACCGTCAGTCTCACAATCTGCTATAGGCATGCCATACCATACATCATCACTACATTGTTGGCCTACATGTATATGGGTAAATGATATATATATATACAGGACAAACTGGGTCATCTAATACTGGGTCAATAACACATGTACCACCGTCAGTCTCACAATCTGCTATAGGCATCCCATCCCATACATCATCACTACATTGTTGGCCTACATGTATATGGGTAAATGATATTATATATACAGGACAAACTGGGTCATCTAATACTGGATCAATAACACATGTACCACCGTCAGTCTCACAATCTGCTACATGTATAGGCATACCATCCCATACATCATCACTACACTGTTGGCCTATATTGGTAAATGATATATTTACAAGACAAACTGGGTCATGTTGGGTCGACTACACATGTACCATCATTAGCCCCACAATCTGCTATAGGCATACCATCCCATATGTCATCAGTACACTGTTGGTCTAGATGTTGTGAATGCATATATATCATATCTACATTTACCAGTTGGTCAACTACTCATGTACCGTCATCGACCTTCCAATCTACTATGGGCATACTGTACCATTTCATATGCCAATAGTACAGTGTTGGACTTATTGAGTAAACAAAATTTTCGAGAAATGAAAGCAATGAACAATGTTCTTAAATGCATTATGCCTGAATTTCATGTTTCCACATTCAGACCTTACAAGCCATACTGCATACAGTATCAAATAAAAACTGTTTTCAGATGTATGAAAACATTATTTAAAACCTGTGCTATCAGTTTTACATCAGACTTGAATGAAGAGTAGAAACCAGGCAATACATGTATGAACTAAGTTAGTGTCTGAATTATAATATTCAAATTTCTGTTACCGTTTGTGAATGCCACAAAGGCTAGAAGGCAGCACACCACAACAGACTTCATATTGTGACTATGAGAGAAATGCTAACCTCAACAAAAGTTATGCAGCGCCACTTGTGATACATACAATATTTACACCCCTACTAAACATATAGAAATAATATTTGAAGATTTTAACATATTTCTGTACACTGAAGTTTTCAAACAAAGGAACTACAAACTTTAAATTTACAAAATATATATACTAATTTATTTATTTCCTCGTATATATTTACAACTATATAAAATTGAATTGTACATATTACAATCCAAGTTCAGGCCCGTAGCTAGCTTTTGACAAAGCAAGTTCACTTTTAAAAAAATCCACATTTAACAACTTTGGCCCAAAATGACTTGAAAAGTACTCAAAATGGTGAAAAATTGCATGATTTAATTAGTTAATTTTTTTCCATTTTACTTGAAAGACACATGTTGGTCTACATATAAAATTAATTCAATACTAAACCAAATTGGAATCATGAATTATGAAATCATTTACATTCACAGATTTCACAAATGTTATTATTTTGATTTTCATATTTCATTTGGGAGCTGTATCTCTCAAACTAGGGTATACCACATGTTCTTTCACATGGGTTAAAAACAAATTGTTTGAAGTAAGAACTCAATAAGATAAGTTTAATTAACAAATCTAAGGGTCATATTTGCACTTACAAATGCTTACAGCTTATGACACACCTTTTTATTTCAACATCTTGAAATATGAATATTCTTATTAGTCTCATATTATATTGGAGGAATTTTATCTCTGATTTTGTATTCTGTAATGACAACATATTTCATGTCATTTGTTTATTTTATGGCTTTACTTAGCGTTGCTTTATAGTCACATGATGTTCCAAAAACATAACTGAGACTAACATAACATGTTAGTCTCAGTTATCAGTTAGTTTCAAACGGGAACAAAATGCATGAGAATGTTTAATTGAAAGCAAACACTATCAATTTTTCATTTGACTTTATTTTTATTCAAATATTTAACAGACTATATCGTCTTAAATAAATTCTCGTGGTTCTGTCGGTCAGAGGCCCTGGAAATTATGAAATATAAATTAATTCCACACTTACTACACTTAGTAGCATACACCATGTAATACACACTGATACTACACATTTTGTTTGTAATTGTTGCAGTTAAACAGTACATCAATTTGATTTTTTCCAAGAAACAATTTGTTATTATAAATTAAAATGATGGGAACAATCAAGTAGAAAACAGTTGTTTGTCGAGTGATGAAAAGGGTAGTATTGTTGGTTATTTTATCATATGGGCATATTTGCCATCTTTTTATCAGTTCATTTATCCAGTCCAAAATTGACAAATATCTCTCTTGCATGGATAATATGTTCATTTACCATAAGATTACTATCAACCACATGTGTGTCGGTGCAATGATCACAATGGCATCTTCTTGGCAGTTCATTAACCTCAAAATCTCCTCCTTGAATGACTTAACCAAAATACTTACTCCTCAAGCTTTTAATATATTTACCATTATACATCTGGGATGCAGCATGTGTGGACCTCTGTGTAAGAAGCGTCACAACAATCTTCAAGTCCAATAATACCAGCACTGGTTCCTTCGGGACAAACTGGGTCATCAAATACTGGGTCAACTACACATGTACCACCGTCAGTCTCACAATCTGCTATAGGCATGCCATCCCATACATCATCACTACATTGTTGGCCTACATGTATATGGGTAAATGAGATATATATACAGGACAAACTGGGTCATCTAATACTGGGTCAATAACACATGTACCACCGTCAGTCTCACAATCTGCTATAGGCATGCCATACCATACATCATCACTACATTGTTGGCCTACATGTATATGGGTAAATGAGATATATATACAGGACAAACTGGGTCATCTAATACTGGATCAATAACACATGTACCACCGTCAGTCTCACAATCTGCTACATGTATAGGCATACCATCCCATACATCATCACTACACTGTTGGCCTATATTGGTAAATGATATATTTTCAAGACAAACTGGGTCATGTTGGGTCGACTACACATGTACCATCATTAGCCCCACAATCTGCTATAGGCATACCATCCCATATGTCATCAGTACACTGTTGGTCTAGATGTTGTGAATGCATATAGATCATATCTACATCTACCAGTTGGTCAACTACTCATGTACCATCATCGACCTTCCAATCTACTATAGGCATACTGTACCATTTCATATGCCAATAGTACAGTGTTGGACTTATTGAGTAAACAAAATTTTCGAGAAATGAAAGCAATGAACAATGTTCTTAAATGCATTATGCCTGAATTTCATGTTTCCACATTCAGACCTTACAAGCCATACTGCATACAGTATCAAATAAAAACTGTTTTCAGATGTATGAAAACATTATTTAAAACCTGTGCTATCAGTTTTACATCAGACTTGAATGAAGAGTAGAAACCAGGCAATACATGTATGAACTAAGTTAGTGTCTGAATTATAATATTCAAATTTCTGTTACCGTTTGTGAATGCCACAAAGGCTAGAAGGCAGCACACCACAACAGACTTCATATTGTGACTATGAGAGAAATGCTAACCTCAACAAAAGTTATGCAGCGCCACTTGTGATACATACAATATTTACACCCCTACTAAACATATAGAAATAATATTTGAAGATTTTAACATATTTCTGTACACTGAAGTTTTCAAACAAAGGAACTACAAACTTTAAATTTACAAAATATATATACTAATTTATTTATTTCCTCGTATATATTTACAACTATATAAAATTGAATTGTACATATTACAATCCAAGTTCAGGCCCGTAGCTAGCTTTTGACAAAGCAAGTTCACTTTTAAAAAAATCCACATTTAACAACTTTGGCCCAAAATGACTTGAAAAGTACTCAAAATGGTGAAAAATTGCATGATTTAATTAGTTAATTTTTTTCCATTTTACTTGAAAGACACATGTTGGTCTACATATAAAATTAATTCAATACTAAACCAAATTGGAATCATGAATTATGAAATCATTTACATTCACAGATTTCACAAATGTTATTATTTTGATTTTCATATTTCATTTGGGAGCTGTATCTCTCAAACTAGGGTATACCACATGTTCTTTCACATGGGTTAAAAACAAATTGTTTGAAGTAAGAACTCAATAAGATAAGTTTAATTAACAAATCTAAGGGTCATATTTGCACTTACAAATGCTTACAGCTTATGACACACCTTTTTATTTCAACATCTTGAAATATGAATATTCTTATTAGTCTCATATTATATTGGAGGAATTTTATCTCTGATTTTGTATTCTGTAATGACAACATATTTCATGTCATTTGTTTATTTTATGGCTTTACTAAGCGTTGCTTTATAGTCACATGATGTTCCAAAAACTCCATTTATCTCAAAGCCTTATGCTTTCATTTGCAGCCTTATGGCGCTGTCAAACTTAGGCCGTGTGGGCTCACCATTTACCACAGTGACACTTTGGGACAGATGGCGGGCTACGACATGGATTCACAGTGGGCAAAACAAACAGTTTTAAAGTAAGACCATCACACCAAATACAAAAATTAATTAAAAATTATTGTCAAAAATTAGCCACATGGTGGAGAATGGTGAACTTATAAGGCTTGTGTGACAGCTACTTTCAATTCCATTTTATCCTTAAAATGAGAAATCTCATATTTTAATCTGAAAGTCACACATCCATTGTTTCAGCTTGTAATCTATCTTTTGTCATCTACTTCTACATATACTGCACGATTTTTTAATCTCAGTTCTTGAAATCCAATCATCTCATTTCTTTTTCTGAAAGTAAAATCAATGCAACAGTCATATGCAAATTATGTGTAAATCTAAATATCCAAGCCAAATCACTCATTCTACATGGTGTAAAATCATTAATTATAAAATTATCTGTAATTCAAATATGTTCCGACTCTTTTTGATTGGATTTTTGAATTTTAAAAACAACAAATAAGCAGAGTGGTGAACATTCACAAATCTATCATGAAGTTATGCAATACATAGTACAGGCGCGTAACCAGGCATACGCGAGGGCACACAAGGGTACCCTAAATAATGGAGCAAAAAGGTAAAGCAAAATATTTTGTTTCATGATCTTTCCTGGACTACTTCTCTTCAAGACTCCAGACAAGTAACATTTTTCCATTCTGGTTGCATTTTCCAATTAAGGTCAAAAATCAAAACATTTCCGGAGGGCATGCCACCAGAAACCCCCTAGTTTTGCTCAGCCTCGCGTACCTCAGCTTTCAAAATCCTGGTTACGCCGCTGTTGTAGGACTAATGTGTGTCATAAGTGTGTCTTACCTTCTTACGGCCTTTTTTCTTCTTTTTCTTGAGACCTGTACCCAGTTTGACCAGTTCACTAAATGTGTCATCGTTCATTCTGTGGGTGGTACGGAGTTTCAAGCCAGGCATCTTAGCTGAAATGAATTTATATAATACACGATATTTAGACCTGTGGCCAATTGTTGTTTTTTTTCAGTAACATTCATTCTGTATCTTTATTTTTCAGGTTGCTGGGAAGGGTTGAATCATTTAGAAATATTTAAAAATTGTAGTGATTTGGCACTTCAGATAAATACTAGTAAGGTAGGAATGCACATGTGAGAAGCTCATTATTTAATGTTTTAAAGGATTGACCCTAATACCCCCACTTAACCATATTCAATTTAACTTCTTTTGTGTTAACCCTGTTCCGAAGACACAGTATTTTCACTTGTAACAATAACTTGAATTTAAGACAGAATCAAATCAAGCAAGCAACATTGGCAAATTTGTTTTGAACTTTAAACTATTTTTGGGCTCATATCCCCCAGTGTCACATGTATCTTAACACATGCAACATCCTACACCCCCAAAATGCAATCCGATTTTCGACGCCGTTTCGGTGCCAAATTTCGGTGCCGTTTCGGCACCAAATGGACTGACTAGTCCGGTAGCAAATTTTGGTGTCCAAAGGTTTCGGTGCCGGAACGGTGTCGAAACGGTGCCGGAATGGTGCCGAATTTTTTCGATGCCGAAATGGTGTCGAATTATATTGGCTGTGTACTGTAGTTAATTTGAAAAATAAATATTGTGATAAAAAGCAAAAGAAATTTTTGGACTTTTTGGACAATTTACCACTAGACCTACCATCAGTCCGTTCTCTTAGTCCTTCTAACACTTCTCTTCCTCCCATATCTCCTATAAGGTTATCTTCAATGTCCAGCTCTTCAAGGCACATACTGTTCTGTATTAATCTAAATAACAGCAATAAACAATGTTTGTAAGAAATATTTAGATATTTAGTCTACTGCACAAACATGTATTGACAATAGATATCTTCAAGGTTTTTTTTGCTGAACTTTTTTTAGTGCAAGTTTTAAAAGGGCGGAAAGGAGGGTGGGAGTATTGAACAGGGTGGGTACAGGGTGCTAAAAGTGACCCAACAGGGTGGGACACCATTCAATTAGATTCTGAGGAGACCACAGCATATGTACTGATGCACTATTTGATAAGATTCATGCAGATGGACAATTAATGTATATAATGGACGACTTGATTATACAAGGCATTAACATGCAATATATCACCACCTGTTTTGTTACAGACGCCAAACACCAACTGCTGAACACCAACCAATGTTCACAAAAAAGTAGGTGACTCTAACAATATGTAATCACAAATGGTGGTAAAAAACCACATTTTGGTATATTGGGTAGTTTTTCTTTATAACTGGTTAAGCCCTTATGTTTCTTATTGTATAGCTTTTTGAAAAACATTTTGGCACTTGAGCTTTATCAATAATGTAATAGATAACTTACTGTTTAATCAACCGCATACAGATGAGTGGAGCAAAGTTTCCACCAGGGCCCATGGCATCTAATCCATTATCAGCTATGTGTAGTTTATATATCCATGGTCCTACTGGGGGTGGTCCTGGGGGCTCTTTAACTTTCTTCTTTTTTTTCTTTTTACCTATAGATGTGTGAAACATACGTTTGCTGAAATTACTTGGTAGGCATTTGCTATGTCTCATTTGTATTTTATCATGTCACTGCCTGCAAGTGGTTACAAAAGCGTAGCATTTATTACAGATGCAGGCCTATAGCCAGTGGGGTTGGAGCAAATCCCCCTGGCCAAAAAATTATTTCAAAATCATGCAGTTTTTCACCATTCTGAGCACTTTTCGAGTGATTTTGATCCTTTTTGGGCAAAAGTAGTCAAAAGTGAGCCCCCTTGGAATTTTTTAAAATGAACCCCCATGGCAAATCCAAGCTACGAGCTTGACATGCCAAAGCCAAATGCAGGCACACATACTGTAACACTGGTGGCTATAACAATAGGATCGAATGAAAACAGAAGCTCTCAAGGGACAAACCTCATCTTCTTTTTTATTGTTCATTCATGTTTTTTTTCATGTCATTTTTAAACATTTCATTTTGATCATCATACATTTAAGCATGTAACATAATGATTCATAGAAGTCATTATCAAATTAATTACAGTTAAATGTGTCTTAGTGAACACCTCTCGAGAACACATGTACGTATCTAATGAACACTGCTCAGCACATACTCCATTGACTTATGACCTCTCTGTAGTTAACACATACGTAAAATCACTTCTCTGCATTGAACACCTACCTACAGTGACCTACACATTTTAATGGCTCCATAAGTGTTTACTGTACACAGTTTCTAGTATTGTATAGAGATAAAACATACTTGAAATATACACTTGCCATGCCACAAGTTTTATATGCATTCATTCCCTTGTATGATTTTAGAATACATCAAAGATAACATTACCTTTTTTCTTTTTGTCATCTGCTTTAGGTTCATCCACTTTCTCAACAACTGGTGCATCAAAGTTGTACTTGTTCTCTTTAGCTGGAGAAAATACATACACAACATCAATTACGTTATCTTCAGGAGTGACACATTAGTCACTGATAATTTTGTAAGTTCAAAGTAATTCCAGTCAATATAAGATAACAGATGTAGTTCAGTATATATTAAAGTGTATTAAACACCTTTTAAAAACCTATATACTAATAGACATTATTTTTATGTGTTAAAACATTTGCTACTTAGATTTCAAGAGTGTTGTTTATTAACAGTACACAGTATATTCTCTTAAGATAAAAATAAACACTCTGCTAAAAGATAACAACTCAGTATACTGAAGATATATCAATAAGGAATGGGGTCCAAATGGTAACATTATTTTTTTTACCCTTGAGTATATGAAAAGGTTCTTTCTTTAAAGACTGTTGACATTTTGACACTATTCATTTATAATGTTTGATACTTGGTCACTATTCCTTTGTAATGTTTGACATTTGGACACTATTCCTTTGTAATGTTTGACATTTGGACACTATTCATTTGTAATGTTTGATACTTAGACACTATTCTTTTGTAATGATTGCCATTTGGACACTATTCATTTGTAATGTTTGATATTTGGACATTATTCCTTTGTAATGTTTGTCATGTGGACACTATTCATTTGTAATGTTTGATACTTAGACACTATTCTTTTGTAATGTTTGACATTTGGACACTATTCCTTTGTAATGTTTGACATTTGGACACTATTCCTTTGTAATGTTTGACATTTGGGCACTATTCATGTGTAATGTTTGACATCTGGACACTATTTCTTTGTAATGTTTGACATTTGGGCACTATTCATTTGTAATGTTTGACATTTACACACTATTTCATTATAGTTTTTGAGAATCTTGTGACTTTATTTTGCATTTACCTTAATTCTCTATTGAAGAAAACTAATACTTCAGAAAATAGCGATTTTGGAATAAAAAAGTTTCTCATAGAAATGTTTTTAAACTAGTAAAAGGAACATTCTAAATAAATCAATAACTGATTAAATTGAACATAACTTGTCATATAAATTTGAGAAAATGATTTGGAATTCACATTTACCTTGCATTTCCAACAATGCCTCTTCTTCTAGTTTCTTACGTTTGGCTTCTTCCCTTTCATAGGCTTCAATTTCAGCTTGATCTGCACAAAGACGCAACAACTCTAGTGTACCCTCACATCCTATATCATTACCATCAAGGTAGAATTCTCTGTAATAACATAAAATACAGGGTGAAACCAGTTATTTTGCAACATGTTTCAAATATACATGTACATGTAGTATGAGAAATTCAAAGAATTCTAGAAAGCCAATGCACCTGCCTGTAATATAATATCAAGAATCTCATCATAATATGTTTCTCTACCAAATACATGTAGATCCTCACCACTTGCCATTTATATTTGTTACAGACGTCGAAATTTGTTACAGACACCATTTGTAAAAGACACCAAACACAGTCCACAAAAAACAATAGAAATAGATATGAATTTTGCTTATACCTGACAGCAGTGGTTGCCGCTATGTCACCAAGGATTTTGCCAACTTTTGAGGTGAGCTCACAGAAGCACATACTCAATGAAATGACAGTCTTGTTGCCTTCTAAGCCCCGACATAGGTTCATGCATCCTTCATCCCCAAACCTGGAGTAAAGAAAATATTAAGTAAAACCAATGAGGGAAAAACAAGTAAGTAGGAATTTGTTCCCCTGCGTATTGCATGACGGGTAATACATGTATTTTGTCCATATAAGAAAAACTTCTGTGTCTCCTTGATTGAAGAGTGAATCGCGAATGGGAGAATTGGTAAACTTTTAACTCTAGTATCATAGTGTGTAAAATATCGAAGTTCATAATCTTCATGTTAACCCTATGACTATACTAGGTGTGTAAAATGTCATATGGTAATTTTCTTGTTTAACACCATGGCTATACACTGTATAAGGTGTGTTAAATATCATAAGTCGTAATCTTCATATTTAACACCATGACCATATAAGGTATGTAAAATATCATAAGTCGTAATCTTCATATTTAACACCATGACCATATAAGGTGTGTAAAATATCCTAACTCGTAATCTTCACGTTAAACACCACAACCATATAAGGCACCTGTATGTAAAAGAGCATAAGTCATAATTTTCATATTTAACACCATGACCATATAAGATGTGTAAAATATCATAACAAAATCTTCATTTTTAACACTATGACCATATAAGATGTGTAAAATATCATGTCCAGATTGAGGAAATTTTCAGCAATGAACAAAAGCTTTATCAAAAGATATTTTACAATATCAAGATACACTCACTCATTGTAATCAAGCAGTATATTTGTAAGAGAGCTGCATGCTGGGAAGGCTTCTGATAATCGTTTCAGAGGATATGGTTCGATCAAACAGTCCATCATTTCTAGCGTTTTAATGGGGTAGTTGTCTGCCCCCCTCTCCATCAGTAAGGCCTGAAAGCAACAAAAATTTAATTAGATTTTGAAGAAACAATGTTGGAGACTACACATATTGGCATGTGACATTACCATCAGAAAAATCTTAGGAACTAGTTATTTCTGATCAGACAGCTAATTTTTTAAAGATAAGTAAAACCTGTCTAAAGTAAAGTAAAACCTGTCTAAATTGAACACCCCTGAACTGACCAAAAGTGTTCAATTGACTAGGCTCTCACTAGGAGATTCTCCAGAGTCTAATGTCTTAAAACCCTCTTGCTCCAGAGTCTAATAGCCTTTCCGGAGTCTAAAGTGTTTTTTCTAAGTCTAATTTTATTTTTTAGTCAAATTATTTGCAGTAAAATTCTTGAGAAAATACATAAAACTGGATACAAACAAGGAATAGGAAGTCAGAAACCTTTTAGAAATAAATATTGGGATTAAAATAGCAAGATAATCTTAAGAAGTATGTTGAAAAGTATACTACTAGGATATCTCTGATCTCACATGGGGGAGAAGTAGCCGCAATACCGCGAAAAAAGTAGTCACAATACCGCTAAAAATCCGGGGTCTAAAAATTTCCTGGTGAGAACCCTGGCAGGTGTTCACATTTCAAGGTTTTATGAAAGTCGATGGAAGATTTGGGATGAAGAAAATGTGTTCACATTGAGAGGTGTTCAGATTGAGAGCTGTTCACATCGAGAGGTGTTCGGATTGAGAGCTGTTCACATTGAGAGGTGTTCGGATTGAGAGCTGTTCACATTGAGAGGTGTTCCGATTGAGAGCTGTTCACATTGAGAGGTGTTCGGATTGAGAGCTGTTCACATTGAGAGGTGTTCGGATTGAGAGCTGTTCACATTGAGAGGTGTTCGGATTGAGAGCTGTTCACATTGAGAGGTGTTAGGATTGAGAGCTGTTCACATTGAGAGGTGTTCGGATTGAGAGCTGTTCACATTGAGAGGTGTTCGGATTGAGAGCTGTTCACATTGAGAGGTGTTCGGATTGAGAGCTGTTCACATTGAGAGGTGTTCAGATTGAGAGCTGTTCACATCGAGAGGTGTTCGGATTGAGAGCTGTTCACATTGAGAGGTGTTCGGATTGAGAGCTGTTCACATTGAGAGGTGTTCGGATTGAGAGCTGTTCACATTGAGAGGTGTTCGGATTGAGAGCTGTTCACATTGAGAGGTGTTTGGATTGAGAGCTGTTCACATTGAGAGGTGTTCGGATTGAGAGCTGTTCACATTGAGAGGTGTTCGGATTGAGAGCTGTTCACATTGAGAGGTGTTCGGATTGAGAGCTGTTCACATTGAGAGGTGTTCAGGTTGAGAGCTGTTCACATTGAGAGGTGTTCGGATTGAGAGCTGTTCACATTGAGAGGTGTTTGGATTGAGAGCTGTTCACATTGAGAGGTGTTCGGATTGAGAGCTGTTCACATTGAGAGGTGTTCGGATTGAGAGCTGTTCAGATTGAGAGGTGTTCACATTTCAAGGTTTTATAAACATGAAAGAACTCCTAAATTATGACCAAGGCACCCTAGCTAAACTTTCCATATGAGAATTAGTATATCTTACAGTATAATAGTGCCAAAAACAGTATAGTAAGCTTCTAGAAATACACATGAATGATGATACAGTAAAAACTGTCAAGTTGAACACCTTTGGTACATCTAAAGGTGTTTCACTTGGGAGGTATTCCACATACTGTAGATACACTTATTTTGAAGCTACTTAATTTGACAGATTTGCTCAATTACAAATATTGGTGGCTATTTAATTAGCTATTTCATTTTAACTTGGTCTTGGGATTTTGGAACGTGTTCCACTTCTAAAGGAGTTCCACTTTACAGGTTTCACTGTACATGGTAAATACTTTATTTATTTACTCTATCCTAGATTTCAAATTGCTGATCTATTTTTTCTTAAGTTAAAGTTTATTATTCCATTCAAAACATTTACAAACTTATAATAACACTATGACACAGAGCAGCCAATATTGTGTTTAAAAGGATCAAGGTCATGTGATAGTAAAAGAATTAATAATTACTGACATATTGCAATTACTTACCAATGTAGCTATATCCTGGTGTTGTAGTGGTAATTGCCATATATGGACATCCTTGATCCACTTGTAATGCTCTTGCCTTATAGAGAGAAGTAAGGACTCAATGCTGACCTGTGTGTCTTCAGGTAAAATCTTAGGTACTGCTTCTAACACAAACTAAAAATAAACATATAGGCTCTTATATTTTACACACATGATAAACCAAGATTTCTCATTTATAGGCTCATGGGCATTTGTTTGAAAGCGGGTACATCAAAAACTAGAAAAATTCCCTCTTCAAAAGCACATAATGCATGTTTTAGATATAACGACTGTGTTTATGAAATCGCATACTTATGTTCATTTAATAGAATAAAATTAATACTTCATTAACCTACCTTGGCAAGTATTTGATTTTCTTCAATACAATTTTTAATCTTTGACTTGAGACTAGGTGATACAAGACTATTGCTCTGCAAACAATTGTTTTCATATGTACGCAGGAAACGTTTCATCACTTGTTGAGGGGTCTCTGCAGTTCCCGCCAACTTTTTTGGCTTCCCTTTCTTTTTGCCCTTCTTCTTACCCTTCTTTGGAGGCATTGTGAGATTGTTTTTATGCGTTTAATTTAATCGTTCTTAGCCTGTTAGTTTTACTCCAGTCAATTAGATCTTCTAGCATACTGTACTACAGTATAGGCAGATTTGTTTTTTGGCTGAACTCATATTCACCACTTCAACATTCCACATGGTAATTATATTCAGTGTCTAGTTTCCTGAAATTACAAGAAATGAATCGCTATAATCTACAATGCCAGTGGCTCAGCGTCTGAACTACATGCACCAAAATACAATGGCAAAGCTGGGGGCAAAGCAAACAATAGACCTACTGTATCCATTGAGTGATTTTATAATACTCAGCAGAAATGGATCCACTTATTCCTCATACTCTATGGCTGTGTACCTGTAGTATCTTGGCTAACAACAGTCTTGACAGAGTCTAAAAATTTCTCCATCTAAAATGTCACTCGACTTTTTGGCAATTAAAAGTCCCTGCCTGCATTTAGTAGTCATATATTGTCATATGCATAATTTTGAAACCATATCCTAATTATTTCACAAACCCTTTGTTGATTCTGCCATAGTTTCCAATTTGTAAACAGCATTAAAGCCTTTTTAATTGGGAACTTTTTTGAAATTTCCAAAATGGCTGCCATGTGATTCCAGAATTAACATGAGTGTGACGTGACATCACAGTTGCTCGTTCCTAGGTAACAACAAGATCACAATTGCTCGTTTCTAGATAGCAACAAGATTTTTGATAAAATGGCACAGAATTACCCTGATTAAGGTACAGCTGGAAAGTAACATTTTGGTAAAAAATTGCTATACCAGCACATGTTATTTTCTGGTACAAAATAAAGTATGAAGACATGTGTCAATTTCCTTGCTTTTTTCAGGAAAGTATCATTACATTGTCTTCTTTAATAATATCTAGTAGGGGTTCAATGGGAACTCCAGGAAATTCTGATATTTCACACTTTCTATTTTTCCAAATTTTCTTTCAAAGTTTCCAGACAACACAGGAGTTACAATTGACCTGTTTCCAGGTTTACTAAAAGTAGACAGTGTAATGATACTTTCCTGAAAAAAGCAAGGAAATACACACATGCCTTCATACTTAATTTTGTACCAGAAAATAACATGTGCAGGTATAGCAATTTTTTACCAAAATGTTACTTTCCAGCTGAACCTTAACACCCTTAAAATCCGATTTTCAAAGAATATATTTGGAGAAACAATAAAAGGTAAGTGGAATAAATTAGAAGATGGTTTCAAGTTACCACAGAAGTCAATTTGAAACTCAAGAATGCTTTCTTTGACTCATAATCACAAAAAAGTCGAGTGACATTTTAGATGGAGAATTTCTTAGATTTGTCAGGAGAAATCTACAAATGTAGATTCAAACATAATATCTCCCGTTCTAATCTTTTCTATGTAAAATTAAATAAAATTGGAATAAATATTACTTTTGATTATACGCAAGACGTATAACTTAGTGTATTGGATACACCAATATGGTATAAAAAGCCACAAAACTTGAGAAATGTTCACCTTTTCACTGACCGCCATGTTGTTTATAACGACAATTCTAAAAAGCAACTAGACAACGAAATTAAATAATTTATTCATTGCAGTTTCTGTTTTTTACAAAACTGTTAATTTTACCAATGAAACAACATTTATTATTGTTTAATTTGGTCATCTTGTATAACATTGATTGTGCATACTTGAGACAATTTATATTTTCGTTTAAGAATACAGCCGTGGAGTTGTTACTCTAGACATATTAATGTTTACATCCGGGCATCTGTCGCCACAGCAAACATCTTCCATGTTGAATTTTTTGAAATCTTTCGAATAAACTTGAAATTTAGGAGACAATACAGGTAAGAATGGCTCAATATTGAGTATCTTGCGAACCGAATACATAAAGATTACCTAGGAATTGATGAAATGTGAATCGCATCCATAAACTGTCTAGAATATGTCGTTTAAAAATTGCGGAATATGTCAATGAATTTCAGTCAAAATTGACAAGCCAGTGGAAATTCTACCCGAGTAATGATTATCATGATGTGGGTTGTTATTTCCAGCTTTATTAGACACCTCTCCTCACATTAAACTTCAAAACATTGATTCGTGGCTGTACAACTCAATGCACCAAATGTTTTTCAAGTCTTACATGTAGGCCTACAAAAACGTAGGGGAAGTGGTCCTAATTATCGCACGGTCCTAATTATCGCACGATTGTCCTAACTAGCTAAAATATGCGCCCACCATCTTTTAAACCAGTGTTACGAAAAACAGTTCAACACCATTACTCCCAATCTTCATGATTTATTCATACATTTTAGAAATATCTCTTCATTTTTTAAGAATTGTCTATGTCTATGTCAATAATCTGCAAAAGGCTAATAAGCCCATATAAAGCAGATATATAATTTAACAGTGATAGAATTTGAATAGAATATAATTTAACGGAGTGGCTCCAGGACCGACAATTGTCGGTACTGGAGACTGTCCAGGGGTATTTGCTGGGGTACCGACAATTGTCGGCACTCTATCGTCACCTAGTAGTGCCAGATAGAGAACCGACAATTGTCGGTACGCAAGTGGCTGCTACGTGTTTTTGCTAGAGAGCCGACAATTTCATAAATAAATCCACTACTTTTACTTTTCGGAATAACCTCATCTCGATAGCCTAGTGGTTAGCGAGCACGACTCCAACACACTCGGTCCCGAGTTCGAATCCCGGCGGGACCTACTTTTTTCTTTTGAGGGGGGGGCATAGTGCTTCTTTTGCAGTTTGGAATCGTACAGGCATTAACTGTGAGCCATAATTTATTTCGACAAAAATTGATTCAACTTCCATTAAAATTGTCCTACAACTTCAATTAAAAAACATTTTAAAGCTCTTTTCTTGTTCTATCTAATGGGTCGATATATACAGTTAGGGGAGGGGATGCTTTCGCCCCCGTCGCTCTCTACCCTTACTACGCCATGGCACAGGAGAAATATATCATTTGGAATATATTACTGTTTACTTTGCGTTTGGTAGCTCCCTCATGCGAGATGGAATCGTGGCCATTAACTAAGGGAGCCAAATGCAACTTCCATCAAAAATTGTGCTATAAGGTATGAGTACCGTAATCCAACACCAAATTCGAAAATTCCAGATTCATTCGTAGATACGAAAAATTTCGAACGGAATACGTGACATATACGTAATTCGCGTGAAAAGTCCGAACGAAATGTGTACGTTTTTTTCGGCGTTCGTATTTTTGCTGTGTAGACGAACTTTTTTCGAAATTTTTCTACACAAATATTTTTGCTTGACAATTACCAGGTAAAATGCGTATTTGCGTGACATTTTCTGTCACGCAAAAATAACTGGCGTGACTTCAAATTCTTCAGCAAATGCGTGACAAATACGCAAATTGCGGGACAGTTGACAGGCCTGGGGTTATTTAGAACGATACCACAGGTTTTTAAATGGACTATATAGGGTTTGGTAATCCCCGGGTAACCGGGGCTAATGCCCTCCCCGGGTTTTGCACTTGTTCCCAAAATATCCGTATGATATCTGAAATATCCCCCCGCGCATTGCGCATGCGCCAGAAAATTCGAAAATCAATATTTGTCGGTCCTCTAGCGTGTAAACACAGCATATCTCCCGTACCGACAATTTCAATTTGTCGGTCCTCTAGCGTGCCACCACATCAGAGTCTAGAGTACCGACAATTGTCGGTACTCTAGCCTTTACGATAATTTAAAACCTTAACATTTAAAAATAGATCTATGGTTTACAACTCATTTTACCTGGGGAGACTGTCAGGCTACCGCGTTGACATCACCCCCTTTTACCAGTAGTGCAGGCTTGTTGCTGTGCACTGGGGACCCTTTACATTAAAACATAGATCTATATTAAAAACACACCTATTTAATTGCAGTTATTGACATAGGCATAGTATGATGATTTAAAACTACTTAGCCTGTCACAGTCTAAGATGTCACCAGGTAGAGTGTTCCATTTAGCTATTGTCCTAGGGAAATAGCTAAATTTGTATGCATCCGTTCTAGCTGATGGTTGTATGAACTTAGAAGGATGATACAACCTAGTGTTGGTATTGATCTGTTGGCGGAAGTATGGAGGCACGTCGATGGCTGCTAGGTTCTGCTTTCCTTTGTAGAAAAGGAAAACTCTAGCAGCCTCTCGACGCTCCTTCAGTGGCTCCCACTGTAGGTCTTGAAGAGCTTTGGTGACGCAGCCTGGTTCCCTTGAGTGACATTTGGTTACAAACCTGGCTGCTCTTCACTGTACCTGTTCCAACATATCAATATCTTTTTGTCGGTATGGATCCCATGCCGAGCTGGCATACTCTAAATTAGGCCGGACTAGTGACTTATACGCCTGAGCCTTCACTTTTTCAGGGCATTGATGGAGGTTGCGCCTGAGAAATCCAAGCACCTTATTGGCTTTGGATACAATAGTTTGAATATGTGTAGTCCAGCGTAAGTTATTTGTGATGTCAATTCCTAGGTATGGGATGTGTGTTACCGACTTAAGGTTTTCCCCTAGCATGGTGTAATTGTGCATGATAGGGGATTTACCTTTGTGAATATTTAGCACATAGCATTTTGATGGATGGAATTTCATTTGCCATGTTGATGCCCAGGAGACCAGTTTATCAAGATTCTCCTGTAGTGTTAATGCATCTTGCTTGCTTTCGACTGTCATGAATAAAAGGCTGTCGTCTGCAAAAAGCTTAAGACTGGCTGAGGATGATAGGTTATTGCCCATATCATTGATATAAACAAGGAAACAGAGTGGTCCAAGAACTGTTCCTTGAGGAACTCCTGATTTTACTGGAGTTTTTGAACTTGATTCACCATCGAGCACTACCTTCCCACAAGCCAGGATCTGAACCAGTTCAAGTTATTATTGCGAATTCCATAATAGTCGAGTTTGAGCAAGAGGCGTTCGTGAGCCACCGTGTCAAACGCTTTGTTTACCTCCGCCATTGTCATGAATGCTTTTGCGCAAGAAGTGAAATTCGTCTGACAAATTTTGACCCCCTCCAAATAAAGACAGAAAAAAAAGTGTCTAATGTATATTTTGTTGATATTTTACACTAAAACTGATCGAAAAATGATTACAGCATATGTATGTATCTGTTATAAACAGAGAAATGTATACAGTATCGTGAAATGACATCTGAAACATAACTGTGCGATAATTAGGACGACTGTGCGATAATTAGAGTCTAAGAGTCTGCGAGTCTAAGGGGTCTTAAAGTGTTAGCGTTTGGAGATTGAGAAATGTCAAACACTACTTAGATTTTAAAGGAAATGTTGATCTTTCGTCTCATATTCTCAAAGTAAGTTGAAGTTATCATATTTGAAATCGTCAGTAGTTTCCCTGAGTACCCGCGCGATGATAGGACGACTTCCCCTACACGTTTTAAACCATGAGTTTGGTGCACATGTTACATGTACTTAGAAAGATATGATCATGCATCGATACAGGACATACATGTACAGTGGGGAACATAAAGAATTACAATAGCTATAAAAAATACATGCTGTCGAACATGTAATAAATTCTTACCTCAGTGTATTCAGTGCTCTATTTTTTCTGTCCTAATAAGTCCAAATATAGTGGAATTTGTTTCCATAATGACAAATAGGAACTTAAAAATTTGAAGTGGATATTCACATGTTAATGCAGACTCTTCATGAGGTGTTGAGGTGACTTTGGAGCCGGATTACGCCGCAAGGAGGATTGGCTCCCAGAATGCAATATGACACGTGCCAGCTTTCAAAATGCCCTTCTGCCATTTTGAAACCTGTCACAAGTAAATAAGGTAAACTGATGTTGCATTCTGGGAGGCAATCCTCCTTGGATCACAAACATGGCAATTCATGAAAACATTTGTTCGATTTGGTAGGAATTTATCCATCATTTGCAGGTATGAAGCTTTGGATTCATTTATTGTGCTACTTAGAGTGAACGGGAATTATTTTTCTACCGCTTGGGAGAGTTTGAGACACGAAACATAGAATTTAGCTCATTGTGACAACTTTTGATGATTGATGTGCTAATTAGCATGGCATGGCATATAGCCTAGCATATAGCCTGACAAGAGAAAAAAAACAGTATTTTTCAAAACAAGACGTCCTAAACTGGTTGAAAGGTTGAAATAACACTAGAAAATCGCTTGATTATAAAGCAGTCTTATTTACACTTTGTTAGGTTCTCCTACTTTTGGAACAAGAAAACTTACTCTGAGAGTCTTAATATGAGAAAACCAAAATTTTAGATAAGGCCTGGGCATGAATTAATAGCCACTGACTTCCTGATTGCAAAAGGCTTGTTAAAGTTCAATGTTTATATGTACATGTAACACATTTTTGTCTTCTGTTTTTTCCAGTAAAAGAGCAGGATGAGTCAGGGCAATGTCAGCTCTATTATGGGGGATCTGGGATGGGATGAAGGCTTTTCTATGCCTGTGGCCAATACTGAAAACAAATCTTTAGAAGAATCAGTAAGTACTAGTACTGTTACTATATGTACCTGTAGTAAGGTGTCATATGGTGCATAATCATGTATAAATTACAATCTTAAAGCAGTTGCCAATTTTAAATTATTTTTAAAGTCTACATTTGGGTGTTTGGAGGGTAACTTGATTTATTATTCTTAAAATTAATCCATAAAAGGCGCATCAACTGTATTTACATGAGCCAATTTTCATAGCTTGGGCTTGTTTTCGGTCCCTGTGCACCAGTGGCCTAGGGACTAGGGGCCCCTCCCTTAGAGCCCAAAATCTTACTCTACCCACATAAACTGGGCAATTTTGGTGGCAAAGTGGCCTTACTGGGCATTATTTTGGGCCAATTTCTTAGAATTTGGGCCTTCTGGTCCCTCTCCTAATGATTTTCAGGTCTGCCCCTGTGTACTGACCTGAATTGTCATTCATTAACCTATTCAATCTCCTATTCCAGGTACAAAGAAAACAGAAATCTATAGTACAGAATAAGAATGATCTTCGGGAGAATGAAGACCGCGTCAATGCCATGTCAGAGCATCTCAAAAATGTACGGCAAGAGTTGCAACACACACAGGGTCTCGTCAATGCTAGAAAGAATGAAGCAGAGACTGAAGATCATATGAGAAAGATAGCTGAGCGTGAGGAGGGACGTCTCACACAGGAAGTGAAGCGACTCGAGAGGGACTTGGAGGACCTGAAAGAAAAGCGTAATATCTTTGAAGTGAGTACAAATACAGTGTATATTTCTTGTTAAACCGAATTGGGTTATATTCAACTTATTGATCCAATCTAATTAAATTTTACACAGAAAAGGTTTTAAATGGGAAGACCAATATGTCTTATCCAAGTCATATTGAATAGAATTCACAAATCTGAAAATGCCAAATTAAGGGCACATACATTTGATGACCTGTTTATTTCCCTTGTAGAACAACATATTCAAGCAGACAGAGAGACTGGAGGAGATGAAGTCTCAGATGAATTGGGACCAGCAGGCCCTGGAGGCATGGCTAGAAGAATCAGCAAGGAAGGATGAGGATGCTATGACTCTACAGAAATACTCACGTCATGATGAGGCTAAAGTCAAGGTACAGTACAGAAAAACCTTCAAAATACAGCAGAAACTGTAAAGTGGAACACCTCTAGAAGTGGAATACCTCTGTTCATTAAACCTTTTTCAGAGTTCCAAGACCAACTTACTTAATGTATGAACCTCTAAAGGTGGAACTCCTCCCAAGTGGAACACATTTTAGAGGTAGCAAATGTGTTCCACTTAGACAGATTCAACCTTTAAATTTTTTTTATTTTTGTTATCGTACCTTCATGAATACAATTTTTCCCTTTGTATATTTTTTCCGAAAGTTGTTCCCTATTCGTGAAGGTACGACTAGTCCAAAATGAAACAATCATCATAATTGCAGCATTCCCTGTGGACCCATTTCCTGATCTGTACACTTTGTATTTTTATGTTTGTTTTGAATTATTTCAAGAGGTCTTACATAAGTGATATATTATCATTTACAATTACAATGTTCTGTGGGAGTGTCCATGATAATTTGATCACCCGTCTCTAATTTTCTCATTTTTGTTTTAGAATTATTAACATTTTTTGTCATCCACATATGATGTCTCCATTACAGGAACTCTCCCTCAGAATAGAAAGACTCACAGATGAATCTGGTGAGAAGCGACGTCAACTGGACCATGAGATGACATCAACACTGACATGTCAGATAGAGCTTGATAAAACAGCTGAGGAGTTCCGCAAAGCACATGCTGAGAGACAGGAGCTGATAAAACAGTGGGAGTACACGATAGAGCAGATGCAGAAACGTGACAAAGAAATGGACCTTCTTGCTTCAGTAAGTCACACATTGCATTGTACCTCATTTTTCAGAGCAAAAATCATATCTCGTTACAGTGTTTTGCCTGGGGATCTACTGACCTGTAGCCAGCTTTTGCCAAGGGGGGCTCATTTCAATATCGAGTCGAGCTCATAAGTTACAGTTTCAGTGTTATGGCTGGGGATCTAAGAGAAGCTAGATGGCCAAAAAAGTGTTGGTGCAATAATAGAAATGTTGCTGGTCAAGTATTTTCCATTAGACAATATTAAGTTGTGAACCATGCTACATCACTCTGAATGTCTCTGATACATCATAACATTTGTTTGGATTACTTTACATGTGTTCTCTAATTTGAGTAACAGGGTCACTATCATCTTTAAAAGTAACCTGACAATGACCAGTTATTCTAAAGTTTTCCCTGTAGCTTACAGTACAGGTACTTCTGATTCAAAATTGTATTTTACTATATTATTATTACATTGTCTAAATTTTCCCTTGCAGCAACTTGCCAGAGTGAAGGCAGAAGTCAGGCAGCGTGAAGACATGATCAAAGAGAAACAACAATTTCTCGATAATGAAGTTGAAAATAATCGAGAGCAAGAAAAGAAAATCTCGCTCTCAGAACGAGCTGCTGCTAAACTGCGTATAGATTACCAGGAGGCTGAAACTACCCGCGATCAGTTCCAGAATGAACTTGAGGCTCTCAAAAGAACTGTTGATCGAACAAATGTAGATCTAGAGTCAACACGCTCACATGTAGCTCAGCTGAAGCGTGATGTCATAGATAAAACCGAAAAGTAAGTTTGAGACATGATAAAATTTTCTTTGTGAAGTGTAATTTTCACCAATATGGTAGTCGACAGAGACTTAAGTACAATATTGCCAAAGGAAAATAATTGAACATGTGTACTTTATACAATGCATGTAAAGTGCAAACAGGTTGAAATAGGTACAATTGAATGATACAATATTGTACAAAAGCACAATATTGCCATAGAAAGAAAAATAAATACAATATTGGACTGTACCGTACCATACCATACCGTACCGTACCATACCATACCATACAATTCCGTACCATACCATACCATACCATATCATACCAAACCATGCCATACCATACCATACAATTCCGTACCATACCATAGCATACCATACCATACCGTACCGTACCTTGCCATATTGTATTTTACTGTACCTTGCCATACTGCACTGTACTACATTCATTCATTCCTTCAGGTTAAGGCAGGCACAATTGAACAGAGAAAGACTCCAAGAGAAGCTAAAGATGTGTATAGATGCAGAGATGACTGCTGAAGAAAGAGCTGCTCAGATGGATGAACTCATGCAAGAAGAAGAAAAGAACCAGAAGGAAATTGATACAGAACTAAAAAGACTCAGAGAACTACAGTTCAAGAAGACTCAAGAACAATATGAAATCAATACCAAGGAACGCAACACAGAGGCTGAAATTCAGGTACACTATGCATTTCTACTATGCATTTCTTCTGTGGTTTTCTACTATAAATTTCTAAAATGGATCAATTTGCTCCACAGGAGGTCACAGTCAGCATTCTGAAATTTAGTGATCATTGCAGGTTTTTACCGTTGAAGCCTATGGCAGTCTGTCCAAACCAAAGCAAATAGAAACAAGTGCTGACATCTATTTTTTCAGCTTTATAGCAACTCCCTTATTAGTACATGTGTCTTTGTGGTTAAATGCATGCATGGAAATGGAAACGATTTAACTGTGACTACTCTAGACCTACAGATTATTCTCAGATTATTGTGTAGAAATGTTGATGACCATTGTGGAAAGTAAAGTTAATTTCAATTTCATCATCTTTTATAAGCCCAACCCACCTCATATTCATGTACCAAAATTGTAAAAAAATTGTAAAAATGTTGATGTGCCTTTTACTTAATTAAAAAAATATTACTGTTCATGTAATTAATAATATTGTTGTACTTAAAAGGGTAGCAGGGCAGCAACTAGGAACCTGAATAGTAAGATTAACAAAGTGGACCATGATTCCTTGAAGCAACAGGAAATCATATACAACCAGGACTTTGCCATACAGCAATTAGAGAGGAGGATCAATCGCATGCAGGTATGTATAGTACACTATACTACACTACATTACTCAACACACTACATACAGTACATTACACTTCACCACGCACTATACTACACTACATTACGCTATACTGGTAACACCACACACTACACTTAATTACTCGACATACTACATATTAAACATTACTCTACCCCACACTACATTATACAACACCACATACACACTACATTACACTATACCATATTACACTACTTACATGTAGCATAGGATTCAATCCTATGTTTCAATAATTCTACATACAGTACACTGCATTTTCCGTATACTTGCACCCTGCATTTTTTCTAAACTTAGTGTAACATTTTCATTTATCTGCACTGGCATAATAAAAGGTTCTGTTTTTTGTGTAAACATCAATAATGACTCCTTGAGTCAAAGCGGTATCATCATCCTAGAGTCGTTTGGAAGGGACAATGACTTTGGAGTGATGGGTGGGCTTGGCGGTTGGTGCTCTTGCGTCGTCAGACAGAGTGTTTCGACCCATTGTAATATTATTTTCCTCACATTTCAGGGTGACCATACAAATGAAGAAAAGCTACAACTAGAAGCCAAAATCAAAGATCTCACATCAGAGTTAGACTCTAAAACAAACACTAATTCATTGCTAAGCAACCAACTTAAGCGTCTCCAAGACGACATTCGCAAAGTAAAGAGAACATTAGAAAAGACAGGAGGTGAGAAAGAAGATCTAACCATTAAAATTGAGGAGTTGGATCTTCATAACGACACATCTAAGAAAGAATTGAAGAGACTCGTAAGATCAAAACAGGTGAGATGATTAATATAAAGTTAAGATAGAGAAATAGGTGAGGCAAATTAAGCAATTTGAAAAATTGGAGAGGCTGAATTCAGTCAAATCACAAAAAAGACTTCACTGGGGTTAATTTCATATGATAGTTATACTTGAAAAAATAGCTCAATGAATATATTTCTGGCAATATGATGAAAAAACATCTTAGATAGAAAAATAGGTGAAGACTACATGTACAATCGGAATATTTTCACAGTCTCAATTGAAATTGCCGAATAAGCATTTTTGTATATATGTTGATTGATTGTACAAATGCCGGCTCCATACTTGGTTACGTTTCCCCATGTTGATTTTTGCTGCTGCTGGCGTCTGATGATGTCTAGTTGATGTAATTATTGATTTGATGTGTAGAGATATATTGCTAAGAACTAAATTTCAAGTTTCATCAACCCCATTTTATATCATTGATAATCTAGAAATTAGATCAGTAAAAGATTTAGAGATTTGGCTCAACATGACCGTGTACTTACTATCTGTTATCTCCATAAAACAATTGTGTCAGTCCCTAGATTATCACAACTGGTTTGATGCAATTAGGTTTTTGAAAGGAAGAATTAGTGTCATGACAATAAGTAACAAACAGATTAGTATTAGTTTTAAAATAAATCAGGGTAATTAACAGTGGGTGCAATGCTACATCATGTAAACAATTGGCTTATCTTAATCTCAATCATATTAATCCAAGCTTTTTATATTCAGATATTGGCTTACGACTTTCACACCTCTGAAAAATAATGGAATATACAGTGTCACCAATATTCCATATTCCTTGTTGACAGGTGAATTTTCATAATTTGCCCCAAAATAGTGTTCCTTGTTCCCTGTTTACAGGTTTTCCCTACAGAGAGGGTCTGTTAACATGTAAGTCAATGGAAAAATATTTGGTTCTTTTGAAAAGCATTCCTTGTTCATAGGTTTTCCCTAGAGAGAGGTATTCCATAGGATAGGTTTTACTGTATTCTATTCAAACTAGTCTTTATATATTTATTCCATGTGCTTAGATCATTTTTAATCAAAATTGAGAGTAAAAAGACCTCTTATAAACCACACCATTGCATTTTTATAATTTATATTTTAGGACTTGATGGTGGATGAAAATGTACTTAAGCTGGAGATTAAGAGATTACGTGATGCACTGTTCAGTAAGGCGGATGAGGTGTATACTCTGGAGAAGAGGAGACTGCAACTGGACACAGTGAGTAACATATAACCCCACCTCATCACTTTTTTAAAACACACTAGAAAATTAAGGTGCCCTCCTGTTTGTTTACATGTACTTTTCCTATTAATATAAATGAATCCAATGAAATAAAAATCAAATAAATAAAAATCTTTGTCTACTCCTGTCATCTTTTAAAAAGCTCCCTCACTCTCCGCATTGTGTGATATTGCTGTTCAAAATCGATGACAGAGTAGAATGTTCTCTTAATTTGAATATATGAAACTAGTTATCATTGTACATTTAGGCAATGAAAGAGCGCAGGAATGAGATCAACATTCACAAAGACATGCTCAGTGCCCAAGTGAAGGCAGCTGATGATGAGAGACAACAAATCAGTGCTGAGTTACATGAAAGAATTGCCAAAATAGATAAACTACGCAAGAGGTAAGTCTGTTGGACTGAATATCTATTTCAGTGGGCAAAGTTGGGTAGGGGTGTCCCTCATCAGTCTATCCAAGCAATCTGATATCTCATATACTGCAAAGCCTGTAAAGTGGAAGCCTCAATAAGGTTACCCATTAACAAACGCAGGCCCGTAACCAGGATTTGCCAAGGGGGGGGTTCAGTTTTCAAAAAATTCCAGGTGGGTTCAAATTTTACAATTTTGGCCCAAATATGGCTAAAATTACTTGAGAAGTGCTAAAGATGGTGAAAAACTGCATCATTTTGAAATAATTTTTGGCCATGGGGGGACCCACTCCCCAGGCTACAGCCCGAAGCGGAACTCTATTTTGTTGTAGAGATATGATCTGAGGTCCAATTAAAGATGAAATAGTTAAATGTTAATAAAGTATCTGTTTTATTTTATTTAGGTATGAGATTCTCATGGTATCCATGGCTCCACCAGAAGGAGAGGAGGAGAAGTCCCAGGCTTATTATGTTATCAAGGTAGGAAAATGTCCTGATTAATGAATAATCAGTAGACTGATACATCTATGTTTAGGATTATATTTATTGAAGTGCTATCAATGCATTGTATATTGAGGATGGAGAAATTCAGTTCCTTACTAAAAGTCAAATCAGAGGTTCACTGCACTGCTGGAGCAACTCAAGCTCTTTACAAACTTCAATTAAAAGTCAAGAATGTTTCTTCTTTTCTAGGCTGCCCAAGAGAAAGAGGAACTCCAACGTGAAGGAGACGACTATGATGCCAAGATACGTAAAGCTGAAAAGGAGATCAGAGCATTGGAGAACACACTCAGATTGATGAATTCAAGGAATGAAACTTATAGGAAAAGCTTTAACAAAGTTACAGACACTAGTAAGTTCTTACAAATTCTCAAAAACATGGGTCCATCCACCTGAAATTTCACTATTTTGTTTTTACAATCTAACCCTCTATTTAATTAAATTCACAAAAAGCACAAATGACAATATTTTTAAAACAAAACCTAGCCCAATAAAATTCACATGGTCAGTAATGAACTTAATATTAAACATTGTGTAAAATATTATGAGTATTGTGTATTTAGAAATTCCATTAGTTCAACAAATTAGAAATTGAAAAATATGCAATTGCAATAGCCGGTATATTTGTATATTTCTGGAGCATTGTCACTTTCTACTAAGTCTTAACACCAGGAACTACTAAAATTTTGTGAATCAAGTTGTGAAAAACATGTTGTTTATATAGTTACATGTATTTCTCTAGGTGATGAGATGGAAGAAAAACAACAATTAGATGAACAACTACGTGCTGTCCTCGACAAATACAAGTACAAACGTCGCCAAATCCGTGAAATGCAAGAGGACCTACAAACCATGAGCCACACGCTAGACAACCTTACACGTGATGAGGATGCGTATGTTGAAATGATGCAGGAGAAACAGAATAAGGTCTTACAAGTCAATAAAGAGCTGGATGATCAGAAAGCAAAGCTTGATAGAGTCACAAAACAGGTTTGTTAAAATAATAGCTACTTCAATGAAACTACCACAATTTCAACTTCCACAACTATTAAGGTAATATAAAAAGCGAGTTTCATAAACAAAATTTATTAAATTTGTAGACATGTATGTTTATTTTGTATGATTGATGTTTATGTATAATTGTAAGTTAATTTTAAAGGAAAATAAATGTTATTTAAAAAAAAAATCATCTGGTCATTTACCAGAAGCTTTCATAATTAAAGATTCATTTTTTGTAATGATGGATATCATGATGATTGATGATGTAGTATGAGAACATTGGAATAAGAATTCCTAGCCTCCTCAAAACCTCTGCACTGGTAATGGCAAAGTGTACCTGTCAGTCAAGCAATATGTCCAAATCAAAAATCTCATTCCTGGTTCCATTAAATCTATTTAGATGAAAGTGACATATTTTGTTCAAACCATACTTTAATAGTTAATCATATTGTACAATACAAGACTTTTAGAGTTGAGTCACCTCAGGTTGTGAATTTTGTATGAAATATCAATTTTCTGCATTCTTTTTTAGAATTACAAATACGCCAGAGAGGTGCGCTCAGCTGCCAAACTGAAGAACGATACCCCCGAGGAGAAAGATTTTGAACTGAGAGAAATGCGAGATTTCAACAAGAATGCAATCAAAATGTTTGGAGATGTCACTCAACAAAACCCTGATTTAGCTCAAATAGTTCATCTATATTTCACACAGGTATGTCAGCTTGCATTACAGTTAACATAAGCAGTTTCCATAAGCGATCTTACTTGCTAATGAATTACATGTAGCTATTTTGTCATTTCACTTTAATAGTTAATACCATGTCATTACATGGTTTCTGTAGATTTAACATTGATGAACATTGATAAGCTTTTAATTGTGCAGATATCAATATGGTGCAGATATCAATATGGCCCTCACCATACTATAAGGTATAGAATGATTTTAAGTGCAATACAGGATATATTCTGCTCGAGAAATTCCCTATTGGAATGAGACAAAGTCGAGTGCCAATACAGAATATCGAGACAGAATATAGTGTATTGCACTTCAAATCATTCAATAACATTTTTATCATGTGATCTTAGGCCAATACATTTTACTTAGGAGATAATGCCTTAGAAATATTCTTATTTTCTGTATTGCTACTGAGAATGTCCCCTCCGTACCAATATTTTCTGTATTGCGACGGAGATGATCAGTGGGGACAATCTCAGTAGCAATACAGATTGGTACAGCACAAAAACTGACCAATCAGAAGGCTTCATTTTACAGATCATACGATAAACGTTTATATGGTTCCCCAACTGCATTGATTTGATATGTGTATTGACTGTTATTTACCTATGAAGTTATTTATTCACTGATGACTATTGTTTCTTTTGCATGAAACCAAACATCAGAAAATTCCGATATATCCCTTTATAGCTTCAAAACAGATAATCTTTGAACTTGGTATTTCCATCTCTTGAAATTCCCTTGCTGTTAAGGTGAAAAGGAAAAATTATGTGAACAATAATTTATTTAAAAATGATTTATTTCCAGGCTAATCTACCTCCACCCCCTGCCCCTGGGAGTCAACCTGGCAGTCGATTTAGTTCCCGTCCATCCAGTGCACGTAGCAGTCTCTCCTCACGCAGTAGTGCCTCCACTGTGAAGAGCTCTCCCAGTGCGTCAAAACCAGCCGCAATAGATATAGGTGGAGCTTTTGAACAAGGTTTGTATTTGTTTATTTGAAAGATTTAAATTTCATCCATACACTGAATTACATTTCAATTGATGTAGTTATGTAGTATGTAATTATAAGTACATATACTATGGTACTTTTGATACATGTAAAAGTATTATCTTGAGATGTGGAAAACCATTATTTTTTAAATGGTATATCAATCAAGATCTAAATGAAAGTGTAAGTGTTAGTGTCATATAGATATCGGATTCCTAGTACCTATTTGTAAAATGTAAAAGAATTATATGAACATGTGCGTATATCATGTATGATGTATGTGTAAGATCCAATAAAAAAAAGAAAAAAAGATAGCGGATTCCTAATGCCTCAGTCACATTTGACCTACACCAACGCTATGGCGGCGTAGTTTCTCAAAATTGAGAGAAATATGCAGCATAAAATATAGGGATAAGCAGTACGATGTAGATTTCTGTATCGATTTTGTGAAGCTATGCCAGCCGTAAAACTGGGGCTTTATTATGACTGGGGCTTTATTGACTTACATTTATAGCGTTATATCTTCTTCCAGGTGGCGCTCCTTCATCACGCAGTTCCACTTCAATGAGCAGTGTAAGGAGTGGCAGAAGTGGGCGGAGCCAAGCAAGCAGTAGACGATAACCTCATGCCAAATATGGTCAATGATACCAAATATGAACTGTCCAAAAATGACATTCCATAACAAGATGAATGTTTTCAGTACAACATTCATTATGTTGTATTAACATGTTGTATAAAATGTATAAAGTGTAAATATTGTTAAAGCATATTTTAAATATACAGTAAATATTAACATGTCTGATTTGGCATGTAGAAACATAATGTATTTGCACATGAAAATGTAATAAATGAAAGTGAAATGTATACAATTTGTGGTTTTATTATCTCATCAAACGAATTTCGAGTGATATAGAGAACGGCTCCGTCCATCCGTCTGCCCGTCCGATCCTCCGTTCTTACATCAGTTTGTCCGTTCGTTCATCCGGGCAATAACTCAAATACGGTTTGACCAATATCGTTTATAATTTATATGTACAGTGTATGTATGCCCCATGGGAGTACACGTTCTGCTCGAAAGCCGATTTTCAAAATGGTCGCTGGTTTTAAAATGGCCGCCATTTTAGTGTTAATTTTATACTATGGCTTAAGATTTGCAGATAGTTTATTGGAATTGTATTTTTAAGAACCTAAATCGTAGTGGTATCATCGCTCACCAAGATAGCACTTATAATCATCCCAAAAGCAAACTAGGTTTTTGGTAATTTACGAGACAATTCACTTAGCAGTAGAACCTTTTTAGAGCTTTAATCAATCTGGTGGTTCAAATCTGACTTTCAAATTGAAGATCATGATAACTGGTAATTATTTTTGTAAAACGAAACTATATTCTTGAAAGTCAAGATGATAAGGTCAAGTTGTCTCGACTTTATTGTGATAGATTAGATTATTCAAGTATATTATCAGAAGTATACAAGAAGGCATTTTAGTTGACTGCAAATTCAAAAGGTAGACAGACTACTGTAAAAAATCATTTTCTGTTTACATTTAAGCAAGGTTGGGATTTTCTCAACAAATATTGCATATTCCTTAAAAATGTCTCACAAATCCAATGGAGAATTAGAAGATAGTTACAAGTATTCAAACGATCTTCAATACTGGAACAGTGATGACCAGAGTAGTTTTGATGATGAAAATGTTAACACTGAATATGATGAAGAATCAGAATTAGATAATGTCTATGAAACAATACCAATGACCGATGATACCATTGTTATCAGTGATTACAATAACAATGATGTAGTTATCAGTGATAACAATAACAATGATGTAGCTGAACGAGAAACACTTAACGTTACAACTTACAATGTAATAAATGAAGAAGTTAAGTTCAGGATTGATTCCACAAGACCACCAACGAGCAAAGGAAAACTGTTTTGGTGTAAAATAGTTCTTGCAGTTTTACTATTATGTGCCTCACTTGGAGGTGTTGCATTTGCATACTTTGTCGGAGTAATCCATGGGCATGAAGTGGAAGGTAAGTTGTATTCCATTACAAATGACATTCAATGATAATAATAGAACTACTTTTTCATTTTCAAATTTTTTCATTGGTGTTTACAATCGTTGTTACTAAAAACTCTTTCAAAATTTATTCCGCAGCCTTGCAAGTCAATATTACTACGAACCTAACAGAAATGTACACTAAGAAAAGGGTGGAGGAGAATTCTGTCAAACCAACACCATATCAGAGCAATAAAACATGGACTTCAAAGACAGGTAGACTGATTTTTTAATATGCACCTCATTGTGATTATGCATCCTGATAGCTTCATTGTATTTTACCAAACATGTCTGGATTTTTATGTTTTGACATTTTGTGAAAGATTTTCTGTCCAGTAGATTTTTCGCATCACAATTGTATATCTAATAAATATAATTTATGATCATAAGAGCCCATAAATGTATGGAAGGAATGGTTTCGTTAATGATTCTTTAGAGAAAATAGCTGTGATTTCATCCGAATGTCAAGAAAATATAATATTATTATATGCATATATTTATTTTGTAATTAACTATAAAATGTTGCAAGTTCTTATATTTCTAATGTTATGTTACTAGACGCTTACACCATGATATCGTTATCACTAACAAAAAAAAACACTCAAAGGATGTTCTCATATGAATATATTTTTGTTTTCTAAGCTGGCTGCTACACTGGAGACTTCTTATTAGTAAGACAACCTGATCCGTCCTATAAGAGTGGCAAGAAAGCACCAAATTGTAACATGCTACTGGGATTTCGTTCATCCGATGTGGCGCTATCTCCAAAACATTGCTTTAAACATTCATGTACAGTGCCTGGAGCAAATGTTATTTACTTTGAACCTGAAAAAGAATGTTCTCTGTATAAATGTGAGTCAAATGGTAATGCATCAGACTGGGATTTTAAATGGGGAAGGCATCCATATCTTGAGGATCCAGGACAGACTTATGCACGTCCACATCCTACTTACCCGAAATGCCATAATTCATATTTCGTCAAAAGGACTTGGGTAGAGAAAACACATGTTAAATCAAATTGTTTTGCCATAGCCAAAAGGACAGTTGCAAACCAAGGGGCATGTTCAAAATGGGCTTGCTACGATAAAGCAAATGTATTTAACTTATTTTCTAGTAGGATTGATTTCAACTGTGAAACAATGCATTGCAAATGGAATTTCAGCGCGACAGATTATAACTTTAACATGACAAAATACAAAAAACTGGGATCGGTTAATGTTTATGCTCTCGCTCACACTTCCAAGCAGCTTTCACATCTTTTCCTCAATCAGTCAGTGGAATTATCCTTATTATTTAAAAATGAACCATGGGCATGTATAAGTGATCACAGTGACTTCAAGATGGAAAACACAAACCATCAAATTCCAACAACTTTATTTGAGTTAGGATACAATTCATTTCAATATTCTACTCGAAGAATGGATTACGCTGCATTCAAGTGCAAGAGTAATAGTGAAGGAACAGACTGGAAATATTACAATAATGGTAGGGAGGAGTGTTCTGAAAAAGCAGATACAAAATGGTGGAATGTTCCTTACCCTGGCACCCCAAACTGCTACTCTGATGTTTTCACTCAGAGAAGTGTAGGGGCCCTATGTCAGAAGTCACTATGCGCTCATTATGAAACAATTCATGCTGCAAGAGATTTGAGACAGTGCATGCTATATGCATGTGAAAAGAATTACAATGTTATAAACTACTTTACTAATTCCACAGATACCGTATGCAATCTTAGGAACTGCCCAAAATCTCTAGATGGGGAATATGAATTACAAATCTTTCGAGCATCAGACTATTTTGGATATACTGTATATGTACTGCAACCTGATCCTACTTTGTACCTTAGTAATGCAACGAACCACCTGGATAAAACATAATGAAGTTTACATATATCTGACAATGGCAATCTAGAGTCGGGATCTTGTAAAAACTTGAGCAAAGTAATATCATATTTGAACACATCTTTAGACTATGACTGATCATTGGAGACCTTCTCTTGACCCTCGGCTCTGTACAGTGACACCTCGTAAAACGTACCAATGACCTTAAAAAGTAGCTACGTAAGAATGAATGTTCAATTCGGAAAGGACAAACTTACGAACGAACGAATGTTATGATTTAACAACGTAATAGCTTAACTGACGTAGGAACGAACGGACAAAATGACGAACGTAGGAAAACGTACCAAAGTTCCAACACACGGACTAAAGGAATAAACGAACAGATGTATTGAGGTACTGACGTACGAACGTCCAAACGATCTAAAAACGTATCTATGTACGAACGAAGATATGAACGAATGAACAAACGTACTGAGGAACGCATGAACTTTATGTTGAACAAACGTACGGACGTACTATCGTACATGCATACGTACAATCACGCGTACAGACTAATATAAGAAAGTACCTGTACAAACGAAAGGACAAAAATGAACGTATCAAAGTCCGAACAGCCGTACGAACGAACTTAAAATGTTCAAACATACGGTAAACGAATGTGCATGGGATTGTGCGTTTGTACGATTGTATTCTTTATCCTTTCAATGCCGCAGACTATCACAAGGACAAACTGTATATTTTCGGGCCATTGGGATTCGGACGATTTGGATTCGGACCGGCCACTGAATGATGTGTCATCGCATCTACAGTGTAAACAATGCTGAGGCTCTGTATGCACTGGCGGATTAGGGGGGGGGGGGGGGCTGCCCCCCCCTTGGGTGGGCCCAGAAAAAAAAATTGGGCCCAAAAAAAATTTGGGCCAAAAAAGGCCTTCAGACCCGAAAAAGTGGGCCTTTTTGATCATTACTGAGCCTTTCAAGGCCTTTTTTTTAAATTTCAGTCCAAATTTTGAAGAAAATGGGCCTCAAAATTTCAAAATTTGGGCCCACTTTTGGGTTTTAGGGGCCGTTTTTTTTCTCTGACTTAAAATTTGGGCCCCCCTTGTTGGTTCCCAGATCCGCCCCTGGTATGTGATCACTGTGCACAGCAAAATTCCTAAAAAATTATTAATTATAATGAAATGGCCATAGTAGCGTGCAGTTGCTTGTTCGATTATGTCAACATTGAATTAGATTTCAAGCTAAAAAATGCCAATTTAAAAGATATACTCTACCTAATTTCAACATTTACAGAAATTTTAAAATGAAAATGAAATCAAAAGAAAACAAAACAAAATATTTGAATATCAATACTCATTAGGATGAAATATTTGTTTATTTTAAGATTTCAAGTTGACATGTTTAAAAATAAAACTATCATTAATTGTAAACAGTCTAACCTAATCTATTGAGCTGTCAAGGTTACATCCTAATTTGAACTTACGATTTGACTTTTAATCAGTTCTTAATAAAACCTATGGATTTCACGAGATTTGCAGTCTTGCATCAAGTTTTAGCAATATACCGTTATATATGTGTCTCCCAATCTAGGTTTGAGAGGGGATGAAGTATAGGGGAGAGGAGCAACACAGCTGCTTAATGAAAAACCAGATACCCGACAACAAACTTTCAGCAAGAGTTGAAGTCATGGCACTTGTCATTCAGAAAATGAAGTATTACGTATAGTCCATGTTGTTTCGTTTTAGTTTGTTTCAAGTATCCTAATAATAGCGTCCATATTAAACTTATCTACTTAAAACATCTTTTAACTTATCTACTCGAACATCAATTAGCTGTCAGTATTAACAGTAAAAGGTCATGTAAGGTCAAGCCGCTGTGCCGAATTCAAGCCAGCTGGAATTTGAAACCTTTTTAAGCTTTTAAATTTGCTTCTAGCATGAAATAGGATATTGATTAATTGTGATCAAAACTATATTTCAAACATAGTGGTACTACATAGTGCCTATCATGAAGTAGCAAACAATCATATACAAGGTCAATGCCATATCCTCACTTACCAGTTTAATTTTGAATCAAAGTTAAAAAACTTCAGATATTGGATTGTACAAAAGATTTGAAGAATGATAGTCTTGCATCAAAATGCAATACTTCCCTAACTATGTATTTCCCCATATATGTTGAGAGAGAATGAAGTGTGTGAGGAGAGGAGCAATAGTCAATACAGCTGCCTGCGGTCGGCTAACAACTTACCCCCCTATCACACCAAACTAGTTCTTGCCAGTCCTACGAAAAAGTCGTAAAACGGGCTCAATCTGGCTGTGGTCGGGAAATATGTCTAAAATAATTAGCTACTTCGTTCATAAACAGTCCAGGTCGGTGTGCAACGTCGGATAACGCGTCCCTTAGTCTAGAAGGTCATCATGACCCGATTACAGAACGGTATCATGGGTCGCCATCGAATTTTGAATCGATTCAAAATTCTAAAATCACCTTCCCGTCTGAGAACGTTCATGAAGTTCGTAAATAGACCTTAGAAAGTTGCAGCTAGCTACGTTCATTTCGTTCGCACACAGTTTAAAACCAGTTTTGAAGAACGCAGTGGCAACTTGTTTGGTGTGATAGCTATTTTTTTGCTAACTCGTTCATAAGCAGTCTTAAATACGTTCTTAACATCAGTTTAAACCAGTTTGCAATTAGTTCTACATCGTTCTCAAAACGTCCTCAGACAGTTCAACTCGTTGTTAAAACGTCCCTAGTAGAATTGAAGTACGACGGTTCCGTTCGTAGTACGTCCAGCTCGTCGTTAATACGCTGTCACTCGTTCTAATTGTAGAACGTATCGACCACGAGAACATTTTGAGCATGTTCTAAGTGAGGGGACCTACCCGTTCGAGTACGTTCGATGAAGTTTGCAAATAGACCCCAAACGGTTCTAGGTACGTCCAGTCCGTTCGTACACAGTTGAAGCCCGTTTTCGAGAACGTAGTGAAAACTAGTTTGGTGTGATAGTAGGGTTAACACGATTTGACAGTTGAATTTGTGAATGCTCGCTAAGTCTTGGCACACAGCCAACAGCATTCAATTAGTTGTTTCGCTTTGATTTGTGTCAAGTACAGGGTGTGCTAAAAAGGCTAAAGAAGTATCAGACATACCATTGTGATATTGACATAAAAAGATTTTTACAGAAACTAGGCATGTTTTATCATAATAAGTGCGGCGATGCGGCTATTCATTTAACAATGGGAACCAGGACTCGTATAGATGGCAGTTAACTACTAGGTTGTTCTTTACATCTGGCCCATTGGTTTGTGTGTAAATATTGCTGTTTTAAAACTTCAAATTCTTGCCCGTAGCCAGCTTTTACCAGGGGGGAGCTTTTTTTCCAGGGGGGGGAGCTTTTTCACAATTTTGGCTAAAAATCATGCGAAAAATTCTCAGAATGGTGAAAAACTGCATGATTTTGAAAGAATTTCTGGCCAGGGGGGCTTCCGCTCCCCCCAGCTCCCCCTCTGGCTACGGGCCTGAAATTCACTACACGTATCAAATAAATATCATATTTTCCTTCACCATTATTTACAGACATGTTTTAAGATTCCAAATCAAAAGGTTTGGAATATTTTCAATAAAATTTATCTTAGGAAATTTCTGGAACGAGTTTACAATAGTAAACTGTCTCTTTAAAAATAAATCTTCCAGATTTGTTGAATTTACTTGCAGAAAACGCTTACTCCCCCCGTCCCGTTTCCCCCTTAGTCATGTTAGTTCTGCTCAAGAAGAATTTTTCAGGATGACAGCTGAATTTCAAAATGATCACAATTTTGTAAAAAACGATCTTTGATAACTCAGATCCAGTGCACGAATTTGGCTCTTTATATACTGATACCTAGATGAGCTCTGTTCAAGAAGAAATTTGCAAGATGGCCGTTATTTGTCAAAAATGTTTTGTTCGATGGGATTTGCTTTTCTGTGGAGTTCCTTTATTCTAGTTATTTAAAGAATTCAATAGCTATGATTCTCAATTAAAATCCTTAAATGTTTTTAATTCTAAACTGATGTGACTGACACAATTGAGAGACATTGGCATAACGATTTTCTGCAGTCGACGTCTGTAACAAATGGCAGGTGGTAACATTTTGCAAAAAGTGCCTTTTTGTATTCATTCTTGCTGGAAAACATTCATGTGATCTTCAGGTAGAAAGTGAATTAATAGCCTTTTGATGTGAAGACTTCAGGAGTTTATTGGATTGGAACCTGTCACATACTTTTCTCCAGCTATATTAAAACATGTACAACTTTTGTTTCTAAAAATATTCAAATATTTCAGAATCTAGACCAACAGCGCTTAAAAACTTTTTGAGAAAAATGTCTCCAGTTTTTAAGTTATGAAAAATAGTATTAAGATGATTAAACTTTAAACAATTTTTTTTCAAATTGCAATGTTTTTGCAGCATGAAAACCACAAAACTATTGTAATGAATACCCCATATCATATCGCAAAAATAACACAAAACAATATCACGGTTTGTGATTTTAATTTATTTCATGTGTGAAAATATTCATTTCCATAAAACATTAAAAAAAAAGTCATCCCTTACCACTGTTACCAGGACTCATAATAGCCTAATCTTATAGCAAAATGGGGGTGATAGTGAAGGAATTTACATATATTAAAGGGTCTTGTTTTTATACATTATTACCCCCCACTTGGACAAGTTTCATATCCCTTATCATTGAAACGAAAATTAGTATGAAACCACTTCCTTTTCAATGAATGGATCCTTAAGAATGACAACTCTACCCATTTTATTTTATTAATACTATATAATACAGATCAATGATGTCCTTGAGGAGACTTAATACACATAGGCATTATGATGTCCTTAAAGGGAGGACTACATTTACTGACAAATATACATTTAGAAGACTCTTAGGCCGAGTCACAAGAAACATATCTTATCACATCATTTTTAAGTTTAATATCCCATTACATAAACCTAAAAAATAAAAAAAACACTTCAATTCTCATTATATCCTTAGCAGTCAACTTCAACTGTCCAATCACTCATGAAGTTCAGTACTGTCCAAGTATTTTAGAGTTTTGAATTCTAATTTATTCCCTCCTCCAGTTTCAGCTTTAAAAACTAAAATGGCTACAACTGTTGAGGAAAGAATCCCATGGAGAACATAAAGATGTGATAAGACTAGTTTTCTAGTGAAATGACTTATTTACAGGAAATAATATTCAGAATGACAACATAACATATGATTGTAATAATAAAGGTATGGTTTTGATAACATTTACACTACAAGTGGCTTTTCGACTTGTATAGATAGATGGCAGGTCACATGGTGATTATTAATTACTTCCTAAATGCCTTGATGCCTTCAGTTTCAAAATTTTCGAAAATGGCATTGAACAATCTTGTTTACAAACAGTGTACTCTACAACAGCTCAACATTTTTTACACTATTTAAAATAGATATCTTATTTTTTAACCACTCTAAAAGTATATATGCCACTGTGCATTATCACTTTAGTGAATGCCTCAAAATAATACAAGCCTGGATTTGCTGTATATAATTACATTGACTGAAACAAATTACAATATTTACATCTCAATTTACATTGAATCAGATTGCACATTCCAATTATGTACAGATATGAGGAGCTGGGTCAAAGTCTCAAAAGCTGAGACTCTTCTCATGCTCCCTGTTTGTTAAATCTATCCATTATTTTTGATAAAAGGAAACCCCTCCCTCTAACCTTTTCAGACAAATTAATTTTTGCCATCACAAGATAACACTTTGACTATAAAGTGTGAAAAACATATTTGTGGTAGTCGGTAGAAATGTCATTAGGGAGAGGGTTGGAGGTATCAAGATACTTGAACGCTGCATGTTATTTTTACCACACATTTTTTAAAGAGTTAAATATATTTGGCTGATAATTGCCTATTTGTCACACTACACTTCTTTAGTTATATTTATGGTGATTATCAAGGGGATACTGTATTACTATTAAGTGTCAATTATATATGTTACTGATTTTTGATTTACTCATATTGGTAATGTTAAGGCATGCAAGATATCAAAATCTGCACAATCATATTTTATTTCTTTAAAACTTGAAAAAAAATTAAATTCATAGCAATTGAAATTGCCAGGTTTACAATATATAGTATGTGTACAATATTTCTGATTATTTCAGATACATAATTTCTCATATGCAAATAAATACAACAAAATCAAAATTTAATACTTTTTGAAAATATCTTTGTAAAGCATTACTTTAATGTTGTTCTTCAATTCATCATGAAAATAATTCCATCAGTTTCATCATGAAAAAAGAAACATATGGGACAAAATTGTTAAAAATTGAAATCTGAACATAATACACACGAATAAAAGTGTGGTTCTATAAAATCTGAATTGAGCAACACTGTGCTCCTATAAAATCTGGAATATATACAGAATATCGATGGACGTATCTTTATTTACATTTTTTGTTTCCCAATCTACGGTCTTCCAAAAGTCAGTCAAGGTCAACAAAATGGCCGCCATGACAGTTTAGGTTCCAGGATTCACCACCAGATGGGTCTGATTTCAATGATTCCCTTCATGAAGTCATCGGCAAAAATGTTGTCCTCAAGTTTCTTATGTAGACTACGATTAACTAGGAGTTTTCTGGGTTTTTGGTTTCTGAAATATAAAATTCAGTTGAACAATGTCATACTAATAAGTTTCCCTTCAGCTAAAATGTTAATATAACCTTCACATGTTATTTTTCAGTCTCAATGGAAATGAAAGCTTGACAGGTTTAGCATTGATGATAATTAACCTATTAGCTGTAAGATTATTCCAGGCACTAGCAGTCTTACAACAGCTAAAGCATTTTTGGGCAAAATTCATTGTTCTAACTTTCTTGAAAAGATGAGAGGTGTATGAATGGTACGTTGAATGACAAAGAATGTACACTATTCATAATAAAAAGCCATGCAAACTGTTACACCTAAAAGATTAGGAATAACTGTTTGTATAATTGGCAAGCGTTTCCTTTACTACTCAGTACTTGTATAATTGCTTTATTTTACCTATATATACTGCATATCTCAATGGTTTATTGTTGGGAGAGTTTCATATGATTATCCACAATCTGGAAAATTTCTTGGGGACTTGGGATTCTACCAGTTTCTAGTTTTGACCAAACAGGCATATCTGAAAATATAGAGTTTAAATTTATTTTTAACAATTTATTGAGCTTAGGTAAAATCTGTAATAGAATGCACTGGTCTCCCCACAATTAAAGCAAGTTGGCGCAGCAGCCATCTGAGATTTTGAAAACAGGCTTACACCAACCTGAAAATCTATTTGCACCCACTTGAAAATGAGAAAAATCATGAGAAATTGGCATATTTTGACCAATTATGGCCTGAATTGTGAAAATGAGAATGTACCCATTTGAGAAAAAATCCTGGGGAGATCACTGGAATGGGAAAAACATCTCCAAACAAATTACAAACAATGAGACCCTATGTGTTTTATCCTCATATATTCAATGGGATCATGTGGTGAAAAGCAGTCATTTCCAAGCAGGCAAATATAGAAGCCAGAACAAATGGTGTTTATAACCAGCATGGACCCACATAAAATGAATATGACATTTAAATAAATATATGAATATTGATTCAGTTGCTAATAAACTGTGGTTTTCTTTTGTTCTACAACTTACCATTTAATGTGATCTCAAAGGCCCCAGTGGAGATAAGTTGTCCTTCTATTGCGTTACTTATAAAGAATGTCATCAGACAGGCATAGATCTGGAATAGATATTGACAGACAATCAGTGAAATACAAAGAGCTAATATTCATACTGTATGTTCACAATAGAAAAATATAGTTCCTGACTCCACAAATCGTGGGGAGTCAAAGAAAATATGGGAAATTTGGATTTGATTTGATTTATGATGTTGTGGTTTGTGATGTTTGCAAACAAAAGTGTGCCAGAGTTTCTCACAAAACTGGAATTCATGGGGATTTATTTGAAGGAGGGTGTACATCCTGCATGAAACTGTAACGACACCAAAACCATAAGGTGGCATGATTGGATTAATGGGATTTTGAGGGCTGTAAAATGTTAAATACAAATCATTTATTATTAAGGGGACTCATCTCTAACCTAGCCGATTTTGGGTTACCCTGCACGCACTGTTTATGCTTCTTTTTTCGGAAGGGTTTCATATATGCTTTCATTTAATGTAAAAAACATTGAATGTTCGCCATCAAAATATTTCACTACATCGTCTAAAAGATGGGTGTGACGTTACGGAAAAAACGCCCCAATTTACCCGCTTCGCTAGAATACGTTTGCTTTAAAAGCGACACGTTCTTAATTTATCGATGATTGATAGGGAAATCGTCAAACGGCCACCACGATTGTTTTTAATTTACGGCATTTGATAAGCTGAGGTCTTTTGATGCCAATTATTTTTCATGGGTACAAATAAAGCATAGTAAGAACAGCTTAGATAAAGGGTTTGACCCCTTACCCAAGTTCGGCAGTGCAATTGACGCCATATAAAATTTTAATTGTATTCCAATTTTCATAAACTTTGACATTTTTTGAGGAAAAAACTAAAACATTGACATATTGTTTTTATTGTTTTAAATAATAGTCCACGTACCCCTAAATAACATTTGAAAATATAAAAAGGTTCCACCGTCGATTTTTTCTGTTATTTGTATTCAAAGTTTCGGCTTTTTCTTATATTTTTAAGAATTTCATCAATTATCTCCAACAAGAAATATTTATATTGCTCACCGGTATGGCTTCGGCATACGCGTATAAGACATGTAAACCATTATACAATCGCTAAAAATGTCTTTGATTAACATCAGTTTGATTATCTGAAGAGTTTGAGTTCCAAGAGAATTCGATTCTGGGTAAATGAAGCATTATTATACCAATCTTTGTAAAGGCCCGTGACCCCTTACCCAAATTCGGCAGTACAATTCACGCCATATCAAATTTTAGTTGACTTTCAGTTTTCATAAATTTTGACATTTTTTGATGAAAAAACTAAAACATTGACATATTGTTTTTATTGTTTTAAACAATAGTTCACGTACCCCTAAATAACATTTGGAAATATAAAAAGGTTCCACCGTCGATTTTTGCTGTTATTTATATTCGGAATTTCGGCTTTTTCTGATATTTCCAAGAATTTCATCAATTATCTACAACAAGAAATGTTTATATTGCCCGCCGGTATAGTTTCGCCATACGCGTATAAGACATGTGAATCATTATACAATCGCTAAAAATGTCTTTGATTAACTTCAGTTTAATTATGTGAAGAGTTTGAGTTCCAACAAAATTCGATTCGAGGAAAATAAAGCATTATTATACCAATCTTTGTAAAGGCCTGTGACCCCTTACCCTAATTTGGCAGTACAATTGACGCCATATCAGATTTTAATTGACTTTCAATTATCATAAACTTTGACATTTTTAAGGAAAAAGCTAAAACATTGACATATTGTTTTTATTGTTTTAAACAATATTTCACGTACCCCTAAATAACATTTGAAAATATAAAAAGGTTTCCACCGTCGATTTTTTCTGTTATCTATTTTCGGAGTTTCGGCTTTTTCCTATATTTTCAAGAATTTCATCAATTATCACCAACAAAATTTTATGATCTCGCTATATGTGTTATTGGGCATGCGAATCATTTTACAATCGCTGAAAATGATATAAATGCAATGCCTTTTATTATCTGAATAGTTTGAATTCCAAGAAAATTCAAATGTGGGTAAATAAATTAAAGCCTTATAAGACTAACATTTGTAATAGTTCTTGACGCCATGTTGAATTTCAATCGCCTCTAAATTTCAATAAACTTTGATATTATTTGACGTAAAAAATCGATGGTGAAACCATTTTTTATTTAAGAATGATGTTTTCAAGAGGCACACAATTCGGTGGCTGTACCGTAGGCAAAAACGATTTTCTTATAAATCAGTAATATATGGGAATACTATCCATTTTGATTTCCAAGGTAATGAAACCTCATATAAATTGCTCATACTAATGGCATTTAGCGGATAAAAAGCAAGTTACATGCTAGTTTGCCATGTCTGTAAAACATGTGCATGCTTGTTACTTGGAATATAACGAACTAAGCTTGAACGAATACAAGAAAACAAAGCAAACGCTCAAATTATGCAATTATTTGGGAAATCAGTGACGTATAGTTCATTTGTTTGTTTAATTGTTGATGGGGCAATGTGCCACTGACGTCACAGGTAATGGTTCCATATTCCAAGAATTCGTGAACAAGAATGTTATATGACGTCATGATAAAACACTGCTTCAAGTGAGGAGCTCATAGTTGCTATGAATTACTATGTCGTAATGTGTCACATACCGTCATTCAGCGTCATTAACATTTAATTATAGAACACTTGCCAAACGTGAAGTTAACTAACAAGCTTTTCCTGAATATGTTTATTTTCTGTTCTGTAATTGGCAAGTGTATCACCATTGTCGTAAGGGTTAGAGATGAGTCCCCTTAAATCCTATCACAGTATAATTTTAATGAATATCATTAACTTGGTTAAAACAAATGTTTATTACAGTAAAGGGGGCAGAAGGGATATTCAGTAGTTCTGACTTTCTTATAGGAATATTACGATTTTTAGGTTATCTGGATATAGTTTACTTTTTCAATTCTAATGAATTTGGACGTTTCTGCATTTCAAAGCTTCAATAACATACACTTTGATCATGTATCACGTATTGGTTTTTCTTCGATAGCCTAGATTGTAAGCAAAACACAATTCACTATCTGTACACAATCAGTAAATTTTACTTAAATAATCAAAGTTACTTTCCATACACATTTCTTATCAAACACTTGAATTACACTTCTCTCAATAAGACCATATACATATATGTGTCAAGTATATGTGATAAGGCCTCAACAAATAAATATCTGTTTGCGTGTTTTTCCTTTACTTCTCAATACAAAGTCAAATATTTGCAAATATTGGGGTAAGGGAAGGACTGAAAATTAGGTGATGCAAATTTATTAAATACTATATTTCTACTTAATTTGGCTGCTGTTTTGATTTGGCAGATCCGCAAAATTGTAAAGTCTGCCAAATTAAGTAGCTGCCAAATGTCCAAACAGCAAATCTGCCAAAATAAGTAGCACCAAATTAAGTAGAAATACAGTAGGCGAGGCAAACTTGAAAAAATGGTAGGTCATAATTTTCACATAGCAGAAAAAAGTCTTAAAAAGTATTTCTCTATTATTATAAGAGCTGCCTCATAGCTATTAATGCTCAAGGGAGATTTTCAGTTGTCAATTTTAAAATAATGAAGAGCAAAATGGCCGTGATGTGATTTACCCAGCATGCCCAAAACCTAATCAGATTGAATCTGAGAAAATTGCAAGATGAACTCAGGGGTTTCACTAGAATTTCTCACAACAGGCTAAACCAGAACAACGGCAACGCCAAAGCGTAGCGAATCCCATCGAACAGAAATGGCTGGCATTTTTACAAACGAAATATATAGCAAATATCATAAAACAACACACCAGAAAGGCCACCATTTTCAAAATGGTTAGCCAAGTTGTCATCAGAAGAAATAATATGCTTTTAGTAGCCACCTATAAAATTTTTGAAAAATCGCACACATGTACTTGTGAAATAAGTAAAAAATGTAAAAATGACAGCCATTTTTTAAAATGGCCGCCTACTATCCGAAGTGTCATGAGACAGTGTGCAAGGCTCGTGAGTATTCACATATCAAATATGAACAAAATCGCTTCACTACTTTTCAAGTTATAGTAAAAACGTAAAAATGGTGGTCATTTTTCAAAATGGCCGCCTACTACCCAAAGTGTCATTAGACAGTGTGCCATGCTTATAGTATTCATATATAAAATATGAAACATACCAAATATGAACAAAATCGCTGAACTACTTTTCAAGTTATTGTAAAAACGTAAAAATGGTGGTCATTTTTCAAAATGGCCGCCTACTACCCAAAGTGTCATTAGACAGTGTGCCATGCTTATAGTATTCACATATAAAATATGAAACATACCAAATATGAACAAAATCGCTGAACTACTTTTCGAGTTATAGTAAAATACGTTAAAATGGCAGCCATTTTTCAAAATGGCCACCTTCTACCAAAAGTGTCATTAGACAATGTGACATGCTTATAGTATTCACATACCAAATATGAACAAAATTGCTTCACTACTTTTCGAGTTATTGTAAAATACGTTAAAATGGCGGCCATTTTTCAAAATTTTTTCAAAATGGCTGCCTTCTACCAAAAGTGTCATAGGACAGTGTGCCATGCTTATAGTATTCACATACCAAATATGAACAAAATTGCTTCCCTACTTTTCGAGTTATAGTGAAATACGTTAAAATGGCGGCCATTTTTCAAAATGGCTGCCTTCTACCAAAAGTGTCATAGGACAGTGTGCCATGCTTATAGTATTCACATACCAAATATGAACAAAATCGCTCCACTACTTTTCGAGTTATAGTAAAATATGTTAAAATGGCGGCCATTTTTCAAAATTTTATTCAAAATGGCCGCCTTCTACCAAAATGTCATAGGACAGTGTGCCATACTTATAGTATTCACATACCAAATATGAACAAAATCGCTCCACTACTTTTCGAGTTATAGTAAAATATGTTAAAATGGCGGCCATTTTTCAAAAGTTTTTTCAAAATGGCCGCCTTCTACCAAAAGTGTCATAGGACAGTGTGCCATGCTTATAGTATTCACATACCAAATATGAACAAAATCGCTCCACTACTTTTCGAGTTACAGCAAAAATCGTAAAATAACGAGTAAAGGCCGCCATTTTTCAAGATGGCTGCCATGTGCTTTTTTAATATCTACATTTGTAGCTTTATTAATGTCCTTTATAATTTTTTTACACTTAAAACATATTGCTATTACGTTTTACATATTGTACATAAATTACTGTAAAATCGGCACTAAAATGGCCGCCATTTTGAAATGAGCGGCCATTTTGAGAATCGGCTTTCGAGCAGAACTTCTACCCCCATAGGGTATATGTGTACAAAATATGAACAAAATCGGGCCAACGGTATTTTGAGTTATTGCCCGGACGGACGGACCAACGAACGGACGGACGTACGAATGGACGGACGGAGGCGTTCCCTATATCCCTCCGAACTTCGTTCGATGGGATAATAAATTAAATCAACAGGCAAAATCAATGGAAATCATAGATTTAACATGGAAAAGTCTCCAAAAACAACAGGCGATTTCATGAAAACAACAGTTGAAGATTGCCTGTTGCCTGCTGCTAATGGAACCCCTGTGAACTGAGAAGCAGGTTTTCCTGGAATTATGATTTCAAGATTCATTTGATTGTGGTGACCACCTACTCATCTTAAGAAGATGACATAGCACTTTTTGGAAGTGTGATTAAAATACAATATACAGATGAGTGGTCATTTCTAAATCATTAATGAAATAACTTCAAACAGACATTTAAGCTATTTGGGCCTGAGGTGTCATTATGACTTGCAATGGAGTTTGAAATTAATTTGAGGTAGGATTAGCATAATTTGTCTTAACTCAAGTGAAGTAATTTGAAACTTTCAAGTTAATCTCCTAAAAGTTGGTATAAATGGTGCAAAGTCCCAAAAAGGTAGGGATGAGTGACATGTCCATCTTCACTTCCGGTCTTCACTGTCTTCATCGACCGATTGGAGCCAAGTGAACAAAGATGAACCTGTTCAGGGTTCAAAAATTTCAATGAAAGGGGAAATCTTGACTTTCTCCCGACAATGACAACTCAACAAATAATCATCTCTTATGATCATCTCAAATTGGGGAATGTTTGGGGAGTGTATCCTCAATACTTTTACAATGTTTTTACAAATGGGGTATGAAGCTTTTCATATCCTTCATATTTATGTAATTAAAAATAGATGGAATCATTATCCAAAAAAATTATTTTGTACAAACTTACTTTATTTTCGATGGCCCACTGGAAGGCACTGGGTGTTTCCATGCCGAGACGAGGGAAAGGGTTGTTACCACTGACGACGAAGCCAATTATTACAAGTTTAAAGATACTAAGAAATTGTGCGATTGCAGCTTTCGGAGGAGCTGGAGGGTAGTTAGCTCCTTCAAACGTAAGCTGTGGGTATTTTTGTTGGAGTGCATGAGAGAACTGCTCATACACCCGTTGGTAACCTCAGCTATAGCTGGAATAAAAAACAAGCAGGATATTACAGACATGTCTAACCAAACCCATCTGGCCCAGTTATCTACTCCTTGATTCTGAAATGTTGACATAAGGAGTGGATAACTGGGCCAGACAGGTTTGGTTAAGGTACAGCTGGAAAATAACATTTTGGGAAAAATTTCTATACCTGCACATGTTATTTTTCTGGTACAAAATATAGTATGAGAATGAGAGCATGTGTTAATTTCCCTACTTTTTTCAGGAAAGTATCATTACATTGTCTTCTTTTCTTTTAAAGTTTCCAGACAACACACTGCTCCCCCTTGGGTGGGCCCAGAAGAAAAATTGGGCCCAAAAGAATGTTGGCCCCATGTTGGATCCTTGCGAAACTTAAAAACACTTAATAACATGGTGACGGTTGTGCGAAGTTTTGCAATAGATAGCATGTGGAAATTTTGGTTCCCAGGATAGATCCGCCCCTGATATGTCACTCACTCACTGTCATATTTATATATGTTGGTTGAAAAATAAATAGATCTACAGTGCTCACCATAAAGAATTACTTAAGCTATGGAAATTACATGCTGTCGCACATGTAATAAATTCTTAACTCAGTGTATTCAGTGCTCTATTTTCTCCATCCTAGTAAGTAGTGTTGTCGCGATGTGCCATAATCGTACATCGATGCATCGGCAACGATCAGTAGTAAACATCGATGCGAAAAAGTTCGAGAAAAGTGCACTGAAATACTGAACGCTAATGCACTAAAATATCGAACAGAACAAATTAATAAGAGTACGCTGGTACATCCGGGAACATGAAATGAAAGTAATTTTTTTAGATTAATGGTTCATTTCGACTAGCTAAAACAGTTTTAAAGCGAAAGAATATCAGAAAACATCTGAAAATGAAATAAGATATGAAAAAAGGTAAGCAATTTGCGTCAAAATAAGATAAGAAAGGGCGATTTTTAGCAAATCAAATTTTTTTAAAAACATCGATGTTTTGTTTCAGACATCGATGAATCGCCAGAACCAGCTTTGGCGATGTATATCGCAATGTATCGATTAATCGCGACAACACTACTAGTAAGTCCATATATTATTATAGTGTAATCCGTGTCCATAATGACAAATAAGAACTTAAAAATTTGAAGTGGAATTCACATGTAATGGTGACTCTTCAAATGTTGAGGTGATTTTGGAGCCGGATTACGCAGCAATGTGGATTGGCTCCCAGAATGCAACATGACACGTGTCAGCTTTCAAAATGCCATTCCGCCATTTTGAAATCTGTCACGAGTAAAAAAGGTTACCTGATGTTGCATTCTGGGATCACAAACATGGCGATTCATGAAAACATTCGTTCGATTTGGTAGGGATTTATCCATCATTTGCAGGTTTGAAGCTTTGGATTCATTTATTGTGCTACTAAAGTCAATGTGAATTAGATCTATTTTTCTACCGCTTGGGTTTGAGAAACGAAACTTAGAATTCAGCTCATTGTGACAACTTTTGAGGGTTGAGATTTATTTTGCACCCCACTTTAATAATCATGATAACAATAAGATAAATATATTTTTTTTTTTCATTGAGTTGTCTTTGGAAAAAAACTCCTTGTGACTGAGTTCTGGAAAAATGGCCACAAAAATGAAAATTTATTCAGTGTAAACTTACCAATAAAGGAATTTAATAGTCGGTCCAGCGAATTTCGACATCATCTTTGGAATCGGTATGTCTTTTTCATTCTTTTGAGCGTTTCCTGGTCTCGCTAAATCGTTCCATGTTATCAAAACAAAGGCACAAAGTACCACCAGGGCAGGCCAACCAAGCTCCGCCATAGTGATTTTGAGTTCTGCATCGACGTGTACCAAACGAAACTAATAAGCAAGTTATTATTTCTCTACTTTTCTTGATATGTTCTCCTTTGAAATTATATACTACTATCAAAATATTTTGATTGAATTGATCTTATACATATTGATCTAATTAATATTTTTAATTGAATAGTTTCGTTTCAATATTCCAGAAAAATCTAAAAATAGGAACCGGAAGTTAAAAAAATAAAAAAAATAAAAATGAATTTCATTTACATTTTTCGCCATTTCATACCGATTTCGGCTTCTTAGGTGAGCAAATTTACAGATTTAGTTGATTTGTAAAACTACATTTGCTTGATTACCTATAGTTTGTTGCATTTGAGTTATTTACACTCAATAAATGTACATGCAGATGAATCTATGATTCATTTGAATTTTCTGAATTTTTTAACTTGACATCCAACCATTCATCACCACGTCAGTAAAACTATCATCTTAGATTTTGTTTCATCACATTTGATTTTTTGCCATCTAATGTTGACAAATGTCATCTCAGTGCTGCATACTTCATACCTATTCCTCATATTTCTAGACTGCTAGAGATCTGATCTGAAATGCTGAACTTTGACATAGATATTTGATGCTGTGTGGGTGCTACACAAATTATAAACCCTGTAGACTTGCACACATAAACAGAAAATGTTACCACAGAGACGCAGTCGTGGACAAGGAATGGGGTTGATGCTCCTGGCATTGCAACTGCTCAGTGTTGGCTTCGACAAAATCCCTCCAACTACTTTATCTACAATACTGGCCAATGTTGCTATATATCTCAAATTGTTCAGAATACCGTGGCTGCCAACATCATTGGGAGGAGTATGTGTCAGCATAGTGAATGTATGGTACCGTCAGGAGTGGATGCGTGTTCTTTTAGCTGCCTTTTACCATGCAGATGACTGGCATTTATATTATAATATGGTTTCATTTCTCTGGAAAGGACTGACACTTGAACGGAAGCTTGGAAGTGGATATTTTCTGTATGTAATACTTGTATTTTCTATACTAGTCAACGGCACTTTACTTGGGCTGAATGTGCTACTAGAGTACCTCCTCCAAGACCCAAGTTACGCAGGCTCCTGTGCTGTTGGATTTTCAGGTGAGATAATATTTCTGATCAATATAAAGTTTAATCATCATAACATTAAAGTTTTCAATACAAGTTAAATGTATTTTTTTTGTATATCTTCAACAAAGAATTAAAGACCATCAATACATCTCAAATGATATACATATATTTATTTGCCTTTTTACTTTTAAAGTCTAGGGTATAATTTGAGTATTGATTTGATTTATAGAATGGTTGCAATTTTTTACAGCTATTAATAATTACTTGATGGATGTATTTCTTGTTTGAATTGGGTTTAATTAAACTTTGATTTTTGTTGATGACATGTATTTTAAAAATAAACCAAATGCACATATGTTTGATCCTATTTACAGGAGTAGTGTTTGCGTTGAAGGTGTTGAGCACACATTTTCTTCCCCCAGGCACACAGCTTATCATGGGATTTATTCCTGTACCATCCAGGATTGCATGCTGGGTAGAATTAGTCGTCATTCAGCTGCTCGTCCCAAATGCATCTTTTACTGGTAATTTAATTGCTGTTTATATGGAGAGGTTGGCTGGCAGTGATCTCAGTTGCACTCAAACTAAGCTGGTGTGAATTTGAAATTAGGCTTGCACTCACTATTTGCACTCAAAATGAGAATGAAAATTTGCATATTTTGAATAACTAGGTTGAATGTTGAAATTCAATGAAGTTCAAGTTTTGATGATAATTATGCACCTACAGTGCTAGTATGAGTACATAACAAAAACTATGCATGCTACATGACATATACTTCTATTTAGGGGTTTTATGTTATACCACATGTATCATGGGGCTGACTCAATGACAAATGACTGATCTTTGGGGGTTTGCCAATGTAAAAGAAATTGTGGTAATTCATAAGATTGTTAATCTAATAGGGGTTATGTTGTTTGTTTGTTTTATGATTTTGTTTGAGTAACAGGTAACATCGCTCTTTAAAAACTCAGGAAAATTTTGAAGAAATAATCTTCAGTGAGTTTGTTTAGGGGAATTCACGAATGAACCTTTTTATATTCAATTATTTTTGAGCTGTTTAAAACTTCAACGCCATCCAACCTCTATGTGTATGGTGTATTGATATACATGTACATGTAGTTGAATTCATATCTAGTAAATCATCATGAAAGATCATACACCCTTTGATTAAACAGTCAGTTCATTTCTTTAATTCTGCATTTATCCTGATGCCAGTGTATATGTTGATTCACATCTGATTTGTGAGAAATACTATACATGTCCATTCATAGTGGCACCCCCCCTCCCCACTTCTACTTCCTCTGTCCCCTCCCCAACTCAATAGTCAATACTCTTCTTTGGCCATATAGATCTTAAATGTAAATGTAGAATGATGTGATCCAGTAGATAATACTTTTTTACAATTCCTCTTGGTTATCTAGGCTAGAGTTTAGATTTTCATTGACATGTTTTTTATGCATTGATTACAATACATTATATACATATTTTCAGTGATGTTCCGAGTTGTAAGAAACTCTGAAGTTAATATTTTAATTAAATTATTTTATTTATTTAAATTAACATTTTCAGGTCATTTGGCAGGAATACTTGTTGGACTAGCATTTGTTAAAGGCCCATTGAGAGCAATCATGGATTTCTTTGTACCTACAGGTAGGTTTTAATTTGATCTAATGACATACCCATAGGAATATTACATCTTCCTAAGCAGGTGTCCAGAATCAGTACCATTTTTCTAATCAGTACAGAATCAGTACCCCCTTCTTTCCCCCATGGAAATCATGTTTAACCTCAGAAATGACCTTGAAACCCAGTGTGACGAGAAAATCTGTCACAAAATTTTTCACTAAAATTGCTCTTATTTGAACAATTTTCATCCAATTTAAACAAAACTTGTTTTAGAATTTGTAGAAATGATCTCCGCCGTCTGATTTTACCAAGTTGAGCATCTAAAGTTGTATATGAATGTAGTTAAATATCAAGATGTGGCAAAAATGAAAGATTCTCTGGTTTCAACTGAATTTAGAGACTGGGATTCAAGAGGTTAAAATGGCAAAGATAGTCATTTTCTAAATTGATCATTAATTGAGGGAAGGGTGTTGAAACATTAGTAAGATTGTTGAATTAATTTTTAAATGTTTTTTTTAAGTGAATAAGCAAAGATAAAGATTTAATTTCTGAACTTCACTTTAACTAATATACATGTATTTATAATTGTAAGGACAAAACTTCTGTGCAAATGGTGAAGGCTCCAAGTTACTCTCATTCATTCTATTATGTGACAATATAATTGATCAAGTGATGAATAAAAAATATATGACTGCCTAATTTTTTTAACTGCAAACAAAATATTGAACTGGTGTATAATCTGTGACTTTTGAAAAAGTTTGTGTTCTTATGCATCTTATTTGATTTTAATATAGGTAGAGGTCATTTATTCAGATCTTATACATATCATACCGGGTCAACTGGTCACAGTGGCAACACAACTGGTCGTACAGGCAACACATCTGGTCACCATGGCAACACAAACAATTACTACAGCAACACTACTGGTAATTCAAACAACAGAAATCAAAACCATAGCAACCCATACTCTGACTTAACAGGTAAAGTAGCAATGATTTAAATATAGTTTGTCAGTTTTTGTAGTGTCATGGGCTTTCAATTAGAGAAAGCCCATGGTAGTGTTAAAAGCATGCAAAAATTAACTATACACCAGTTGAATCAAGTTGAAGTAAGTTGAATCAAGACATTGATTAAAACTATATAGAATCAAATGAAATACAATTACATTTCTTGAATGATACTGAAAATGCTGTTTACCAGTACAGTGTATTGCAAACCTCTAAACCTTCATTTGCCTCACCTCTTGATTAACCTCAAACTACATCTCTGCCTGTACATGGAAGTGGTACAGTGAAACCTGTATATCACTTTTTCCAGTCCTATTTTTTCCTCTCATTGACTCCCATGTTAAAAAAACTTGAAATCTGAACACCTCAAACATTGAACACTCATATTTAAAAAAATAACCTGTCTAATCTGAACACTTTTTACAAAATATCACATATTTCTTACAAATTTGCTCAAATATTTTTAATTTAACATTAATTTGTTCAATCAAAACTTTTGAACTTTTATAGATGCAAAAACCTTGAAATCTGAACCCCTCCAATTAAGAACACTTTTAGCTGGTCCCAATGGCATTCATATTAAACAGGTTTTACTGTAAGGGGCTTCATGAAAAAAGTAAGATTTTTACGATTGAATGCTCTTCTTCTGTAGGTGGATTAAGTGAAGAGGCTCAGATACAGGAGGCAATAAGACGTAGTCAAGGTAACGAAGATAGAGGCACTGACCATAGTTACAATGAGTCTGTGCGTCGCGAAAGGCAACAACAAACAAGTGATGATCAGTCTGGATTAAGTGATGAGGAACAAATGGCTGAAGCAATAAGACGAAGTAGAAATGAAGGTTAGTAAACTGATATTAATAGGGATCATGTTAAATTAAATAAAATACTGTTGGAAAGGACTATAAAGTCATGTAATGACAACTTAAAAATGTGGAGAATTCAGGTATTTCCATTCAAATTTTAGCTACCCTATTAAGTTGGCAGTCTTTTTATTTATTTTCTACTTTTACGTCACCTGTGTAATTGGACATTCCCAAACAAACCCTAACCCTTGACATCAGGTGAAAATCTGAGGCATTGTTAGACCATATATCACTGTATCGATTAAAAAGATGTGTCTAATTAGAAGTTTTAACAAATCATGTAAAACAAATTTTTTGAAGATCGTCGAACAATGCCCCGACTGTTTCTACCAATATCCCTAAGTGCAGTACCTTGGGACTTCTTTTGCACAGCTTTGCTACAAAAATGTCTGAAAATTCATTTTTGGTGAGGCAATTAGCCTCAAACCTGGCTTACATTCTGTATACTTTCTTTTGCAGTATCAGCTGGTGCAGATAACACAGGAGGTGTTCACCTCTACCCAACATTGCCATCTGAGATTGTCCCTCCTCCACAGCCTTCTGGAATTGCCCCTCCTCCCCCTGAGCCTTCTGCTCCATCTAAAACTCCACCAGAAGTACGGAAACGATTAAATGCAGAGGAACTGAGGTCAAGACGTTTAAAACGATTTGAACCAAGATTTGCGGAAAATCGTAAACACTAATTCAATGATGTGTGGAAAAGCAGAGTGGCTATAATGTGCAATGATACCAAAACTTAAACCAAATTTTATCTCTCATGAACTCATTGTTCCTATTGACCACGAGATTTCATGGAATTCCTCTGTCAGTTACACTCCTCTCACTCCCCACCCCATTGATCCCAAAGTTTTTGAGAAAGTTTCTTTTTTGTGGGGACTAAGAGTGATTATTTAGTTCATGGCATTATAGAACTGTAGAACTGCATTACATTACTCATATTTTCTGTTTAAAATGGGAAGCATTTTTATGAGTTAAAAAATGCGAATGAAATAGATGCCAATATCCCCAGAAGGCAGAAATACATCCTTTGAAAACTCATATGCCAGTTTTCCTTATTTTGATAGTTTTATCATATAACAGTGAATTTCCTGGAATTCCATACTCATATTTCTGTGGTCTTAGATAGATATTTCATAACATTGAATTTTGTGATACTTTCATATTGTAATATTTCTTGGTGTATAGTACTTATAATTGTATAAGTGCCTTATAATGTTGTATAATTTGCATCTTACTCATAATAGGGCTCGGCATTTAACTCTGAACACATATACTGTAAATTGCTTTAATTTGATGGCCATTTTAGTTTGGCAGGAATCAAGTCTCCGTCAAATTTTTGGGAAAAATTCCCGGAACCTTAAGTCTTATATCAGAATTCTTTCTTAATAGCTCATATAAACAGCGCCTAATTAAGGCAATTTACAGTACTCCAATTAATGATTAATTCGAATTATATATAACCATGGGCGTAGCGCTATTTTTCAAAGAAGTATGCCACAACCACATGAACAAGAGTTGAGTGAATCAAAAAATGAGCATTAAGGGGTGCTGGGGGTTCTCCTCCAGGAAAATTTTGAAATTTGGTTCTATTTGGAGCAAATTTGCAACCATCTGGTATGCCTGTGCGTACCCAGCGTACCGGGCGCTACGCCCATGATAACAACCTTTATATTCACAATTGGTAGCATTTGATACATGTCAAACCCTTTCCTCTGCAAATACACTTTGGTTTTAAAAAAGGTCTTGGCCTGTTGCCAGATTTTACCAGGGGGGTTCAATTTTCAAAAATTCCAGGGGTGTTGCCTGAAATCACGAAAAGTGCTGAATGGTGAAAACTCTCTCTCTCTATTGCATCACCCAGTTGAGGAGTCTTGGAGAAGGTGTGATCGACTTACCAAATTGATATTTACAGAAAATGGGGTTTGATCCAAAGTCTACTGATGGTTTGAGTTTAATTTTGGTGTATTTTATGATTGAAGTTAGGCATTGAGCCCTTTTGATATCTAATAATTATTAATAGCACTTTACATGACATTGTATTTACAATTGTATTTTTGCCAAAAAGACAAGCTTATTTTGACCCAATATGACATTTTGATATAATCTTTGTCAATATAATATAATATAGGCCATATATATTTTGGCATTCGAAAGATATGTCAGATTTCGCAAGTGATCTTAGAAAAACTCAGTTATTTGTGTGTCTTTGTAACAATTTGTTACTCATTTTACATACATGTATTTCAGCCATAGAAATCCCCCAAAATATTCACCAATTTGATATGACTGTTTAAATGAATAGAACATTAATTGTTATTTCAACTTCTCATAGTTTTTGCGGATGTCCAAGGGGACACAATAATTTGAGACAATACCATTAGGTGTTTTGTTTTGTCTTAAGTTTTTCACTAAATCGTGATACCAAATTGTGTTAACCAAACAAACTTTGAAATATGTTTATTGAAAATCTGCTCCTATTAGGTAATTTAAAGTTTCCACACATACTATCATAAACAATAATATCATGGCCTTTTAGCACCCACCCACTGTACTAAACAAGAAAAGAATGAAATAATGGAATAAAGTGTGAAACAAATGAAACAGCATCAAAGGCAGATCTGTAAGAAGAGTCATAAGTAAAGGTGGCTGCTTTGTTTGGAAATGAGATAATTTATGTATGACTATCTCTTAATGATAGCTTTTGAGTAGTAGGGGCAATCTTCCCCTGAAGTTTACTTTTTGTACTCGCATTGTCGTTTAAAACTCTATTTTTATATATAGAATGAGGAAATTTGGATGAGCTTTAAATATACAAAAGCCTATCTGTACCTTCATTTTCTGATTTTCTCTTAGAGGCAGGGTCAGTATTTCAATGTCCATGAAACATGTAAATAATAACATTTTAGGGGGGGGGGGTAAAGGGCTATTTGTAAGGTGATGACCATTGATTTTTAGTTTCCTGGGTTTTTGTCTTCTGCAATTTCTGGTTTGACAGCCATGGTATGATTATCAAATATACTCAACAGACATGCAGATATGTATAGTGAGAATTTGAAATGTGTTGTTTATAGCAGTAGCATTTTTTAATTTACACTCCCCTCCATAAGTTTGGAAACTTATTGGATTGCATGGGAATGACAATTTTCAAAATTTCATCAAATTTATCATCAATTTTTGACCTATTGTAATTGAGGAGAAAAAAATTGAGAAAATTTGGAGGTATTGGAAACAAAGTCAAGTTACGTTTCCATCAATATTATAAGTTATTTCACAGCTGGTTAAGTAAATAAAAATTTAAACGTAAAGAGGCTTTAACACGTAGTTCAATGGGGGAGCTAAGGTTGCCAAACTTATGGAGGGAAATGTATATGCTGATGTTGAACTTGTGCATGCAAATAAGCATTGTGATTGCACTCGAATCAACATTTTGACTTTCATTAGAAGGGGGAGGGGGTTAAGACCTAACTAAATACTACGTTTTTAACAGACATTGAAATATTGACCCTGTCCCTTAATAGTCATAGATTATCAATTGATTTTCCCTTATACATACATATATAGCCATAATTAACACAGGGGTGATTAATCAAATTATTTTATAGAATATTGAGATTCATTATACATATTTATAATCAACTTTGAATCTCTTTGCATTATTAACAGATAGGTATGTAATCTTATTGTGTTATTATACCTTATTGTATTGTTTTATATTGTCAATAATAATGGGAAAATAGAAAATTTATTTCACATTGAAGATAAATATGTGGTGTGTCATGTTATTTCACATTGAAGATAAATATGTGGTGTGTCATGTTATTTCACATCGAAGATAAACATGTAGTGCATTGTGCTATTTCTTGCCAAAGTGTATTGTAACCAACCAAACATTACAATAAATAATACATTGAAGTGCATTGCATTGAACTGAACTGAACTGAACTAAAAAATAGAATAGGGTACACAGGCCTGTAGCCAGGATTTGCCAAGGGGGGTTCACTTTTTGAAAAATTCCAGCTGAATGGTGAAAAACTGCATGATTTTGAAAGAATTTTTGGCTAGGGGGGGGGCGAGGTTTGCTCGAACTTGGTACATTTATTGTATATTGTTCTGAACAGTACATCAGAATAAAGAATACATTTATTGTATTTTGTGCTGAACAGTTCATTAAATATGTAATGTATTGTGCTAAACAGTACATTTCAATATGCAATACATTACATTGCACTTAGCAATGCATTACAATATACAATAAAATATAGTGTATTGTACTGAACTAAACAGTACATTAAAGTATACAATAAATTGTAGAGTATTGTACTGAAAAATATAGTACCCGTATACAATACATTGTAATGTATTTTACTGAAAAGTACAAAGCAAAACACTAACAGTGGGGTGAAATTTTCTGATCTTGTCTATAAGGCCATCTAAAGGCCCCATGTAATGTTTGAAAATATTTTTTATCATTCATTTACAATAGTTCATGACTTTAAAAGTTATTGTAGAAATCTTAAAAAAATATGGGGAAAGGGTTGTCAGGTTTTTATTTTTCAAATATTCAAATTCCCAGCCATTTTATCATAAATGGTATTTCACTTTCGAATAATATATTTTTGTTTTGTTTTTTTTTTCCTATGAAAATTTGGCCATTCTAGAATCCAGAGGACGCTGAACGTACTATTAATTTGAATGGCCTAAATGTACTTGATGGATTTTGTTGATCGACTAGTTTTTGTGATGAGGAATCCGGAAGTGACGTCATCTTCCTTTTTAATCCTGCCATCTTGGAGACAAAAATTGTGTTGATTTGATCGCACAAATCTGTAAACATCCATCTAAGATGATTATTTTTAAGGATATTTTGACCGGTGAGTAAAATTTGAATGTTTTATCTATTAGACTGTCAAATAACTAACGTTTTTGGTGAGTATATACGTCCAAAATTCTACTTCAAATTGACTCTCAAATCCGGGAAATTTTTTTTTCTAAGTCTATAATTCGAAAATATTTTTTCACATTGAACTAAATTATTTTTACGAAGTTTAATGAAACAATCATGGCAAACTCAAATACTGAAACGATCGCAATCCGATTCATGATTTTAAGAATAAATGAACCTTTACTTTGTAATTTTATTGGCCAAAAATGTTTTTGACTTCTCCAATGTAAATGCTCTGCTCCCCTCTTCAAACATCAATAATTCTACAGTTTAGCACACATGACAGATTATCGCATCCTACGACCCCTTTAGATTGTGGTCGTAGGCCCGATTCATTAGTAAGCCTGTCTTTCTACAATGTCGGAGAATGAACTATGCATTGCACACATAAATGACCTACCTCGATACATTCCTGAGTATTTTAGAATTCTTTTCATATAGTTGAATCGCAAATTGTATGGGTTTATCGGCAGAACGAAGATATTTTCGTTTTTGATAGCAATATTTGCGTGTAGGTTCAACCGTCAAATTCCTCCATTCAGTTCCCGGCATGCACCAGTCATAAGGGAAATCCCTGGGGAATTCCCCTTCCGACATTTTGAAAATTGCTGAGATATTTCCGATGTAAAAACTAAAATCTCTTCGTTCTGACGATAAACCCATACAATTGGCGATCTAACAACATAAAAAGAATTTTAAAATACTCTGGAATGTATAGAGGTAGGTCATTTAATAGCGCAATGCGTAGTTCATTCTCCGACATTGTAGAAAGACAGGCTTACGAATGAAACGGGCCTACGACCACAATCTAAAGGGGTCGTAGGATGCGATAAATGACAGAATCGAATTCATTCATCTTAGTTCTAACTCTGATCATTGTTGTGCAGGTAAAGTGATGGACAAAAATAAAACCTCAACCATCAAAAGTTGTCATGATGAACTAAATTCTGAGTTTCGTGTCTCAAACTCTCCTAAGCGGTAGAGAAATAATTCCCGTTCACTTTAAGTAGCACAACAAATGAATCCTAAGCTTCATACCTGCAAACTGTAGATAAATCCCTACCAAATCGAAGGAATGTTTTCATGAATCGCCATGTTTGCCATCCAATGAGGATTGACTCCCAGAATGCAACATCAGTTAACCTTATTTACTCGTGACACGTTTCAAAATGGCAGTGTTTTTTTGGCATACCCTTCCACTGATCTCCCCAGGATTTTTTCTCAGGTGGGTGCAAAATTCTCATTTTAACAATTCAGACCAAAATTGGTCAAAATATGCCAATTTTTCATGATTTTTTCTCATTTTCAAGTGGGTGCAAGCCTTTTTCAAAATCTCTGGTGGGTGCTGTGTCCACTTGCTTTAATGCTGGGGAGATCACTGCCTTCTAAGACATGCGATGTATTATAAAAGGCGCAACATCACCAACGTGCAAAAGTCAATGTTTTTTATAAATCAGGCAATAATGGTCTACATGACTAGTAATAAATAGGTATACATGTACAGTCAAAACAGAAATGTTTGGGAGTACTTTGAATTTAAAAAATAAGCTATCAAATGACCAAATTGAAACAGTTTACAGGGCTTGCATTAACGGCGTCCCTTACATGTAAGTGACGCAAAAAAAAATTGTAGGACGGAAAAATAAAAAATATTTCCGTTTTTGGGACGGAAAAAAAATTGAGTCAAAACTTTGAACATTTTTTGAAAATCTTGAAAATCTCAATAGTTGATCATGTTTGACTTCTTTGAGGTGTATATTAAGATCAAAATATGTGAGATTTACAACTTTATTTTGAGTAAAAAAGAAAAAGAATGCAGAAAAACGAACTATTGTAATGGGCGATAATAGGTTATCAGTTTGCATGTGACATATTTTTCTCACTGAAAAGCTGATATAAAACCTTCAAAATGAGTTCAATTGTACAAACGATGCATACTTACCTAGGTGAAGTAGTCTATTTGTGATTATATAACGTCAAAATGGTCTAATTTATGATATAAATCAGAGGATTCTGATCATGTAGAAAATGTAGTGCTACACTAAATTACTGAGCGTCAGACAAATTCATACTAAAAAATGTTCTTATTTTTTCAAGCAGTTGTTCAGTGCAAACAGCAAGTATAAAGATAATCACAGTATAATAGTACTTACTATAACAGGCTGGAGGTTGCATAACATAAGTGAATTGAATATAAAGAACATGTTTAAATCACAGGGCACGAATGGCAACATTTTGAAAACACATAAGACATGTAAGATCAAGTCATGCACATTCCAAAATAGCCCATTATAGCTAATTTAGCTTATATATTGGAGGACACACTTTTTTCTGTCGGGACTCACTTTTTAAAATTTTTTCCTTCATTGGGACTCACATTTTTCAGAGCCTAATGCAAGCGCTGAGTTTATGTAAAAGTAGAAACATTTATATTTATCCTAACTTTTGTATATTTTAGTTTGCTTTGTAATTTAGCTATCATATCTGTGTCCTCTTGTATTTTGATACTTCTCTGCCATGTTATTTTCAGAAAAATTAACATGGCTGAAACTCTTTAAATTACAAAAGGCCACAGCTTTGCTGCACATTATACATTACTATCTGAAATATACAAAAGTTAGGATAAATATAAATGTTTCTACTTTTACATAAACTGTTTCAATATGGTCATTTGATTGCTTACTTTTTAAATTCAAAGTACTCCCAAACATTTCTGTTTTGACTATAATGGACGTTATTAATATCACAATTCTAATGACATTCTCACTTTTTATAGTTAGTTTCCATGCGTTATACAAAAATAATCGAAATAAATTAATATTTGAAGGAGGGGGATAGGATGTAGGGGGGGGGATCCATATTTCTTAACGATCGAACAAATTCACAAGAACTCGTGTATTTGAAAAAACTTAACACAGTACCCCAGTGAGTAAGAAACTCAACATTATATCTCTGGAGATTGAAAAATGGGAAAATTTGGAGTCATAAAAATAAATTCAAGTAGCATATCTTATGTCTTATATACACATAAAAAGTCATTGGTTAATCAGTGTTCTCCACAGGATTTTTTCTCAAGTGGGTGCAAAATTCTCATTTTCACAATTCAGATCAAAATTGGTCAAAATATGCCAATTTTAATGCTGGGGAGATCACTGTTAATGTTATCTCCCCTGTGCCTATTTCACCTCAGCCAGGGCCAGTGAGAGACTTCCTCTGCTACATATCCAACTACATCTTTAACTAACTAACTAACTAACATATTTGTCACTTTCAGGTTGCGAACTTGCAACAGATGCCTCTAACCCTGTGCTTGTAGATGACCTTGTATATGAATTCAAAGCAAAGGTTAGTATATTTATAAAGGTTCATATTTGAATTTTGGGGTATTTCCCCCTCTTCCATGTGTGGGATTATAACATCAAAATACTGTTTTATATACTATGTAGTAAATCAACTAACTGATATGCAGTGATTGCGCTAGGCCTTAGTAATTTTGAGTACTTCATACCCAGGTCACTTCAAAAAATGGGGTACAAATAATTATTTTGGGGTAATTTTTGAAAATCGCTTCAGCGGGCTTTTGTGGTAAAAAAATTTGTTTATCTCCCCGCATGTACTCATGCATTGCAAGTCATTCCTGTTTACCTTCTTGTGAGGCCTCCACAAAGTCCCTGTAACTTACCTTCCATGGCTAAGGTACCATCCATGGAATCACCCTCTCCCAAACACCCCAATATTGTTAGAATTTACCTCTCGAGACTAAACTGTAGCTCAAATTCTAATATCATGAAAAAACATAAATCAAGGAGTCATGAACATCTGTAGCCTTCTCGATGTGCCATGCCCACCCTGAAGTGTGGTGATGTGGAACGGCACTTATCATTATCAATTTTTGACGCGAGTTTTACACAAATAACCTGCCTGATTATCTCCATTTACCATGAACAAGTTGATTCCTCACGGCTGTACAGTGCAGATTATAAAATAAGCGATCAATTCACACGAACGGTCCTGTGGAAAAAATTCTGCAGCTATACCCTGTTTAGCCGCATACATTTGCTACAAGAATTTTGATTGGCTTAATAACCGGAAGACAAATATTATGCACGAATCAGATTGATCGTTATGTTACGCTGTTAGAGAGCGTGCTTAAGTTTTTAATTTTTGTTTTTTGGTTGTTTTTGGTATTATTTCATCGGTACATTTGGGGGATATGATTTTTGTGTACACGATACGTAAGATGTGTTGCAGTTTTGCGTGAAGATGAAATTAACTGCGTAAAAAACGCGAAAAACGGCGTTAACGCGAACCTAGGATATGCCATCATATATATTAGTCTATGCGAATGACCCCAAGCTAGACATTTGCGATTTACATTCATTAGAGTTTTTATGTCACCACAAGTCATGATATATCAGGGCTCCAAGTAGGCTTTTAGACTGTGGCGCAGCACCTCACTCTATTTAGATTCCACCACAACCTATTTGCAAATCTTATCATGATTGTTACAATTATAGTCTCAACTTGACTGAATGTACAAAAATAGGATAAAATATAACACAAATATGATTTATCACAATTGAACGGGTGTGCTGAAGATGTTTCCACCACACCCTAAATATTCCCTGATGGGAGCCCTGTATACTGTTATGGTCTCCAACTTTTTTATGGATGGTGCTTTGCAGTTGGTATTTGGGTGTTCGATAGTTGGTGTCCAGTGGTTTGTGTTTGGCAGTTGGTGTCTGTGACAAATGGCATTTTGCACATTAATACCTTGTAAAAATATATGCATCCACTAATAACCATATAAGGTTTGTGATACCATATATGGGCGCATGGCTGCAAAATCAATGCCTCAACTTTAAAGAAAACAACTCAATTAAAGGGTTGTTTGAGAAAGTTGAATCAACAAGTTGATTAATCTTTGTGTAAGACATGGCTGCAATGCTTCAAATGCATTGTTGATGAGAAGAAGTTAGCTAGTCCTGTAGCTCCCATCCTCCTAAGCAGGTGTACAGAATCCTTCTTCCCCCCCTGCTATAACCAATTTGGAAGCGTCCGATTAAACTGAGTCCCGAGATCTAATTATGCACCGATGATGTATACATGATTGCTGTCGCAGTGTTGCGACAGCGAATCAAATTGCGAGTTCTTAATCGGGGAAATGCTAACTGCTTATAGCAGGGTGTAAAAAGAAAGAAGATATTCTGGATTTTGAAGCCCTGTGATCGCCGATCGGAGGATGTGTAGCTCCATGGTGGAGCATTCGCTTGGTTGTTGGTTCAAAATATGAAAATCAAATAGTGAGAAAATTTGGGGCAGCAGGGGATGGAAAACCGTAGAATATTTTCATGGAGTACAGAGGGAATATATTATAAGATCACAATCTTTATTCAAAAACTAGGTAGATATAGTTTTGTTTTGCCATCTGTGAACATATTATTTTTTCAATACTTCACCTGCCAACGTTCAAAGACTACCAGTAAAACTACACCTACTTCCTGCATTTTGAATGAAAATGTAAACGCTAATGCACCCTCACCTTCTGAGAAATGGTGTTAAAGAATATCAGTTATTTATAAAAGAAAATACTTCTTTTTTTTAGTATGTCACACGTTCAGATACCGTAGATGACTCCATGATCGGTGGCAATAAGTCAGCTGAGGATGGTGCAGACGAAGATGCTGATGGTAGTGTATCAAAAAGTGGATATGATGTTGCTATCGATAACATGTTGGAAGAATATCCCATCACAGATAAGAAAGTGTACGGGTCAGAAGTAAAGAAATACATGAAAAGGTAAGTTATCCCAAGGAGGATTGGCTCCCAGAGTGCAATATCAATAGTCTCGCCATGTATGGGCATGTCAGTGTACAAAATTCGAATTCAAACCGCCGCCATTTTGTTCACTTCAACATTTGGATCGTGAATTTTGGTCTTATTTCTTGAGGAAAAATTCCAAGTAATGATCGAGATATTGGTTTGAATCTTTATGAATGTTTATTTTGAACTTATAGTCGATTATAATTTCAGAAAATAACGACATTTCGACGTTTTCATTGTTGGAAAATATCGAGTTTCGATCTTGGGAGTCAATCCTCCTTGGTTATTCTTTACTAATGTTTTTGTCAATAGCATTGCGAGAGACACTTTGACATCTTCTTTTCGCTTCAACAAGATGCTATAAGTGGCAGACAAAACCACTGAAAATATCCTACTTCAAAACATGATTAAAATAATGAAACTCCAGGGGTTTCACTAGAATTTCCCACAACAGGCCTTAAATAGGCAAATTTAATGGAAATCATAAAGGATGAGTCTGGGAATATGCCCTTTTGGTCCCTCGCTTAAATGTATTTGAAATATAGATTTTATTACTGTCTAAGATGTATTTGATTATAATATGCATCTTTTAGTGAGTATTGATGCTTAATTAACCCCCTGCTGTGAATCAAAAGAGATAACCTCATTATGTTAAAAAATCATTTTCATTGCATTATGTTTTTTTAATGCTTTTATTCATGGTGTACAACAATATATTAATATAGTATTAGTGTTTCAATCATATTTACTCAATAGTTTGACGAAAAATCCTTGTACAAATTGCTTATTATTGTCAAAATGACAAAAATAAAACATGGTCAACTTTCAAGTATATCATTCCATTAGATAGTTAACGCAAACTAGCCTTTATCAAATACCATCATCAAAAATGGTTGAAAACAATTGAGGATTTGTTGCAATAGTAATTGAGACAGTGTTATTGAAGGTTCATAAAAATATCAGTCATCTTCAGCTTCTGACTCTGAAGAGGAGATGGGCATGTCTCTGGCATCATATATGTGATTCTCAGGATGGCTTCTCTTTTCCAAACTATACCCATTGTGCCTAGCATGTCCCATGAACCAGATTATAGATGCTACATGGGCACAGCAGCCAACAACCCTGGCACCTTGGGGGCATGTACAATACCAGCCAGTGATGGGCTCCAGAGGGTCATTGCCATGCTCCACCCAGACGTGATATTTCACACTGCCCGTGTGCCGTGATTGTATACGCACACGAACAAGACCTGGGGCATCTTGATGGGCCTGAAGAGTGTACTTTCCATCCTGCTGTAAGTGCTCATCAGTGTAGCGCTCAGCTTGTTTTAGCTGGTATACACCAAGGGTGAGACTTCGTAAAAACTCTTCATCCAGATGGGGGAATGTAATATCAGCATCATCGATATCCATCCACTTTCCTCGAGAGCTAAGTTTGCCATGATCAACTGGATTAGGTAACTTAGCTCTTTCTAACATCTTTGATGCAACGAGATCATCTCCTGGCTTTGATGTAATAAAGTCTGGCCTGAATCGATTGATGGTAGCACCAATAATTTTAAGGTAATCTCCCAAGTGTTGAATGTTTGTGTTCGGTACAACATTAGCAAAGAATAACCATCTCTTCAGTCTGCCATTAGCAGATTCAACAACCCAGCGAATCTTAGTGACAAACCTGGTGGCATTGGCTTCATCAACTGGAATCTGCTTCTTGCCATGGCCAAGAGCTGGCATAGCAACATTAATGCCTAAGTTTCCAAGAAACTCTTCGTTGTCACGGAAGCCACGATCCAGTACAAATGAATCATCTATCTGCAGCCATGATTTAATGTCATCCATATCAGACTTAATAAGGTTTTCTAAAATAAGAGCATCATTGTTCCTAGCAAGGTAAGGGCCAAGTATGGCAACAAAGTAACCAGTAGTTGTTGTGATGATCATTGGTTTCAGTAGAGGACGGCCTTTATGTAGACTATAGGTTAATCTTTGGAAGGAATAATTAGCACTCTTTTGGATGTATATGTATGTGCCATCGAGGACTATGATAATCCTATCATCATTGCCAAATAGAGTCTCCGCAACTTGAGATGTGTGATTCTTGCGAACTTCCTCTCTACTGATATGGTTGAATCCTATGTAATTTGGAACAAATTGCTCCATTAATGCACATCGTGCAGACGCAACAATACTTGACACAATTTGTTTTGACTTGAATCCAAACAATGTTGCCAGAAATCGATGTGATAGGCCAGATCTCATTTTAACAAGGAACACTGCTAGAGCTGTTCGACGTCCTCGAACGGATGATTTTTTCAGAGTTGGGCAGTCTAGTAAAAGTTCATCAAATTGTTCTCTTGTAATACCTGTGACCACTTTGTACTCCTCAGAAGTTAGACTTAAGGGGTTCTCAAAGTCCATCCTTGTTCTGGCATTCTTCTTTGCAATACCACAAACTGTATTGAGCAGATCACACAATTCCTCCCCTGACATAGTTGCCTCCACAATTGTGCATTGGAGTTTTGTTGCAGGATGCAACCTTCCACTAGTAAGGTGCTTTGTACAACAGCGAACTCCATGAGGTACCAGGATCCTTTGCTCTACAAATATTGCAAGCCTGGAATCTTCTGGAATCAGCATTGTCTGAAATAAGATACAGATATTATTTATAATTATAATTAATCGTGATTTATTGAAAAGAGATGCCTGGAAACAATGCCTGTAAACAAAAAAATCACAGTAAACCATCATAAGAGTAAACAGTCAGAATAGTTAACAGTCATCACAACAGCAAACAGTTACAATCACAGTAAACCATCATCTTTAGAGTAAACAGTCAGAATAGTTAATAGTGAACCAGTAAATAGTAACCATTACAGTAAACCATCATAAGAGTAAACAGTTTTAATAGTTAACAGTCATCACAACAGCAAACAGTTACAATCACAGTAAACCATCATCTTTAGAGTAAACAGTCAGAATAGTTAATAGTGAACCAGTTAATAGTAACCATTACAGTAAACCATCATAAGAGTAAACAGTCACACTAGTTAACAGTCATCACAACAGCAAACAGTTACAATCACAGTAAACCATCATCTTTAGAGTAAACAGTCAGAATAGTTAATAGTGAACCAGTAAATAGTTACCATTACAGTAAACCATCATAAGAGTAAACAGTTTTAATAGTTAACAGTCATCACAACAGCAAACAGTTACAATCACATTCTCAAAATCTCATTCATGTTTTTCTTTTGCATTTTGAATAAAAATGGAGAATGCTTTGCAGTTACCTGAGATTTTATTGTCTTGCAACAGACAATACATCTCCCCTTACACCTGGAGGTTCTCATGAATGAAGTGGGAAAACTGTCGTATGGCATAGCCTGCATAGGCTCTGGTTGCACCTCTAACTCTGGTTCTAGAACTGGAGGGTTAGTTGGAGGTTTCTCAACTTTCTCCCTACATTTATGGCAAATACAAGATTTTTCTGGGAGAGGTTTCCTTGTTAGTGTTTCAATAGCTTTCCCAAGTATTGATCTACTAGTTACTGTCCTCCGCTGCTTTGGTGCAAGCCCTTTGGAACATACAGCACATGAGAAATGTCTTGCCATGATGAAAAAATCCAAGATGGCTACCAATTGATAACTCTTATATTTCCCTTTACTTTTGTTTTAAACATGGAGCACAAGTTTCCGGTTTGAATGTTTTGACTGATTCTGTTAGTCCAGCATATTAGTGACCTAAATGAATAATAAAATTCAAACCAAAACCTTGTGCTCACCTTCAATTCATAAGAAATAAATCCCCACTGTACAGCACAATTGAAATAGAAAATTTCGGAACCCTGCAGTTTTTTTATCCTAATCCTCTAAATACCCATTGACACAAGTCACCAATGATCAACAACTTACACTCAAATACCCTTTTGTTCAATTAAACAATAGTTGGAGAGTTTACTCACTTATTTCTAGAAAAATCACTAAAAATAATTTGGCATTGTTATTTTTAGAAATAATGGTGCAGAACTAGGTATAGTCTTTGATGCCAATTATCTTCTTAATCTGACTCTCTAAATGGCAAAATATGGCATTCATAAGAAAGGTAACATATCAAGGTAAAATAATATATATAATATCTGAGGTTTTTGAGATTTTGAAATTCTTCAATTTTTCAAACTCGAAACCCTGACTCATCCCCAGACTCATCCTTTAACATGGAAAAGTTAAAAAATCCCTAAAAAACGACAGGTGATTATGTGAAAACAACCGGTGAAAATCGCCTGTTGCCTGCTGCTAATAAAACCCCTGAACTGTCAACCTCTGAAATGTTATTTTTGCTACTTCTATCATAATAAATGCCACAACCCTTAATCTGTTTCCAGATTACAAGCAAAGCTTTCAGAGACAAACCCAGAACGTTGTAAAATATTCGAAGAAAAAATTAAACCTTACATGAGCAACCTATTGAAAAGGTTTAAAAAGCTTCAATTCTATGTGCGTAAGTAAATGATTTTTCCATGTATTTTACTATACACCTGTTTAAGTTGAACACATTGGGTGTCAGAATATCTTTCCACTTAGGAAGTTGTTCCATAAAGTTCATTTTTTTATATTATATTATTTTAATGGGTAGTGGTAGTTTGAAGTGTTACATGTATGGGTGTATTCCACTATCAGAGATATTTCAACTTTGCAAAACTTTTTTTTGGAGGTTGGGGTGCCCAAATCAGAATTAAAGATCAGAGAGAGAAAATAAAGGAAATTTTTTGGGCATACTTAGTGCATGATATTACTTTGGGTACAATTTACTTGTTTTACCATTTAAAATTGCCTCTGTCTCTCTCATAAGTTTGTTGATTTTATTTCTTAATTATCCCACTGAACGAAACTAGGGGATAAGAGGGGGATTAACACCAGAGTTCAAAGATGACATACCCTTATCAGTGTTTTCAGTAGGCTTGTCCAAGATTGCGTCCTTGGGACGTAATGATTTTCAAAAAATGCGTCTCCCCTCAAAAAACTGCGTCCATTGAAAAAATGTTCCCGGGAATTCAAAGTCACGTTTTTACACTGGATGAAATAAATTTTGTATCGCCGCTTTTGCTATTTATCGGTCTAAATCAGCGTTCTTGCGAGTTTAGTATGTCATTGAATGATACAGATACCATCACTTGTGAGGTATAACATATATTCACCCATTAAAAACACATTTTCCTTGCGAATTTCGAAGCAATTTGCTATTGATTTTGCTTTAGCATGTTTAGTCTAGGGGCATTCTGTGCGAGGTTCAATTTTTTGGTTCAGTTTCTTGCGCATGTGCAGTCTCAAATAATGATCACGTGATCGCACTTGACCAATTGAAAATGGTTTGAATCAGGTCTTCAGCTACCGGCCAATCGTAGGACTCGTACTGATTACTGCTCGGAAATCGAGTATTGGATAACTTTTTGTCCTATCACATGCCTCGTACTATTTCGATCAGAAATTAACTTCCGGGAAGGAAATTTCGAAAGAAAATTTTATTTCTTTTAGAAATAGAATTTCCTTCAATTATTTAGTGGATTCTGACGAAATAAAGAGACTGAAGGTAAGATCTTTATCAAATCATTCATCCAAAGTTGAATGTATGAGTATGGCTTGCACTGCGTCCACAAAACGCAATCACTTTTTATTTCCTGGTCCAAGGGATATATTTTGCGTGTATGTAATGTAAGGACGGCGTTATTGAAAACACAGCTCATAATATAAACCTGTATTGAGATGACATACACCTATTTAAGGGATATAGAAAATCTGTCTGTCAATCCATTCATTCATGTGTCCAGGCATTAACTCGAATACCAGGTGATTGATCTGATTTCAATTTTATAGGCTTATGCTTAATGGCGTAGGACATCTGCTTCAGAGGGAATTTTGAATATGGCCACTCAATATAAAATGGCTGCCATTTTTTGTAAAAATTCAAATACCAGTCAACAGACTTTGTTCAGATGCTATATACTGATGCCCAAGGACACAGAAGCTTTGCTCAGATTTTCAAGATGGCAGCTCAATTTCAAAATGGCTGCCATTTTTCATAAAAGAACTTAATATTTGATAAATCAAACACCAGTGGACGGATTTGGTTCGAATATAATATGCTGATGATTAGAAATAAAGGAACTCTGCTCATAAATCTTGTATTAGTCATATATTGGAAAATAAAAAATTCTAACCTGCATTATCAATCACTGTATATTTATTAGGAGGCCCCAACAGACAGGCCTCCTATTAATTTTATAGATATTGTTTATAGTTATTCTTTATTCTTCCCCAACCTTTTTCTCCTACTTCCAACTACCTTTCAACTATCTCCTACATGCACCATCCAGGAACTTGGCGGAACTTTTATCTAGGTCAAGGTCAAAATCAAGGCCAAATCAAAGTATTTTTTAAGTTTCTCAGATTTTGTCCTCATACTTCATTATTTCTTGCGATGAATTAAAATGTAACTAGATATAAGCATTCCCTACAAATTGCTCACTATTTGTTTGCGTTAATTTTTTACCATTTTTGAGATAATTGGTGTAAAAAACGGAAAGGTCATTTTTCAACTTGCTTCAAATTGATCAAATTTAAAAAAAATCATCTTCAAGATCTCAGGAACTCAAATCTGACCTTACTTTTGACCTTCGACCTTTGGTTGACCTTCAGTGACATTCGAAAGGAAATTGTTGACTACAAATCAATATTTTTGGATGAAAGTCAGAATATATATTCCTTTAAAGGTTCTACACATGTTAGCAATTGACTATCCATTAAAATTGTGCACCAGTTTTGAGATATAAGAAATCAAAAAACTGGAAAAAGGTCAAATTTCGAAACTTTTCAAAACTATATTTCAAATTGACCAAACTTTTTTTTAAAAATCTACAAGAGCTCAAGTCTGACCTTAGTTTTGATCTTTACCTGACCTTTAAAGACCTTTAAAAGGTTGAATACATTGATTTTTTAAATTCAAATTGAGGTACATTTAATCAAAAAAGACCTACTGAGGTCTAAAAAAGTAAAATTTGCAAGGTCAAATGTCAAGGTCATCAAACTAAATCACAAACTGTATTTTCCAACTTTCTCAAAATTGGTGACTACAAATCTATATTTTTGGATGAAAGTTAGTATATATATATTCCTCTTAAGGTTCTACATTGTCAAAAATGCCTACGAGGGCCTCTGTAAGATTGCTTGCAATCTTAAAATTCTAGTTATGTATCCATTTTTTGCCATTTTACATTCTTTTTTTTCATTATTATTAGATTCAGATGCTATTCCCAAAAGTGATGATGGATTCCCGGGCATGATTGTAATTCTTGAGTTCAGAGAAAATGAACAAGGAGAAGAAACATACGTATTCCAATTTTTCAAAGATGGACTTCTTGAAGAGAAATGTGTAAGTACCAAAGTCAGTGGTCTCCCCAGAATTTTTCCCCAAGTGGGTGGAAAATTCTCATTTTCACAATTTTCATTGAAATTGGTCAAAATATGCCTATTTTCATAATTTTTCTCACTTGGGTGCAAGCCTGTTTTTAAAATCTCAGGTGGGTGCTGTGCCCACTTGCCTTAATGCTGGGGAGATCACTACCACATGTTCCCACATGTCTTAATGTTGTCATTGTTAAATGACATCACAATGTCTGTGGATACAATAAAAAGTATTTGTGCAGTGTACAGTAGGCTTTTAGACGAGGCTGGGCACTCCACTCCCTATGTGCTCCGCACACATTTTTGTCTCAAATAGCTATAAGAAACATTGCTCCTATGGAAATCCCAAGAGAAGCTCTAGAATACGAGATTTGGATGAAAATTCAGATTGTCCCAAAATTGTAGATAAAAATTTGTGTAATTGATTTCAGTTTTCAACTGGATTTCTTTTCTAGCAGTTTCATCAGCTCAATGTATTAACATTATTTTACAGTCTTAATGTATTTTATGTTTATCAAAATGTGCATCGTGTACAATAAAATAAATGTTGAACACTTACAGGAACTTAAATTCTATTGATATTAATTTTTCCCTGAAATCAATTGGGTGCGATATGTTGATTAAAATTGATGAAATTGCCAATCGTTCTTAAGACTTGCAGGTTCACCAAAGTCGATGATCCCTTGAGGATTCGGGAAATATGATTGCTAACTATGCAGAATGTGGTATGACGTTCACAGAATTGGAAATAATGATTTGTGTTTTTTTATTCCAGTAAAAGTCAAGCAAATTCAACATAGAAACTCTGCTCATCGTCGCCATAACAACGCCATTCAGTTTCATAGAGACATATTTACAACAAGAAAACAAACAAAATCTTAGCCCTGTCTATGACTCTCACTACTTCAGTCAGCAGCTCTGGTATTATTTATTGAACAATTGATCATCGCTGTAACAACACTATCTACAGTTGCCATGGAGACATTTTTAACAGATAGTAAATTCAATTTTTATTGATTCAGTTTTTCTGCAGTATCTTGATCATGTGTTAGATCTCCAGCCATTTGCTTTGAATCATTGTCATATTTCTGGTCAGTTTGCAATACAGTGTTCATTACACATTGCCTTCGAAAATGTGAACACACTTTTGAAGGTGATTTGTTTTAGACACACAATTGTCAGTATATCGGTCAAATTTGCATGTACACGTTATACAATACAATTATATTGTTTAATATTTAACATGTATTGATTGTGTACAAAATATACAATTTACTTAACATTATTTTTGTTGTTAGTTTTGTTATGTCCCGACCACATAGTGTGGGGCCATATTGTCGGCCTAGGTGCGTCTGTCCGTCCGTACCACTGACAGTTTCCTCAAAAACCGCTACAGGTATCACCTTCAAATTTTCAGGGATAACTTGTGAGTATACACAAATCCGGTAGAAAAAGTTTCGGCTCAATACCCACTTCCTGTCTGTCATTTTGAAGTCCAATTCTAAAATCCTTGTCTGCAAACTTTAAGAGAAACAGCTTGACAGTGACTTTTAAAACTTTAACATCTTGTTCAACTCACTTCATTATTATCGCTCGCTGACTTTTCTTAAGACATCCAAAATGGCTGCCATGACTGAGCCAACATGTCCAAAACCAATCGAACAAACAGTTAGCATAAGACCCCTTACCCTGGGAGGGTCAGAAAAGGACACATAGTACTGTACCAGGTGTGGGAATTTGACAGTAGTAGTACAGAAGTGCATATATCCTCCATCATTTCTGATTTATATTTTTGTTTCATTTAGAGTGGGAAAATGATGTAATGCACTATTAGTACAAAGTTGCTCCTGGGTTATGAAATTGACTGCTCATTAATCCCACCGAACAAAGCTCCGCGGGATATAGAAAAGCCGTCATCCGTATGTGTCACTGTCCGAGTGAAAACTCAAATACCTGTTGGATTCCATTCGACTTATGCCTTATGGTTGTAGGACCTCTGCAAGAGAAGGAATTTTCAATTAAATCGAGAATTACCGATATTTTGACAATAATAGATCATAATTTATAGCAGGAGATTTAAATCTTAACTTCTCACAGTTTCGTCACTACTGCACGTTCGATTCAATTGTGAACACATGAACTGAGCAGTTAAGATCTTTCACTTACAAATATACAAAATTTTATATAATTCTTCGTCTATACAAATAACACCTTACAAAAGGATGTGTCTGGGTATATGCCCTTTTGGTCCCCCAGTCAAATGTATGTGAAATATGGTTTTTATTATTACTGTCCTAGTTATATTTGATAAGTATATTTACTTTTTCATGAGTTTTGATGCATAGTACCCCACACACTAATTAGTCACAAACTTTAAAACTTGTTTTGAACACTTTCCCCTTATTGAATCATGATGAAATTTCACATGGACAAACTATGAACACTTTCCAACACTCAGATTCTTTTGATTTGCTTGAATTTTAATTTTCAAATTTTTACAGTCATTTAAGATGAAGCACCAATTTCGCATTTTTTCACATTTTATGCTATATTTATGTATATTTGGCTTAATTCTTTGAGATGTACAAATTGAAACACTTGGATAAACGTTAACATCAACAACTTTTTTCAGTAGTTTTCTACTCTTACTGTCATACATTACATTACTGTCATATGTATTTCAAATTTTTAATAACTGGTGGATAGCATTATGAAGACAGTGGTTCATGTCTTTGTGTAGATTCATATACGCTCTCCGGGCCACTGGAATACATGGTGGGCATCTTTGGCTCTGTTTCTCCTGTTTTTCACCCGTCTTGCCACTTTACTTCCTGCAACGCGTCTATTGAAATCTTTACCAGTAGCTCTCTTTTTGTAGAATTCCTTAAAGGCATGAGGGTTGTTTCTCATTTCAAACAGCGCGTCATTGAGAGCAAGTAAACATTCCTCAAAGGATCGGGGGCCTACAATTGAGTGGCCATATTCACCACAGGGGTTGCCAGGGGGATGCCACCGTGATACTTTTTGTTGGATGCTATTGTTGAAGAGCTCACAAGGATTAAGAAGATGGCCCTTTAGAGGTAGCATCACTAGGTTTACACCATTTTCTTCTAATTTTACCCTGACTTCAGGATTGTAATGCTGTTTGCATGGATTCAGGGCCCTCCCTGAGCGTCCTAATCTATCCCAAACTAGGGTTGACCCCCAGGTAAAAGCCGGTGAAGTCCTGGACCACCAAGATATCGATTCCTTTGAGGAATGTTTACTTGCTCTCAATGACGCGCTGTTTGAAATGAGAAACAACCCTCATGCCTTTAAGGAATTCTACAAAAAGAGAGCTACTGGTAAAGATTTCAATAGACGCGTTGCAGGAAGTAAAGTGGCAAGATGGGTGAAAAACAGGAGAAACAGAGCCAAAGATGCCCGCCATGTATTCCAGTGGCCCGGAAAGCTTATATGAATCTACACAAAGACATGAACCACTGTCTTCATAATGCTATCCACCAGTTATTAAAAATTTGAAATACATATGACAGTAATGTAATGTATGACAGTAAGTAGAAAACTACTGAAAAAAGTTGTTGATGTTAACGTTTATCCAAGTGTTTCAATTTGTACATCTCAAAGAATTAATAAAACAAAAAATAGTCATTATCATAGAAAAAACCACCAATGGCAACATGTATGACATACAAAGAAGAAATAACTTAAGACCCATGAAGAATTAAAAAGAAAATCATATTTTTGAAATATATTTAAGGATTAAATTTTTTTTCAAATTTTTGAATTTCCCACTAGTTTAATTTGAAGGGGGAAAAACAAGATGGCTGCCATTTGATGTAAGAAATATCAGAAAAAAAGTTGCTTCACTTTTAGTTTTCACAATGAGCACAGTTTTCCGGTTTGGGTTTTTTGACTGAATCTGACTCTTCATCACCAGGGTCATGTATAGGGATTATAAAATTGAAACCAAAATGTTGTGCTCAGCATGAATTTGACTGAAATATGTGTAACTTCACCGACACAATTGAAGTCTCAAAACTGGATGCTCAGTAACTTTGAGTGACTATAATCCCTTGATTACCCAGATAAACACAAATTCACTTATCCAGAAATACAATTCAATGTCTATACAAAGAAAATAAGCAATGTTTTGGAGGATATGTTTCAAACTTTTTGTATAAATAATTCATTTAATATTTGCCATTGATTTTTTTCAATTCTGACAAAGTGATATGCACTTTCTTTGATGCCAATATTCTTCATCAATTTTGATACAAATTGATATTTTAGTAATCTCAGAAGAAGGATAAGATATTGAAGTTTAATGATATGTGTGATTGAGTTGGTTTTTCAGACATTACAATTTTCAATATTTTCTAAGTCGATACCCAGACTCATTCCCAGACTCATCCTTTCTAATACTGAATGTATTGTAGGACCGTCTTCTCCTGACTCGATTCTGCTAGATTTTGGCCTATTACTTCGCCTAGGGTGAGATAGGTAGGTAGGTAGGCTATCTGGGTTCAACTAATTCAGAAATATTCTATTGAAGACTTTAAAATGTAAGGCAGTCCCATTGACAGTAACTGGTAACTTGAAAACAGCAACTCCATAGAGTAGCAAATACCACCAAACAAACATGGTTTGATAGAAATAAAGGTAAATTAAAAAGTTCTTGAACAGAGCTTCCTTGTCCCTATTACATTTTAACCAAATCCAATGGCATTTAAGTTATTAAGCATAATGTCATTTCGAAAAATCAATCAACTTGTATTTGGATTGTCAAAGATTACATTTTACGACAAATGGTGGCCATTTTGAACATTTATTCTTGAGCAAATCTCATTTATCTCTAGACATCAGTATATAAAAGGACGGGTGTCATTAAGGGCCCTTTTTAGCCCCCAAAGATATCTGATAATAATGCATATCATATTGAAGAAAAATCATTTGTGCTTTATAAAAATACTATTTCAGCGAATTTTGACCTTTGATGTTCACAAAACAGTCATTTAAAGATCATATACCATTTTTGGTGTTTTTACAAAAAAATCTTTATTTATTGTTGTCTAAGTAAATAGTATATAAATATTAACCAATTTAAATATATCAAAATGTAATGAAATACTCAAGAAAAGATACGATTAAAATTATTTTCATGGAAAAGCACATAGGGCAATATTGACTAAATGCAAATGCTATTTTGGTAGGTTCTGGGCTAGCAATGGGTACATTTCAACTGTGACTGTAATTAATTACTATTGACTTTTATCAACATCACAGGGCAACATTTAAGCAACTTAAATACAAGGAAAATCAAAGATTTCCTTCTCATTTCTAAAACGAGGAACAAAAGCATGAATTCAAGGAAAATAAATGATGGCCTGTGCCAAAATATATAACATATGAGAAAGTTGTGGCACAGTAAAGGATATGTATATAACTGATCATTTTTTCATTCAAATGTTTAACACTTCTCCTTTTTGCTCTTCCAAATCATTATAAATATTTGATTACGATACCACATGTCATGCAATACTTTTGACTGATCATTCTGATGTCTTAATGATAGGGTTCTTGAGAATTCATCCAATGGAATTTCGTTCGTGTTTGAGGTGTTCTTGCTCAGAGGACAGGAATTTTAGTCATCTGATTTTTACGAGGTGTTTTAGCATTGCCTATTCTTCATTTTCCAATTATAGTATTAAATATGACTTTTTTTCGCGTCTTCTGGGAATTTCCTTTTGAATTCCTCATGAAATCTCAATTTTTGTTGATTTTGTCTCAATCGATTTTCCGAAAATTGGACACATTCTAATGTAATGTCCGGGGCTAAGGTCGTGGGTGGCGATATAAGGATAACAAAAATCCAAAGTTAAGGCTCAGCAAAATGTTAGTTTCCAGCTGTACCTTAAGGTTATTCTTTCCATTCAACATTTTTGAAAAAAATCCTATACCTGCACATGTTATTTTCTGGTACAAAATAAAGTATGAAGGCATCTGTGTATTTCCATGCTTTTTTCAGGAAAGTATCACTGCACTGTCTTCTTTTAGTAAACCTAGTAATAGGTCAATGGCAACTTCAGGAAATGCTGATATTTCAAGAAAAATCATTCAAAATGGCCGCCTTTTCAATTTTCCAAATTTATTCTCCAAGTTTCTCCATAACACTGAATTTCCAATGACCAATTACTAGGTTTACTTAGAGAATTAAAATTCAACACGTTTAAAATTAGGGTTGAATTATTTTATTTCTGGTTGATATAACGTCGTAACGTTAGTGAAATCGAACGCGATTTCATTCTATTGGTTGACATGATGTGATCATGAGTAGGTTATGTGAGTAGATACACGATGGGATCGTTATTCTGCGAGTAGCAACCGAAGCGTTTATACACAGTTTTACTTTATGTTACACCCCAGTTGTCATATTATGTATTATTATAATATAATGATTTCGTTTTCGTTTGCCATCGAAATCAGTCTCGAGTTTGTAAGACAGTGAAAACTCCATGCTTTCCGGTTTAGGCTGATGTAATAAACAGAAATTGAAACTTCATCTTATATCTGTTGTTATAACATTCTACAAGGCCCATTCGAGCATCATATGGTGTCAGATCGACACATGGGACATTTACTTCAGGTTGTGACATATTTTTGACGTTCGTTCGTGTATATATATTGTGTAATGGCGACTGGAAGTTGGATACCGCCTCCGAGCTGCTTCAATTTTGCTGCCCCAGAGGAATGGCCCGAATGGAAACAAAGGTTCCAGAGGTATGCAATTGCAACTAAACCAGGGGCGGATCTGGGAACTAACAAGGGGGGGTCCCAAACTTGTGGTCTGAGAAAAAAACTTCCGCGGAAAAAATTTTGGGCCCCATAAACCCAAAAGTGTAGACTATATCCTATTTAGTCTGAATTATATTCAGACTATAAGGCACCTATGTTAAAGTTTGGTAATTCTAAATATTTGTTTACATAGGAAGTGCTATTCAAAATGGCCGATTGGGTAAAATTAATTTGCAAATTTGTTACTTCAACTAGCTTTATTTCCACTTGACAATATGCTGTGTTACTTTTCATTGCATTTAATTGTACCTTACTATTTAAGTGACATTTTGTAATGTTTATTTTATTGAAAAAATGGTTCTTCTAATTGATAATTTTGTGCAAAAAATTTCACTGCAATTTCCACAGGAAAGTAGTACATCATAACAGACTGACTTCTAGTCAGTCTGTTGGATACATACTACCCAAAAGTGGGCCCAAATTTTGAAATTATGAGGCCCATTTTCTTCAAAATTTGGCCTAAAATTAACAAATAAGGCCTTACAAGGCCAATTTATGACCAAAAAGGCCTACTTTTTGGGGCCTTAAAGCCTTTATAGGCTCAAAAAAATTTTTGGGCACAATTTTTTTTTCTGGGCCCACCCAAGGGGGGGGGGGGCCCGGGCCCCTGGGCCCCCCCCCCCATATCCGCCAGTGTAAACTACATGAGGAGTCCGATGATGTCAAAATAAACATGCTCATTTATGTTATGGGTAAAGAAACTGAGATAGTCTTTAAATCTATATCATTCGAGTCGAATGATGACAGGAAAAACTATGTAAAAGTCATGAAAAAGTTTGATGAACATTTTGTACCCAAACGTAATGTACTGAACATTCGAGTGAAATTCAAGAGACGTAATCAACAACCCGGTGAATCTGCCGAGGCTTACATTCGCATAGTTCAACGTCGTTAAACTCAATAACGGCGTTCTTTACTATTAGGAATTTTTTCTTGGGGCCATTATTGAGTTTAACCTCCATGCTATTCTTTCCTTTGATGCAAGTTGTGGATCTATCGAAACCACTTTTCCTCGCTAATATGACACTGATACTTAACAATAATATAAAACCACATTTCATCAGGCGATTTCACATAATATTATTGTGTTAAATGTTCATTTTAAATCGTAAAATGAGTCTTATTCTTACCAATTTATGAGACGAATATTTCAACCGGCAAGGTCTGTCTGTGCGTCGCCAAAGTAAACTTGGTCAGCGAAACGAAATTGTTCTTCAATATTGGTATTTATTATAACCATCCAGTGTGACACGAATCTTTGCTTTATTCAAACAGCGCGTGTATTCACCCAAGTTTACTCTATTGTTATTTATAAAAACTTTAAAAAGCAATACTCGCAACATTATTGATGCATTTGATTACTGGTAATTTCAGCTCAAAGAAATATAGATGTCATTGATTGTGCTAGATTGTGATTGTGTTGAATAATTGTGCCTAAATATTAAATTATGGTAATTGTTTATGGTTTTCTGCTTGCAAAAACGTACCTAGGAATACACTCAATTGTTTATAACTGGGATCATGTATTTTACTCAGCATACATGCTTTGTAACAATTGTTACATTTTAATAACTTCAATGTTTATCGCAAGCCTCCTACAGTATTACAATATTTTGTACTTATATATAGGATAACCGGGGTTCGTTTCGTTTTATGAACTTGTTTCGTTCAGTGTTGCTAACGGCGGTTTATTCCTGAAAGGATTTGCCATTTCGATGTTACCGGAACCAGAACAGAGTTTTCTAAACTAAGAAAAAGCCTTCTCCCAACATTTTCATAATTATACATCGATGAGGTTACAGGGGGGTATGTGATGATATTTATTCATAAGGTATGTATGCATGCGTTGATCACATTATTTCTGTAACGATACCATCTTATTACGGTTTAATTAGTTCCGCATGTCGAAACCTGCTGAACGATTAAATGATCGCATCAAGGGCAAAATCATCATGGAAGTTAGACCTAGCCGGGGCCATAAGACATGTCAGATAAGAAACGAGGCCCAGGCTAGGTCTAATGTTGTTGGACTAACATTCGCCAGTGCACTTTACGATCTTGTTGAACACTGTGCATACGATAAACCAGAGGAGGAAATCCGAGACCAGCTGGTGAGCGGAATGTTGGATTGTGGTTTGTCAGAGAAGTTGCAACTCGAGTCCATGAAAACTGATGAATTCAAATTGGAACTTGAACATGTGATTGCAAGAATGCGTCAAGCGGAACTTTGTAAAGAAACAAAACTGCAATGTGAATGTTGATTCAATAAATGATGTTGATTCAGTATATGGTAAATCAAATCTACTGTCAGGAGGCCTAGCCTTCATAAGTCTCACTCAACTCAGTCCCAGTCAAAATCTAAGTCTCCCAGGTCTTCGTTACAGTCCCAGTCACAACCCCAGTCCAAGTCAAAGTCTAGTTATGTCCCAAGTGTAAAGAATCCATGTCGTAACTGTGGTTATTCAGTCCACAAAACCAAAGATAATGTCTGTCCAGCATCTAAGTCAACTTGTAAAATTTGTAAAAGAAAAGGGCATTTCATGTCTGTTTGTCGTGCCCAGGTTGACGAAGTAATTTACGTATCAGACTCTGACTGTTCTGAGTCCGACTATGTCAATGACGAAATCTTTTTCAGCGGTAATGTCGATGTTTCGTCGTGTACATCTAGTATTATTGATGACGTTCCGGAAATACCCGCGTGGAAAATTGAACTAGGTGTCAATGAGTCAAAAGTGTGTTTTAAGATTGATACCGGCGCGGATTGTACAGTTATTTCGGAGAAAACTTACGAAAGTTTGCGCTCAAAGCCCAGTTTACGTCATGAAAAGGCTAAGTTTCAGTCTCCAGGAGGTAAGTTAGATGTTCTTGGATTTTTCTTAGCCAAAACAGTATACAATCATCATGAGTATAAGTACCCAGTCCATGTTGTCAAACAAAACACTGTCAGTTTGTTGGGTCGTTCAGTGTGTACCGCTATGAATCTAGTCAAGCGTGTCGAAGCGGTTGAAAGGGTGTTCGGTGATAGTGGCGTTATGAAAACTACACCAGTCAAAATAGAATTGACCCCGGATGCGCAACCATATTGTATTCCTGTTCCTCGTCGCGTTCCATTTCCTATTTTACCTCAAGTCAAGGAAAATTTGGATAAAATGGAGAAGATGGGTGTAATCCGTAGTATTAATGAGCCGACTGATTGGTGTGTGCCAATGATAAATGTTCGTAAACCGTCAGGCGCTATTCGGACATGTTGTGATCTCCGTAAACTTAATCAGAGTGTAAAACGCGAGAGTTTTCAACTTCCTACAATGCAAGATATGATGTTTAAGCTCAAAGATGCATGTGTGTTTTCAACCCTTGACTTGTCTAATTCATTCTGGCAGCTACCACTTGATAAAGAAAGTCAGGAGTTGACTACATTCATAACACCGTGGGGTCGTTATTGTTACTGTCGCGTTCCCTTCGGAATAAATATCACTCCTGAGATTTTTCAATCACGTATGTCTGCACTCTTGTCACATCTAGAAGGTGTAGCTGTGTTTATGGATGACATCATTGTGTTTGGTCAGAATACTACAAGTCACGATAAAAATCTTCAGAAGGTGTTGAAGGTCATTGGTGACACAGGTCTTAGGCTAAACAAAGCCAAGTGTAAGTTCCGTAAGTCTGAACTCAAGTTTCTAGGGAATATAATCTCTGCAAAAGGCGTAAAGCCTGACCCCGAGAAAGTAGAGGCCATTTTGAACCATGAACCACCCAAGAATGTCACTGAGTTAAGGCGTTTGTTGGGAATGATCAACTATCTTGGTGTCTATGTTCCCAAGTTATCTGATATACACTCTCCCATGTATACCGTTCCGTATTTGTGATCGTGATGACATTAATACGGAATAAATCATACCATTTCATGAAAAATGGTGACCTTGTCCTACGGAAATTGAGATTATGTTTCACAGCAAGTTCGCACGGCGATACTGTAAAGCACATGCTCTGGGGAATGGATTCTACTTTCTATAGACACCAAACACATCTCTGTCCATAGAATAATAAAAAAGCCTTAGGGCCCCAACCTCCTTTGTTTACATTAAGAAAAACGTGAAAAAAAGACAAAAGTTGTCATAATTTTTTAAATCTTAATCTGTTGAAACCGATTTCACTTGCTAGCGACAGATACTTTCGTCTTTCACGAACCGAACATGTCAGTTTGGTTCGTAATGTCTCCAAATAAACGATTTCAACATTTTGAAAAACTCTATGCTAGTCCACGTGTTAATACGGAATGGGTAAACGGTTTCCAAGTGTTAATACGGAATGGGTGTTAAATCGTATACATTCCCGGGGAAATCATAATTTCCATAAACCTTGCAATGATAATTGTTCTGATAGCTTATTGATGGACATTGGACAGTATCTTATTGCATGCAAATGGCACATTAATCGACGGCGTCAACACGTGTGTCAATCGCAAGGATTGAATGTACATTATTTTATCGACGGCTTTAACGACCGTCAACACCAGGTATTGGTTGTTCATAAACATTTTCATTCTTTTTTATTATTGTATGTAACAAATAATTTCATCCCTTTATGTAACATTCATGTGGGGACGCGAACTGCTTGGCTTGAAACACAATAAAATCTTGAATCTTGTATTACATGTAACCACACCAATTCTTGTGGATATAAAAACATGATAATAAAAGCACCAACAAACATCTGAGTGATTTGTTTACCGAGTTTGACCCAGTTCACCATACGTTAATCCTGTTAATTAGCTGTACTAAGTTTATAATCCCAAATTAATCACGCGCTCCTTATCAATCCCCTTAATTATTTACCATGAAGTGTTAACTATCCCACACCGCAACGCCCAAAGAACTGCGCGTACACAGATGAGGTATGTTATTTTACGTCTATTTTCAATTCTTATAAGGATACCAAATCATGTAGGCTAGTCAGGCAAACCTTTTTTCGTAGCGGTTATCATACTTTCATCAAAAACCTGAACCCGCTTTTCAAGATGCCTCGACCTCGTAAGAAGAAGAAATTGGGATTGACTTTGGGGAAAAGGAGGAGGAAACGGTCTTCTACAGTTAAAACTGATGGACACTACTAATTATTTTAATCTTCATTTCATTCACGAGTGCACCGTTTCGTTCATTGAGCTTACTTATTGAGTCGACCAATTCCGTATTAACACGTGGACTAGCATCGAGTTTTTTAAAATGTTGAAATCGGTTTCAAAAGTTTAAGATTTAAAAAGTTATGACAACATTTGTCATTTTTTCACGTTTTTGTAAATGTAAACAAAGGAGGTTGGGACCCTAAGGCTTTTTTATTATTTTATCGACAGAGATGTGATTGGTGTCTATAGAAAGTAGAATCAATTCCCCAGAGCATGTGCTATAGTATCGCCATGCGAACTTGCTGTGAAACATAATCTCAATTTTCGTAGGACAAGGTCACCATTTTTCATGAAATGGTATGTATTATTCCGTATGAATGTCATCACGATCACAAATACGGAACGGTATACATGGGAGAGTGTATATGTCAACCGTTGAACATGTTACTCAAGTCTGATTCAGAGTTTGTGTGGGGGTCATCTCAAGAATTGTCATTCAAGCTAGTCAAGGAGAAGTTGTCAAGTGCTCCAGTTCTCGCTTATTATGATCCTCTAAAGAAAACTTTTGTGAGTTCAGATGCATCTAGTTATGCAATTGGTGGTGCCTTGTGGCAACTCCATGATCAAAATCAGTGGAAACCAGTAGCGTTCTGTCACAGATCGCTATCTGACAGTGAAACAAGATACGCTCAGATTGAGAAGGAATGTCTTGGTATTACATGGTCTTGCGAAAAGTTTGGTCGTTATCTCACTGGAATGAAGAATGTCATAGTCCAGACTAATCACAAGCGTCTTATAAGTCTCATAAATTCCAAGGATCTTGACCTAGCCCCAGTTAGGTGTCAGCGTCTTCTTCTCAGTCTCATGCGTTTCAATATAAAGGCTGTCTATGTTCCAGGTAAATCTCTGGTAGTCGCTGATTCATTGTCAAGAGCTTCATATATTCCAAATTCCATGTCAAGTCAAAATGTAACAGGAAACCAGGGGCGTAGGAAGGTGTAAATTCAATACTACGCCAAAAATATGAAACAATTGTGTCAAACCTTCTGCTAGATCAAAACGCCTATTTTATGCTCGTAAAACGTCATTTTATGGCAATACCTTTCTAATGTGCTTAAAATGTTCGAATGTTTTTCATCATACAGTGAAACTTGTATATCTGAACACCTCTTTAATCTGAACAGCCCTCAAGGTAAACACTTTCTCTGTCCCAATTTTGTGATCTCCCATTGACTCACATGTTAATAAACCCTTAAAATGTGAACATCTCCTAATTTGAACACCTTTGACTGGTTCCAGATATGTTTGAATTTGCGAATTATACAGGTTTTACTGTATAAAATCACCATGGAAAGCCGATCTTTTAAATCTCGACATAACTCATTCTTACTTTTCTCATGTAAATGCTAATTTTCTCAAGGGATATAGAGTAGACGACCAGATAACAATGAGAGATTTTGGATTTTTTTGAATATTGAATTTAGATACATATTTTCCATCGTGTATCGTGCAATGGGACAATACAAATTCAAGAAACTAGTATGATTAATCGATTTAAAGAAACATATTCGTGATCAATGATACAATTAACCCTAATGTTTGCAACCTTTTTATAACACCAATTCGCAACACCAAATGACCCCCTCATCCACAAAGGTCAAATCGAGGTCAATGTGACTAGGGGGGGGGGGGGGGTGCCAAAAATGCTATATTTCCGAAAATAATAATCTATTATCTTGCAAATGAAATAAAAATCCAGATATAAGCTTTTCTAGAACTGAAGTTATGTACTTTCAAAGATAGCAGGTATTGCCAAAACTCATTGAAATCAAGTTATACCGATTTTATCTGTGGCCCAGGCTAGAAAAATAACAGAGGCACAAAAACCTTGCAAAAGAGTACTTTTGAGGATATCATGTGGTATTAAAAATAATATTTCTTAAGACTTGTGTGCTCGAGATAAGTTTTAAAATTTATGCACAATGAGAAAATATGACTAAAGAACATAGGAAAAATAAAAAGCATTTTTTTATTCTCACTTTTCAACAATACGCACTGGCGTTTTGGCGTACATTGTTCCTACGCCACTGGAAACGAGCTAGAGAATGAAGTCTCCGCTTTTGTTGACTCTGTCATAGAATGTGAACCAATGTCAAGTGGAAAGTTAGATCAAATTAGAGAAGCTACTTTGTCAGATGACACACTGCAACTTGTACAGCAGTATGTAGTCAATGGTTGGTCAAGTGGTGTCTCTAGTGTCAAAATACCAGCCAAAGAATACTTCCAGTATCGAGAATCTCTCAGTTTTTCTCATGGTTTGTTACTCTTAGGTAGTCGTATCGTAATTCCTGAGTGCATGCGTACCGAGATTCTAGAAACAATACACGAAGGTCACATGGGAATTCAGAAATACCGGGAACGTGCGCGAATTTCGGTGTGGTGGCCTGGTATAAATGCTCAAATTGCAACTTTAGTAAAATCTTGCCCAGAATGTCAGGTTGAGAGGCCAAAGCAAAGAAAAGAACCATTGGTCCCAACTCCGTTGCCTGATAGACCGTGGATTAAAATCGCGTGTGATTTGTGTGATTCCACCGGTAAGCAACATCTCACTGTTGACTATTTTTCGCGATTCATCGAAATACAGCAATTATCGCGAACAACAACACTGGAAATAATCAATAAGCTAAAGGCTTTATTCGCTCGTCACGGAATATGCGAGGTGTTGGTTTCCGACAATGGACCTCAGTTTTCATCTCGCGAGTTTAAATTATTTTGTGACAAGTATGACATTAAACATGTGACTAGTAGCCCTCTATTTCCATCTGCAAATGGTGAAGCAGAAAGGGCTGTACAGACTGCCAAACAGATGCTAAAGCAAACAGAACCATGGTTAGCCTTATTAAGCTATCATAGTACCCCTATTGGTCCTACTAAAACCCCTCCCGCCAAGTTGCTCATGGGACGTAATCTGAAGACCAATCTCCCTACTATACCTGCTAATTTGGAGCCTAATTGGCCTGATAAAACTAAGGTTCAGCTTTCAGACAGTAGAGCCAAGGCAAATTATGCCAAATTCTATAATAAGCATCATGCTACAAAACCACGAGTGCAATTGAATGGTGGTGATTATGTCAGAATCAAAAGTGATACCGATAAGAAGTGGAGTGACCCAGGTGTGGTTATATCTAAAGTGCCAAATTCTGAGAATCGATCATATTTGGTGCAAAAAGGATCAGCAATATATAGGCGTAACCGTCGACATCTCCAGAAAACTTCACAAAGCCCTCTATTGCCTGAGGAGGACACTAATGATCTATATAATAGACAAATACTACCCGATAATACAGTGCATGTTAAACCGAACAATGACAATGTGGTGCTTGGTGATCATTCCCCTGTCAGATCATCTGCTCATTCATCTCCGATGAAATCAACACAAAAACCAACTATGACATTAACTCCTAATAAGGGAGAAGGTAGTGCATTGCTAAGAAGAAGCACCCGATGTGTTAAAAAGCCAGAGAGGCTTATTGAGAAGTTATAAACATTTTGAAGATATGAACATTACGAAGTTCTGAACATTTTGAAGTTATGAACATTATGAAGTTATGAACATTTTGATGTCATGAACATTCTGATGTCATGAACATTCTGATGTCATGAAGTTTCTCAAGTTTTATATAAGAACATAGTTAAGTAAAAACCTACTCTAGTAGCACACGTAACAGTTACATGACAGTATAGGACATTTAATGGTGATATTGTGTTTTTCCATTCAGTGTCAAATGATGCACTTATTTTCTGTGTGATATATCAGTGTTCAATTCTGTTCTATTCTCAATGCATATCTCACAAGTTTGTGAGTTCAGTCTCAGATGATTTAGTCATCCAATGATGTTATCATTTCCATTGTATAGTATAAAGGTTTCAGAATTTGTAACCATTGCATACTGCACAAATGTGTTTTACAATTGGAATATTGTTTTCGTCAGTTTTCTTCTTCTGCTTCTGCTTCTGCTTCTGCTTCTGCTTCTGCTTCTGCTTCTTCTTCTAAACCAGTTTTCTCAATAACCATAAGGTCTTCAGTAAAGTCAATCATTTAGTAGGTAGTATTTTGTCACTTTTTTCGATTTTCTCGGTCGTCCTTCAATATTTTCGATCCGGGTTTTTTTCATTGTGTTCCTCATAAAAAAGTAGGAAATCTAGGATCGATTTAGTTTTTTGATATCTCAAACCGATTTCGAGATATCAGTGTCCGAAAACGAGGTCCAAAAAAAATTCTCCGAATCAAATATCTAGGATATTAGTCTTATAGGATATTTTCTCAGGATTCCGAATCTGAAAACCTAATTCGGATCGGACTTCCGGTTCGGAAGTTATGGCGTTTTGAAAGCTCAAAAATCGCTAAATTTGGTGCCCATGTTAAGTCAATGGGAAAAAAAAAATTTTGAAGTGAAAAATACGAAATATAGACGAGTTCAGCTAAATATAATGAAAGCTTTTAAAAGAAGGGGACATCAAAAGCAATCTAGCTTCAAAATTTGGACACCAAAATGCCTAGGTCAAAATCTAGGTCAAATTCAAAGTTTTTCCTTATTTTTGCCATTCTGACACTACAGATTAATTATATTCTTCGAAATTTTGTATACATGTAGCCAAGAGTGCGCTAATAGTGTTAGCCTTATGCCGTCAGAAAGTATTTTGCCCCACTTTTGAGATATGGTGTCCGAAAAGTAGGTCAAAATAAAAAATTCTCCAAATTTAACGTGTGAGTTATGAACTAAGTATAGAATTTTCTCAGGAATCCGAATCTGCAAACCATATTTCGATCCGACTACCAGTCCGGAAGTTATGACATTTTGAAAGCTCAAAAATCGCTAAATTTGGTGCCCCATGTTATGTCAATGGGAAAAAAGATTTTTTGAAGTGTAAAATACGAAATATAGACTAAGTACAGCTTAAAATAATGAAAGCCTATGAAAGAAGGGAACCTCGAAGGCTACCTAACTTCAAAATTTGGACACCAAAATCCCTAGGTCAAAATCTAGGTCAAATTCATAGTTTATCCTTATTTTTGCGATTCTGACACTACACTTTAATTATATTCCTCGAAATTGTGTATACATGTAGCCAAGAGTGTGCTTATAGCGTTAGCCTTTTGCCGTCAGAAAGTATTTTGACCCACTTTTGAGATACGGTGTCCGAAAAGTAGGTCAAAATAAAAAAATCTCCAAATTTAACGTTTGAGTTATGAATTAAGAATATAATTTTTTTCAGAAAACCCGTATCTGCAAACCAAATTTCGATTCGACTTCCGGTTCCGAAGTTATCGCGTGTCCGAAAAGTAGGTCAAAATAAAGAATTCGCCAAATTTAACGTATGAGTTATGAATTAGGGGTAGAATTTTGTCAGGAATCCGAAACTGCAAATGAAATTTCGATCTGACTTCCGGCTCGGAAGTTATGGCGTTTTGAAATTTCAAGAAAAATCAATCTGATGGTATCCTGATAGAAAGTCAAGAGTAGAGAAGAAAATATTGAAAAATGCATCCATCCTTCCTTTCTGATCCTATCCTATCCTTCCTATCTACCCTTGCTTCGTATCCTCTCCTTCCTATCCTTCCTTTTCTATCCTTCTTTCCTATTCTATCCTATCATTCCTTTCTATTTTATCCTATCCTTCCTTCCTTTTTCATCCATCCATCCATCCATCCATCCATCTTTTGCTGGATGACTTAGCTTATTTTGGATGACTTGGCTTATTCTGGATGACTCGGCTAAAAAAGGTCTAGATCTTGAGTCTGAAATTGAACTCGTTCAATTTCCAAAATCTAGTTAAAGCTAACTCCAAGATTCACAGTAAAATCATTTATTTTCTGTATTTTAACATTGAAATGTTTCACATGTGTGAGTTTACATGTCAGCATTAAAGCATGCTGTAGTTATCCATGCTGTTTTCATCAGAGTAACAATTTATCATAAATAAGTGTTTTCACGATTTTATTGTTCCCACTATATGACATGTTGTAAGTAAAATGTCAAGTTATAGTTTAAGTCACTTAGACATAAGATATTTTAATGTTTCAACACATATGTCTTTTAAACTTAAAAGGGGAGATGTCATATTATGTATTATTATAATATAATGATTTCGTTTTCGTTTGCCATCGAAATCAGTCTCGAGTTTGTAAGACAGTGAAAACTCTATGCTTTCCGGTTTAGGCTGATGTAATAAACAGAAATTGAAACTTCATCTTATATCTGTTGTTATAACATTCTACAAGGCCCATCCGAGCATCATACCAGTCACATTTGTCGCACGGAGGCCATGCGTCGACCGCAGATCAATTAAATCAGTGTATTTCTGCGGCGAGCGTAGGAAAACTACGCTCGCCTTGCGGCCTCCGTACGGCGTATCCAGTTTTTTACAGGCCGCAGGGTCGCCGTAGAAATTATAACTCGGAGTTATAATATTGGTTCATTTCTGAGGTCCCCGTAGAAATCAACTGGCTCAACAAGATTGAATCATTATTTGTCAATGTTTCACGATCACTTTTCATTTGATATTACATCCTAGCACTTTGAATTACATTTATAAATTGTCCTGATGTAAATAAAATGAAAAAAACTATTATTCATCAATAGAAATTCAAAAGTCACATTTCCCACGGCAGCCGCACGGTGAATTTTAAATTTCTGTTGATAAATAATACTTTTTTCATTTTATTTACATCGGGACAACTTTTAAATGATATTCATAGTGCTAGGATGTAATATCAAATGAAAAGTGATCGTGAAACATTGACAAATAATGATTCAATCTTGTTGAGTCAGTTGATTTGTATGGGGACCTCAGAAATGAACAAATATTATAACTCCGAGTTATAATTTTTACGCCTTCCCTGCGGCCTGTAAAAATCTGCATACGCCGTACGGAGGCCGCAAGGCGAGCGTAGTTTTCCTACGCTCGCCGCAGAAATTCACCGATTTAATTGATCTGCGGTCGACTTGCGGCCGCCGTGCGACAAATGTGACTGGGGTTTAACTCTACTGAGGCTGGGCCAACGACCAAACTCAAGTGAGTGAATGTTTTCCATATATGGAAGTTACACAATACAAAACAACATTGAACATACGCCATAAAAAGCTAAAAACTGGTTTGAAACAAAAAACAGTGAAAAGGTAAGGCATGGCAAACAAAAGGATTAAAACATTTGGCACTGGTACAATAGTTACCTAGGGACCTAGGTTAAAAAATGGGAATGGGGACATTGGGAGGAGGCCAAAACAGCTTTGTATCATAGCTGAAATTGCAGGAACAAAACCTTTTTTACCTAATATAATAGTTCCCAGGATTTTTTCCTTTCATATAACAATTTGTCATCTTCAATTGCTAACTCATATGAATCTTTTATTGTTATAGGGGGCACCATACACCTTTCAGTGGTGTCTCGCTCCCTTCATCATCTTTGTATTGTTGTATGCATATATGTTTAATAAATTGAAAATTGAAAAATTGTTATATTGAGAATAAGTGAAATATCTGAGGATTGATCAATATGAAAAGTGAGAATTATAAAAATATGAAAATGGCCATGTTACACATGGTATTACAAATGATCAATTTTATGTAAAAAACTTGCTATCATATTATCGTCCATAGATTCTAGTTTATGCACATACAAATTTGAGTTAATATGATAGGTGTTTAAGAACTTTTTGAACTTTTAGATGGTTCTGTTTTTGGCCAATTGGGGTCACCCCGTATATTTTTTAAAATCCAGTTGGAAATACTCCAAAGGGATTATTAAGTGAACCTTTCAAACGTAAATGCTTTTTGGCACAAGATGGGCTTAGGCAAACCACATCGATCAATTGCATTTGGGCATAAGTCATCTATCAGTTTAACTGGCCAGTCAGAAATTTATCAGCAAGAAAACGCCTAGCACGGACAGACAATCCAGGATGCAATACTTTACATGTACGCTCGCTCTGCTTACGCTTTTTGCCGTAGGGTCATTAGCTGGAGGTAAGTGTTGTTTATCTCTCGATTGACATGAAACATGTTATCTGGAAACCATTTTCTTAGTTTCTTAGTTTTTTGGCATATTTAGCAGTTTGCATGGTGAAATAATTGGAATCTAGATTCTTGTTGGTTTAGCTGAAATGGAAGGTTGATCAGTATTGAGCGAATTTTGTAAAAGTTTAACTCCACTTGGTTTCATCCTGCTGCGGACCAAAGCAACTCTTATAAGCTAATCCAGGCTATTCTAAAAACAGTTTTATATAATTTCAGTAAACGCAAGTATTTAAAGTATACCAAAAATGCATAAATCGATTAGGCGGTTAAGAGATATCTACTAGTATTTACAAGTAAATGCCCAACGTAAATGAACTAATTCTGGTTACAATTAGCGTTTCAATTCAATATACTATTATATTCATACCCTTTCGCACCATCCTTCGACCACATGGCTTCAAAATCCAGAATATATTCTTTCTTTTTACCCCCTGCGATAAGCAGTTAGCATTTCCCCGATTAAGAACTCGCAATCTGATTGGCTGTCGCAAGACTGCGACAGAAATCATGTATATCATATAGAAAAATGTGAAATAATCATAAAAACCTGTAAAAATAGGTTGAAGGGGGTGATATCATTTTTGATGTGCCTTTCACTACTACAGGGTAACCATGGTTTTGGTAATGGTTTACTAATTTTAAAATTATATATTCCAGCATGTGCATCAAGCACAAGTAATACAATAAATGAGCTATCAGTAAATGGAATGGTATTATTGTATTCCTTAGCAATGATGACAAAAAATAAAATCGATCATATCACATACTAGTTCTTACCATCAAATCGATCTATTATAATGCATATTAAACAATATAGCAGTAGATCTTCAAATTCAAGAATCGAATTAAATTGTAAGATAATAAATTGCTAATCCCTTATAACTGTATAATCCTTCTCCGAATCGTACTGAATTAAAATATTTCCGTATGCTTATTTTAGCTGCTGTAGTTTAGGTCACTTGATGAGATATTCAGTAACATGCTGTCAATAGAAACAAAACTTGACACTAAAGAATCACTCGAAATAAACAATGTGAATTCTACATATTTTCTTCTTTGGTAATACATCCATTCTTGAAAATTAGCTTTTCAATGCAATCATGAATTTAGTGATCTGACCCTTAAAATACTTTTCAGGGGGAATAGTTTGTCCACCTGTAGCCCTTAGGTGTTGCATCTTTTTCTAGCCATATTTTCCTAGGCCTGCTGGAATACCTATTTCAGTGTGCAAGTTTAGCATTGTTTTCCCATTGATCATTTGAGTTCTCACGTCAATAACATATGGAAATAAAAATGATAAGATGTCAAAAAGAGTAGTTTCTTTTGTTGTAAAAAATCAAAAATAAAACAAGGTTTGGTCAGGAAGGCAAGGGGTGAAATCCTTGGGATATATGAATTAATTACTTATGAGAAACATATTCATGTTTCTACAATTTAGGGTAACCGTGTGTATTATTCTACTGGGCATGGTTATACCGGTGCAAAATATTACAAAAATATTATTAACTTATTATCATAATTCAATGTGACAATATCAGTCTTATCTTCAAATTTGTCTATAATAGTTTGCCTGTAAGGTTGGACAAGCCGTCTATTAGGTTGATAGTATAAGATGTTGATTTTGCAAAGCTCTTATGGGCTAATTCTACAATATGTACAGTAACATACATGTATATGTAAGGGTGCCAGTATGTAGTCCAGTATATAGTAAACAGTTTGATTAACTTTAGCACTACCTTAAGCAAAATCAAGATAAGAATCAAATCAGCTCAAACAAGAGATCATTTAAAAAATGAAGGCTCGTGTGAAGGAGATGTTTGCAGTGTTGTAATGAATTGTATTGATGAATAGGGATGCTTACTTTTAACGCGGTTGTAATTTACCGAACGGCAAAGTAGAAAAGATCCGAACATTTTGAACTGATTAAGATCTTTAAATTGTGAAGGTCTGAGAACCTGGATTTCTTAGAAAAGATCCGAACATATCAATAAGTGGTCAATTTGATTCTCGTTTTCCGAAGATATAGGCCATCAGCCTGGCGGTTGGTCGGTATCAAATCAGGGGAATAATCACCAGTGATTTTTGGGAAGGTGTAGACCCCTAGAGCAAATATGTAATAGCATTGCAACAGTTGAAGCTAAATGGGTGTTATCACCCATTTTTCAAAATGGCCGCTGGTGCACATGTTACAATATAAGAGTGGGTATATCTAAGCATACTGAGATGCAAAGACTGTGATTTTAGGACCTATGTTTAGGTTTTAGGAGAAAATGATATCATTTATGTCTACATCTAAGTCATCAAACAATTACTTTTTATAGAAATCCAAGATGGCTGCCAAAATGGGTGCCAAAATTGATATGTAACTATTGATTTAAGCTCAAAAACATTTAAGAACAGTGATTTTGGAGCCCATGTCTACGTTTTAGGGACCAAGGATTTCATTTATGTCTTAATCTGATCAGTCAGAAAATATGGCTATCAAAGTACGTAACTTTTGATTTAAGCTCAAACAGTGATTTTGGAAACAATGTCTAGGTTTTAGGGGTCAAAAATTTCTTTTATGTCTAAATCTGAGTCATTAAATAATTTATTTTCATAGAACTCCAGTATGGGTGCCAAAACAAATATATAACTATTGATTTAAGCTATAGAAACACTTAAGAACCGTGATTTTTGAGCCATGGCCACCAAAATGGGTTTCAAAATGGATATGTTAGTATTGATTTAAGCTCAAAAACACTCAAGAACAGTGAATTTGGAGCCCATGTTTACTTTTTAGGGGCCAAGAATTTCATTTATGTCTTTATCTGATCAGTCATCAAATAATCATGTTTTATAGAAATCCATGATGGCCACGTGGCCACAATGAACATTGATTTTGGAGCCCATGTGTACATCTGAGGGGTCAAGGATTTCATTTATGCCTCAATCGAAGTCGTTAAATAATAACTTTTTAAAGAAATCCAAGATGACAACCAAAATGGGTGCCAAAACGAATATGTAACCATTGATTTAATCTCAAAGAACACTTAACTACAGTCATTTCGGAGATCATGTCTATGTTTTGGGGGTAAATTTTGATTTATGCTCAGAGAACAGTTAACAACAGTCATTTTGGAGACCATGATCAGGTTTTAGGGGTCAAGGATTCCATTTATGTTATAAATCTTAGTCATCAAACAATCACTCTATAAAGGAATCCAAAATGTCCACCAAAATGGGTGCCAAAATGAATTTGATTTAAGCTCAAAAAGCAAACTTTAATTGAAACAGCCAAAGTGTAAAACCATGATCCTATTCTTGACATTGCTAAAGAGGTGAAAGACATTTAACTTCCAAGAATTATCTATCATGGAAAGTGTGGCAGCCATGAAAACGATCAGCATGGAGACTCAGAAAAAAGTAGACGAAAGCATAGGCGAAGGGGCTAGTGCCAGTGCCTATGCACAAAAAGATCATCTCGAAATAAAGCATCAGAATCAACAGTGTACAACTAATATGCATACATATATGCACTATGCACTGCAGCAAGGCTAGGTATCGGAAGAAGTCTCACACACATGAAAAACTTAAAAAGGCAGTAAAAATGAGAGCAGACCAAAAACTACGAAACATTGTTTCAAAAATTCTTAGTGATCTTTAATTTACATTAATTTTTTATTTTGGCAGCCATCTTAGACATCCATATAAATAAATTTTTCAATGATTTTGTTTAAGACAAAATTAAAATGATTGACCTCACAAAGTAGAAATGATATCCCAAAATAATGTCCTAACTGCTCTATGTTTATATCAAAAGTTACATAATCACTTCTACAGCCATTTTTGTGGCCTTCTTGATGTCCAAATGAAGGAATTATTTGATGAATTAGTTATACACATAATTGAAATTCTTACCCCAGTCAACCTGGACATGGTCTCCAAAATTACTGTTCTGAACTGTTCTATGAGCTTGAATCAATAGTTACATATTTGTTTTGGCACCCATTTTGGTGGCCATCTTGGATTTCTATAAAATGTAATTATTTGATGACTTGGATTTAGACATAAATGAAATCGTTGAACCATAAAACGTAGACATGGTCTCCAAAATCACAGTTCTCGACTGTTCTTTGAGCTTAAATCAATATTTACACATTCGTTTCGGCATCAATTTTAGTGGCCATCTTGGATTTCTTTAAAAAGTTATTATTTGATGGCTTCAACTTAGATTCAAACATAAATGAAATCCTTGGCCCCTACAATATTAACATGGTCTACAAAATCACCGTTCTTAACTGTTCTTTGAGCTTAAATCAATAGTTACATATTTATTTTGGCATCCATTTTGGTGGCCATCTTTGATTTCTATATAAAGTAATTGTTTGATGACTTGGATTTATACATAAATGAAATGGTTGACCCATAAAACGTTGACATGGTCTCCAAAATCGCAGTTCTCAAATGTTTGAGCTTAAATCAATATTTACATATTCGTTTCGGCACCCATTTTGACGGACATCTTGGATTTTTTTTAAAGTTATTATTTGATGACTTCGATTTAGACATAAATGAAACCATTGACCTCTAAGATGTACAAATGGGCTCCAAAATCACTGTTCTATAGTGTGTTTTTAGCTTAAATCAGATGTTACATATTCGTTTTGACACCCATTTTGGTGGCCATTTTGGATTTCTATGAAAAGCAATTATTTAATGACTCAAAGATTTAGACATAAATGAAATCCTTGACCGCTAAAATGTACACATGGGCTCCAAATTCACTGTTCTTAAGTGTTTTTAGTTTAAATTAATAATTACAAATTCGTTTTGACACCCATTTTGGCAGCCATCTTGGATTTCTATGAAAATAAATTATTTGATGACTCCGAGTTAGACACAAATGAAATCCTTGACCCCTAAAATGCAAACATAGGTCCTTAAATCACAGCTCTTGTATCAGTATGCTTAAATATACCTACTTTTATATTGTAACATGTGCACAGGCGGCCATTTTGAAAGCTACAACTGATGCAATGCTATCACATATTTTCTTACTCTACAGGTCTTAAACTTCCCAAAAATTACGAAGGTGATTATTCCCCTAACTTGATACCGATAACTTAAATTTTGGGGCGAAGCTGATGGCCTAATGTTAATAAAATAGTTAAATGTTCGGAGTTTCTTTAATGCTGTAAATTGTTCACAATTCTAAATCAAGAAGTCGCTCGTATTTCTGTCGTATTTAGGAAATCATGTTGTCGAAAATCAGTGCAGTGTTCATGGTGTTGTTGCAAGGAGGATTGGCTCCCAGAGTGCACCACCGATATTCTGTCCCATATATGGGTATGTCGTAATACAAAATTCGAATTCAAACAGCCGCCATTTTGTTCACTTCAACATTTAAATCGTGGATTTTGGTCTTATTTCCAAACGAAAAATTCCAAAACTCACAAGAAATGATCGAGATATTAGTTCGAATCTTTTGAACTGTTTATTTTGAATTTATAGTCGGTTTTAATTTCAGAAAATAACGACATTTCGACGTTTTCATTGTTGGAAAATATCGAGTTTCGATCCTGGGAGCCAATCCTCCTTGGTGTTGTTGTAAAATTGCGTATATGTCGTTTGAAACCCGCTCTAACGCAATTTTATTATAAACTTACACCTTAGGGTTAAACTTTTGCTCGAGGAATTAACTCATTTTCATCAATAAATATTAACCCATCAGGTTTTCTATTAGTAAACTAACGTTTAAACCTCAGTCCATTGTCGTTATCTCTTACTAGTAAACCAAAGTGAGATATGGCTCTTGCCTCAGCACGAGCCAATTATCACTCAAAATTATGAACACTGCAGTAAATCGATCACCAACGATAGCTCTAAAAAGTTCTCACCCAGTTCTCAAACACTTTCGATGCCATCCTGGGCATACTGGCTCTCTTGCTATGCACACTGTGTCTTCAAGACGATTCTCCGTGGGCTTCAAACGGTTATATTGACTTACCCAACTGATCACTCCATTAATTCCACTGGGGGTGTCAACCTTTGGCTTGCAACCGAAGATACATGTAGTTCAAGAAAAGTCGGAGATTGGACGTCTCTAATTGGTCAAAAAGAGAGGCAACCGAAGATACATGTACAGTGTAGTTCAAGAAAAGCCGGAGATTGGACGTCTCTAATTGGTCAAAAAGAGAGGCTCGGCATTCTCCGTCAGATTGGATCGGCAAAACTCGGTTGTATGGCTTACCTTCGGCTGCATGGCCCAACCTTGATTGAATGGAAAAGATGCTGTCCAATTCCGCTGGCTGTGTACAATGTTAATCTCCAAACTCTGTCAAAATGTTTTTATATACACCAACGTCCAAATATGACAGAGTTAGTTTACAAAATGAAAATACATGATCAATAATATCATGAGAACATGTTATGTTTAATTTAAGGTTTAAAATGCCTTTCACAACAACGTTATCGATGTTTTCGCAATCATTATCTGACCTTTTTGAATGAATGAATACAGTCCTTTGACTTTTATTTTTCAGATGTCGAGCTTTTAAAGCGTCTGCTCACTGAGTTGGAAAGAGGACTCGAAGAAGAAAAAGAAAGAGACGCAATAGGTAAGCATTGTTTGCTCCGCTTCCACTACATAACGGGGAACGTTTGAATTAGTATTAGAATACCTGATATCTGTAACGTTATACCAATCGACCAGAGTCCAATCGCAACGTCGTAGCAAACAAATTCCTTGAAGGATTGGGATAGATCTTCGGTCATCTTCGGTCATCTTCGGTCATCTTCGGCAGTGGTCAAGAGAATGCTACCCCGCCAATTACAATTTTCTTTTTTCTTGAGTCAATAAGAGAGTCGATATTCCAATGAGGTTAACTTTTTATGAAAAATTTATTGTCTGGAGTCAAGTATAATTTGCACAAATCATTTTGTTTGTTTGTTTGTTTGTTTTTTTTGTTTTTCTTAAGGTAGAACTTCATTGCCGACCGAATTTTTCTACAATTCAGATTTTCTTGACTAAAAAATCTAAGTGAAAGAGCTTCTGTTATAGAACCCTGTTGTAATACAAACATTAGAAAATTAGAGAGGTTGGCCGGTTCGTAATTTCTAAAAAAATGATTTAATTTAGCGTTGCTTTCAATAAGAAAATTACACAATTCAGATTCTTCAAAAATATTGAATATTATGAACCAGTGGAAAAATATTATTATGAGCTTGTCATATATCAAGAATATGTATTGGAGGCAGTTGAAAAATGAAAAATAGATTCTGCCGGGTTTCGAACCCACTCTCTCAAAGTCAAAGGAATCCTTAAACAACAAATTTAGATTTTTTATTCAGTTTGCGTTTTTGGAATACACCATTAGGGATGCGCGAACTGACTGCGCAATGGACACCGAAGTTCTAACAGAACTGTTTAAATTTTAACACAAGACAATATGACTTAAACAAATTTATTTCATAATTCGTATATAACGGATTTTTGCGCTCTTTAAATTTCAGGTTTTTATCAATAATAATTCCAAGAAAGTCAATTTTCCCCGAAGATTTATATTCCCATTGCGTATTTCAAGATTCAGATTTGTTTGATTTATTTTGGGTCCAGATAGAATAGCATTGGTTTTGCCAATATAAATTTAAAGTTTGTTTGCTTTTATCAAGTCATCTATTGAATACAAATTTGCATTAGATCTCGCCCTAAGTTCATTTAAATTATAGTCACTATCAAGAAGATTGGTGTCATCATCAAACATAATAAATTTTAGATTAGGGGCAACAATAGGCAGATCATTTATGTAAAGAATAAATAATAGTGGTCCAAATACCGAGCCCCGCGGAACACCACAATTTAGAGATGATTGTCTGAATTCATTATTGTTAATGGTGACATATTGTTTACGGTTTTTTAAATAGCTTTCAAACCAGGACTTAGCTGTTCCTCTGATGCCATAAAATTCAAGTTGATGTATCAAAATGTCATGATTGATTTTTCTACCTGAACTGTTTGACACAAGACAATATGACTAAAACAATATGACTATTCTCGTAGTTTAAATTTTATCAAACACAATAAGCAATGTTAAGGGGAGGCATCAAAAGTTCAATGTCTGATAGAAAACTAAATAAATCTAGTTTTGAGTTGGACCCCCCCCCCTCCCCCTCAAAACTAAATACAATGAAAGTTGATCGCGGACTTTTCACATGTTTTAGCGACTCAATTTGGACTTTCATGGGGCCAGTACTATAACTTATTTATGATTCTTAAAACATGTGCCAACAACAATAGGCATAATATTCCATGTTGCATGCATCTTGGTGAAGAAGGCATCTGGTAAAGTCTTTATTTTTAAACCATTCCAAGGCATTTCGAGTCGAAATTGCGAAAAATTTAAATGTTGAAATTTGTCGGATAGCAAACTGAAATAGCTTTGACCCCCTCCCCCCAAACTAGATTTATTTAGTTTTCTATCAGACATTGATCTTTTGATGCCTCCCCTAAGAACAACACTGGGGCTCTCAAACAAATTACAAGTTGTTTATTCTATTACAGCAAAGTGTGTGAATGCGATTAAAGATGGGGATGATAAATGGGACAAGGCGTACTGTACAGAATTTGTCGGTGACGGCCATTGTAAGACGATAGAAACAGCGATGGAAAATTGTGCAACTAGTTGCACACAGTGTGATAAGTCGGCTAGTGAGTAGTTTGATAATATTTACATTTAAATAATTTAACTCAACTGTGGCACTTTTTAGCTCATCAAAGTTTACAAGACACAGTATTGTGGAATCCAATTTTAATCCTCCTTAGTTTTGATATGCGTCATGAGTAAGTGCATGTTTTAGTAGAAATGAGTACACATATCATGAGTGATGAAATAGCTGATTGATTTTTTATTACTCAATGACTGCTCATATTATGAGTACGGGTTGAAGCTAGGAAACAAAACGAAAGACACCATATTGTTCCTTTCGTGAGGAAAGTGCAAATATATATATATATACACTGCTTTGTTACTTAGAACAAGTGAAAGATGAGGTTGTATTAAATGAGAAAATAATAAAATTACAAGGCATGTGAGTTCTATATATGAGCCTTGGCATTGGAAAACCGGTCTTATCACAAAAATTAGAATTGTGCTACAGAGACAAAAAATGTGCCCAAGATTAAGAGGAAAATGTGCTAAGTTCAAATCCGACATTTTGGTCTATACATGCAAGGAGAAATTGTTAAAACGTAAGTCATGGCTCATTTGAAAGGTCTCTTTGTGCTTTTTAATAGAAACAAAAAATAAGAATATTGAAAAAATCTGTGATAAGACCCTTTTTCCCGTGGCCTGGCTCATATGTTACAGTTATAAGCTGATAAAGGAGTCACAAAGTTTAAATAACAAAATTGAAGATAGCATGTGAATTGTATCCCAGTTAGAATGAGTGTTCATTATTTAGTAAATGAACAATATTTTAGTGCTAAATGAGCAATTTTTATCATTACTTGAAATATCGTTACTAAAACGGTACTAAATTAAACCCTTATTTTTCACGAAATTAGTAATGAATTAACACTCTTGCAAAAGCGCGCTCATGAGCACTCATGCCACGAGTGCTAATTTAGCACTAATTTTGTACTAATTGAGTGATCAGCATATCTCCCTGTGTATAAAGATACAAATGATATAAAAACAATTGTGAGTTACTTAATGTTTTTGTGAAAACTAGCATGCTATGTCACAGCGGACACATTTTTCAATACCTGCCTGTGATCATATCTTTCTTTGGCTATTTTTGGCCAATCCACATAAAGGTATAGAAAATACTAAAATGCAAAATTGCAGATAGTTTTAATCTTAACCTTTCATGATTAATAATTTGGACAAATTATTTTTCTTAAGGTAGAACTTTAGTGTCGACCCACTTTTTATACACTTATACACATATTAGAAAATTAGAAAGATGGACCGTTCGCTTATTTCTAAAAATATGTTTTAATTTAACGTTGCTAGAGAAAATTACACAATTAGGATTTTATGTCAAAAATATTGAATATTATGAATCAATTTAAGATATTATTATTCCATTGTATATAATCTCATGGTCAAAAGTGTCTTTGTAGATCAACATGAGTCATATAACACCCTATGCAGACAGAGCCTGTGGGAAATATTGGGTGCGGCGCAAATGAGCGGAGGGTGCGGAGCTAACGGTCATTTTTGAATTTAGAATTGGGGTATTTCTGAAACTAAGCCGTTTTGGGACTTCAAATATACCAAGATATGTGTATTTGACACCAAATATCAATAAAATTGTGAAAATAGTAGTGCAATTCATTTTATAGCGACGCAGTATGCCTTAAACATTTCCCAGACCTATATATTTTGAGACTATCCTTTTAATACTGCGTCCCCAGCATTCATAAAAAATGGTGTTCAAGATACACTACCCATGCAAATTATTTTTGCATCTTGGAAGCCGGGCAGTATCTGTGTGATTTTATAAAAATTCGGAAATGTTCTTCAGATATGAGCCCCCTCTAAATATTGGGTGCGGAGCTACGTTTATGGAGCTGCTCCGCACCCAATATTTAGAGGGGGCTCATATCTGAAAAACATTTCCGAATTTTTATAAAATCACACTGATACTGCCTGGCTTCCAAGATGCAAAAATAATTTGTATAGATAGTGTACCTTGAACACCATTTTTTATGAATGCTGGGGACTCAGTATTAAAAGGATAATTTCAAAATATATAGGTCTGGGAAAGGTTTAAGGCACACTGCGTCGCTATAGAATGAATTGCGCTACTATTTTCACAATTGTATTGATATTTGGTGTCAAATACACATATCTTGGTATATTTGAAGTCCCAAAACGGCTTAGTTCCAGAAATATCCCAAATTTAAATTCAAAAATGACCGTTAGCTCCGCACCCTCCGCACCCTCCGCTCATTTGCTCCCCACCCAATATTTCCCACAGGCTCTGTCTGCATAGGGTGTATAAGGAGAGATCAAGAAAATGTATTGGAGGCAGTTGAAAAATGAAAAAATAGATTCTGCCGGGTTTCGAACCCAGCCTCTCCGAGTCAAAGGATTTTATAATCAACAAATATTGATGTTTTATTCAGTTTCCGTTTTGGCATAAGGGATTCGTGAACTAACTGCGCAATGGACACTGAAGTTGTACCTTAAACTGTTTGACACAATTATTCTCGTATATATGTTCAATCTTATCAAACACAGCAATGTTTAGAACCACATCGGAGGTCTTAAACAAATTAAAAGTTGTTTATCTTATTACAGAAAACTGTGTAAATGCGATTGAAGGTGGGGGTGATAAATGGAACAATTTGCGCTGTGAATTATATGTCGGTAACGGCTATTGTAAAACGGAGGAAGTGAGGGAAAATTGTGCAACAAGTTGCGCATGTGCTACTGTTTAATAATATTTACATTTGAATAATTTAACTCATCTTTTGGCACTTTTTAGCTCATTAAAGTTTACAGGACACATCATTGTGGGATCAAATTTTAATCCTCCTTAGTTTTGATATGCGTTTGAAAAATATTCCGTGGAATTTTGGATGAGCAGTTGTCATGTACATGTACTCTTCCTTGAAAATGTCTCAAAATCTTCATTTCATTTTTTTATCAAATGTTATTGTTCTTTACTTTATTTATAATGGTAATATTGCACAAACGAAAATGAATAAAGAGAAAATTTCATTAAGAAGCTAAGGTTGCATTTTTGTAAAAAATGGGTTAGCATTAAATTCTGAAAGAGATGTAGATGGGTGGATTATAGACTGATACTCTGACTTCAGAGTTGAGTTCTAAAATGGAGGGGATCATCATGAGAAATCATGGCCTTCTATTAGCTTCACACTAGTATGCATATTTTCGCATTTGATCAGTAAACGTGAAGATCGTAATTTAAGTGTTTGTTCCTTATTTGTCATTTATTACTTCACCGAACAAAATATCTACAATTTACTATAATTCTGGTAGTGCAATTGTATAGCGTATGTACATTTTATTTCAGATATGTGTAAGGACGACTTAGAATCGTGGCATTGTGATGCCTCGACCAAGTATTGTGAAAATAACCCCTGGGTGAAACGTGGATGCAGGAAAACATGCAACCTTTGTTGAATATGTACAAAATGTACTGACTGAATGAACGAATAGACTCTGGACAATTGAACACCCAAAGATTATACTCTTTCGTCTTTCCCCGTTTACAAAAATGTAAAAGAGCCTTAAAAATGAAGTTTATTTTTAATTATAAAATTCTACAGGAAAATAAATACATCTGAGATACATGTGTTTCATTGATTTCATTCGTCATGTTCGTATCTGGTGTCCATGCTTCGATCTATGCAAGGCAGTCGACAATTTGTTTATCTTTCACGCACATGACCTACTAACGATTGTTATTTGTAACAGTCTGAGACATATTATATGTCTCTGTTTGTAAACATATTTTGAAAAGGCATCATATCTTTCTTTGGCTATATCTGGCCAAACCACATAAAAAATACATTGCAAAATTGCAGATAGTTTTAATCTTGACCTTTATTGATGAATGATTCAAATTTAGAAACACCGTTGACGACTAACGGCGTAGCGCCATATACGCATTAAACGCCATGGCGTACTCTCAAAATTTAGAAAACAGTTGATTCTTAGCTTTATATTGACTTGCCTCACACTTTAAACATACATATTAGTTAGTCCATAAAAATCGGAATTTTGTATCATAAAACGCCCCAAAACGCTTCAAACGCAATCTCATTTTCAAATTTTTTTTGGGGAGAATACCCTTGAACTCCATTGCCGTACTTTTTAGTTAAACCTTGATATCCCATCCTTCTGCGAGTTAAAAATATCTATTTGTATCACTATTAATCTGTTTATCAAGAATATTGACATCAGAGACAATGTATATCAATATGCCAGAATTGGAAAAATTTAAGTGCAAATACTAAATGAATAATTCATGCAAAACGTTTGAAACATATCCTCCAAAACGTGGCTTACTTTCTTTTTATAGTAGCCTGGCCAGAACAAGGCATGCCTCTCTTTTTTCTCAATAACTTTCTCAATTTTGAATATTTTTTCATGAAATTTTCACAGAATAAACTTTAAAGAATTCCTATCATACAATTTTTTTTATATGGTAAATGCCTCATTAATTTCATTGTTACAACCTTTTAAAAAATAATGTCATATTCTGTTGATGGGTCATTTTTGTCGCCATTTGAAAGCATCTTTTATCTCCATCAAGTATGACAATAGGCGAGTAGTAATGCCTTTTATGGGACGAGCAGTATAGAGGCTTGGGATCATGAGGTCTTGAAATAGTATGGTGGATTTAGAACACTAAAAAAGATAAATGATCCCCTATTAAAGACTGCAATCAAATTTGTAGACCATATTAGGACAAAACGTAATAGGAGATTTTTCGTATCTTTTTAGAAAAAATGGCGACAAAAATGACCCATCAACAGAATATGACATTATTTTTTAAAATGTTGTAATAATGAAATTAATGAGGCATTTACCATATAAAAAAATTTGTATGTTAGGAATTTTTTAAAGATTGTTCTGTGAAAATTTCATGAAAAAATATTCAAAATTGAGAAAGTTATTGAGAAAATAGAGAGGCATGACTTGTTCTGGCCAGGCTACTAGTTACTCAAAGTTACTGAGCAACCAATTTTGACACTTCAGTTGTGTTGGTGTAGTTGTACATATATCTGCCAAATTCATGCTGAGCACAGCTTAATGGGTTCAATTTTATAATCTCTATACATGACCCTGATGACGAACTGTCAGATTCAAAAAAAGAAATTCAAACCATAAAAACACGGTCCTAACTTCAACCGTTAATTTGAATTATTATAAATGGGATAAAGGGAGATTAAAATCATATTTAATAGATTCTACGCCATTTGTCCTCAATATTGTACCATAATCTAAAATTCTCGTCCATACTCTCTTCAAAAAAGTGGTTTAAACCTGGAACAACATCCAGTGGATATTGGTGTCCTGATTGCAAATGTTGGTAATATTTTCGAATAAAAAGTTGAGCAAATGGATTAAGTCAAAACCAAATAACACGACTAATGAATATTGGTTAACTACGTATTTAAGTAAAGATTTTGTGATGGGTACTATGAATAGACAGACTTGTAAATAATATAATACCATTATTTATCTCTAAACTGCCGTTTTCAACGGTTCCAGCTGCATCTTTAACTTTTCGTAGAACTCCTCTAATAAACTGCTTCAATTCGGCACCCCTACCAGACGAATAAGAAGATTTATAACATACCTATGATGATGCATAGTGCAAAGTGTACACAAGACAGCTGGCCAATATAAGTTTTGAAAAGCCCGCGCCCGCTAACTTTCTGATTGGTTAAGGCGCTGACGTCATAACCAATCAATCGAAGGTAAAACTGCGCGAGCAATTTTTCTAAACTCATTTCAATCATTTTCAAACCATTTGTTTGTCAATTCTATAAGAAAACGGTACTCTCTGACCAGTCTACATCATCATAGGTACATGTATGTTATAAATTGTTTATGTCACTATCGTGGCACATATGCCCTCGGTTCTCAGAGATCAATGTCCCTCCCAAGGTCGGGCCATATATCACTGAGACCTCGGGCATATATGCCACGATAGTGACATAACCTCTAATTAGTGATTGAATCGAATATTTCGGACTTCTATAATCAAAAGGGTGGCATTCTTTTGAAAAATTGGTTTTGAATGGTTATTTTAAGTCGGGCGAAGTTGAGACTTGAGAAACAATCGCGCGAATAAATTATCACTTTCTATTGGTTGATTATGAACGCGCAACTGTAAAATTGTCGCGCGACTAATGAAATAGTCGCGCGATCATTCGCGCAGTTCTGGCGGCGATACCGCGTCATAGTTAAGATCTGCACTTTCAACCCAAAACCGTTTATATTAATTAAATCGACGATTCTGTAGTCTTCTGAACTATTTGTTCGCAAATATGTATATTTTCTTAAACATATGATATATACAAATAACACAAAATCTGTGGTACTGAATGTATTGAAGGATCGTCTTCTCCTTACTCGATTCTGTGTTGGCCTATTACTTCGCCTAGGATGAGGTAGGTATCTTGGTTCAGAAATATTATGTTGAAGACAATGATATCACTGGCTGCCAGCCAGCCTAACTTTGTTGGGATAACTCGCTTATTAAATGGCCCCATACGATTCAATGGAAAACATGCAAATCTTCGGATCAATTATGGAAAAAACAACATTTCCGTTACCAAACCACAAATACCATGTTATAGCTCCATATGCCCCCCTTAGAACTCAAAACGTCTCTAGAAAAAGGGCCACCAAAACCAAAAGATCCGACCGCTTTTTCCGCCATCTATTCCAATTTTCAACACTTTTCAACAGACTTCAAATTTAAGACCACCGTGACACCGTCACAAAAAGTCAAATATTCGTAGTGAACCAAATAATTTTGTAATACTTATATTAATATGACATTTATACACACGAGATAAAAAATAAAATGTCAAGTCTGTACATTTTCATTGGTGATTGCACTGATAAAACTGTATTTCCATCAACCATTGTCCCGCTTTTAAATATAGATGCTCTATCTTTTCAACAGCGACATTCTACCTTCTTCTACCTAAGAGACGGAGGCAGGTCAAAAAGGTCAAATTTCTTAAAGATAATGCACCTCCATCACATCAAATTATGTGTTAAGACTTGGTCCATACATACACTTTTTCATTTATGTACTTCCAACAACCGGTGATGCTAATATAATTACAATAATTGGACTATATTCTTGTTTTTAAAATGCCATCTTTTCTCTCACTCGGCGGAAGGATCAATAAGTTGTTTGTCCCCTAACATAATATCCCTGGTTAATATTCACAGCATTTCCACTTCCAGTGCTGCTGTTGCTGTAGCAATTTAAAGAGCATCAAAATGCCTTGACTGCTCCCCTTTAAATGTGTATTTTGAATGCTTAAAACCATTGGTTTTCAATAGAAGGGTAGGCAACTTCCAATATTTCATACATATGCTTCGTTCGGATTTGATTCAAAATGTCAAGGCTTATACCTTAAGATTGTATCGAGCAGAGGTCTTACAACCTTAAGGCATAAGCCTTTCCATTTTGCATCAAATCCGAACGAATGTACAGACGGACGGACGGCTTTCCTATATACCCCTTGAACTTCGTTTGGTGGGATAATTAGACAACCGTAAAATCAACAGGGGGCTGACAGTAACTATTACTTGGGATAACGAATACATTGAACTCAATGACATGCAAACTTGTAATGCTGACTCCTGATGTTTGGTTTGCGGGAAAACGAGTTCCAAAAAGTTATTTGCTTGTACAGGTTGACCCAATAAAAACAGATAGAACTCTCCAAACATGAAACGATTTCTTTAATACAAATGTAATCGGACTCATATTCTTCTCATGGTCAATTAAAAATGTGCCAACTTTTGAAAGAAATTAGATGTCAACTAAAGGGTATACATCGTTTTTTCAAACACATTCTTTTGGCTTCTTGTTGCGCTGTATTTGGTGAGTATAGAGGTTAAGATCATTAATGGGTAAATCTCCCAGCAACTTTTAAGTCATCTCAAGGTACGACCGACTGTACTATCTGAGTAATATTTCGGAACTACATTCAATGCAACCACACACAGTACAGTAGTATAGCTTACTTCTAGTCTACATCCGATAGGCTAAATTTCCTGAAAACTCAGTTTATTTATCATTATGTCCCTCCTGTGGGGAAAAAACGGGAAATTTCAAGCACACAATTATTAACTTTTAGGAAACTTCCCAAAATAAGCATTATAACAATTCAATTAAGTAGTAAGAGGTAGTAGAGTAGTAAGACTAGAGGATATACTGTAGTCTAAGCTTACTTCAAGGTGTTCTCATACCCCAATTCTAAGAAACCTCCCTAGACAGGTATTAGCTGATCATTTCTTTATTCATGTTTAACACTTCTCCTTTTTGCTCTTCCAACTCATTTTTGAATATTTGAGCATGGTATCACATGTTATTCAATGCTTTTGACTGATCATTATGATGTTAGAATTCATCCAATGGAATTTCGTACTGCGTTTGAGGTGTTCTTGCTCAGAGACCAGAACTTTAAGTCACCTGATCTTTACTACTTAGGTGTTTAAGCATTGCCTATTCTTCATTTTCCAATTAAAGTATTGAATGTGACTTTGTTTTGTGTCTTCTTCGGAATTTCCCTTAGAATTTCTCATTAAATCTCAGACATGATTTTGTCTCAATGTCTATTTTCCGAAAATGGGACACATTCTAAGAAAGTAAAACCATCAATGGTATCACAAATGATCAATTTTATGTAACAAACTTGCTATCATATTATCATCCAGAGATTCTAGTTTGTGCGCATACAAAGGACGAGTGTCTTTAAGACCCTATATTAGCACCCAAGATATTTAGAAAAAATTGTACAGGATATCAAAGAAGAGACTATGTTTGATAACGAGATCCTAAAATTAGGTCATTTTGACCTTTATATTTCAAAATATAGGTCATTCTATTAACTTGTATAAAGTGACCTTTTCAAGGAAAAATTATTTTTTCACATCATTACTGTCACTGTTTCTATTTATTATCAAAATAATCATTATTTTCAGTCATTAAAGACTTTTTAATTGATCTTCTTGGTATTGTCCTACATAATAGTGACAAAGCATAATGGGCAACATTTGAAAACATATAAAATATAACAAGTCAAAAATGCAAACAAAATATTGAATGGTGATCTTCTTTAGGGGAGGCATCAAAAGATCAATGTCTGATAGAAAACTAAATAAATCTAGTTTGGGGGGGGGAGGGGGTCAAAGCTATTTCAGTTTGCTATCCGACAAATTTCAACATTTGAATTTTTTTGAACTTCGACTCGAAATGCCTTGGAATGGTTTAAAAATAAAGACTTTACCAGATGCCTTCTTCACCAAGATGCATGCAACATGGAATATTATGCCTATTGTTGTTGGCACATGTTTTAAGAATCATGAATAAGTTATAGTACTACCCCCATAAAAGTCCAAATTGAGTCGCAAAAACATGTGAAACTCCGCGATCAACTTTCATTGTATTTAGTTTTGAGGGGGAGGGGGGGGGTCCAACTCAAAACTAGATTTATTTAGTTTCCTATCAGACATTGAACTTTTGATGCCTCCCCTTATACTTCATTTAGATCAATTGTCTACAAAAAGGTTTATAAAACTATGTCAGAAAAGAATATTAAGTCTTTTTATTTTACATCACAATGAGAAAGAACAAGGGGCAATATTTAAAAACACACGGAGTAATTTAACACGTCAAAAATGCATATCAATCAATTATATATTGATCTGCTTTCCTTGAGATCATTTGCTCATATACAGTTTGTTTTAAAGTGGCAGTAAAATACTGAATTTATTATTGCACATCACAATGAGGAAGCACAAAGAGCAACATTTGAAAACATATAAAATATAACAATTTCGAAAAGGTTACATAACTGTTGATGAGCACATTCATGTGTTTGTTCATTATTATAAGAGATTCTATGGGCTATCATCATCTTCTCCAGATGACAACATTTCATACATATCTTTTGATTTTAAAATGTCAAACTTTGTGCATTTCTTTATGCTTTTATACCCCTTGTGCCTACAACCCTACTCCCAACAAGGCATGTACAACACCATCCAGTGATTGCATCAATACTCTTACATACATCTGGATCTGGGTTACACTGCACCCATGTATAATGAGATTTAAAGGACACAAACCGATTACTGGACTTTTACACAAATTAGGCCATATGTATCTTTTTAACAATGATGGTATATTTCCCATCCACTTGAAGATGGTCGTCTGTGTATCGTTAAGATTGGTTGGCTTGATCTCAAGAGAGTCCAATATGATTTAGATGTAACCCTCTGTCTCCATACAGGGGGTACTGGGAGATCGCAGTTCACTCATACAGTTCCGTTTGCTTTGGGCATTTTCTTAGCAAATGTTGTTTTCCTGCCTACTGATTGTGACTTACAGTATATTACTTCTTCTTTCTAAATATGAACATTGGTATGCATGATCAGCCAGTGAACTGTGATAATGTAAAAAAATATTCATAAACAAAAAATGGCGCCTGTCACATGAAGATGGAATGATTGTACAACAATCATCTCATATGAATGTATCGAAAGGAATTGCATGTTATTATGTTGCTTAGAGCCATGGTAAAGATAGATGCTTCTCAAGAGGTCATGCTCCAGTGCAAGCATACATATTAGTTCGTGAAAAGATCATATGAATAAGAAAATATACTCAAATATATAAAATACAACTGTCACAATCATTCTAAGGATTTCCAATATGGCTGACATCATTTTATTTCATGCTGAAAATTGCAGAAAAGTTCCATTTTTGCACAACGCCTGGTCCTTACCTAGATTTTTACATATCTCAAGAAGTACCTTAGAAGTACACTTTTCCCTAACTACATATAACTTTCTAGGTAAGAATCAGGCGTTATATGAACAAAGCAAGAGTTTATCATGACCTTCCTCTCTCGAAAAATAAGTAGGTCAACACAATTGCAAACATAACTAATCCCTTCTCAATGACTTTTGAAATATGACTATTTATATGTACAAAATATTAATCCTATGAGTGTCTAGAGTGACACAATCAAACAATGGGACATCTGCCAAGTTGGGTTTATACATTCTGGAGACATTTTCTGAGATTGATAAAAAATTCACATTTTCACAGGAAGTGATACATACCTCCCAAATCAACCAAAATATACATATATCAGTAATCTTGAATGCTTTTTATTGCTATTTCTTGAAAATATACATATTTATCTACAATTTGATCCTACATATCAAGGATATTAACGACATTACATTTTTCAAAAAATGTTAAGAGACCCCAGGGGTGTCTATAGCCATTCGTTCTTTGGGTTAATAGGATAGGTGTTTAAGAAAATTTTGAACTTTTACAAGGTTCTCTGGGTCACCCCGTATACTTTTTCAAAATCCAGTTGGAAATACTCCAAAGTGATTATGTGAACCGTTCAAACGTAAATGCTTTTTGGCACAAGATCGATCAATTGCATTTGGGCATAAGTCATCTAACCGTTTAACTGGCTAGTCAGAAATTTATCAGCAAGAAAACGCCTAGCACGGACAGACAATCCAGGATGCAATACTTTACATGTGCGCTCGCTCTGCTTACGCTTTTTGCTGTAGGGTCATTAGCTGGAGGTAAGTCTTCTTTATCTCTCGATTGACATGAAACATGCTATCTTGAAACCCTTTTCTTTGTTTTTTAGTCTTTTGGCAAAGGCTATTTAGCAGTTTGCATGGTGAAATATTTGGAATCTAGATTCTTGTTGGTTTAGCTGAAATGGAAGGTTGATCAGTATTGAGCGAATTTTGTCAAAGTTTAAATGAGATTAACCCCACTTGGTTTCATCCTGCTGTTAAGGTATTTCGGTTGAGCAAATCACTGAATCCTGTTACCAAATGAATCTTGAGTCTTTTATACAGCATATGGAATACCATCTGTAGGTAAAATGACATTAAGGTGGTAAAGAGAAGAGAAACAAATATACCTTTCCTCTGACATTTCGAATTTTGCGAATCGTGTCGACTCTTTGATCACACACTTGATAAAGTAGGCGATCACTGTACATACAGTGGTATAAGGTTCTTGTAAGTTTTGTAACTATTTGATCACCAATAATCCAACAGAAATAATTAAGTTTCTTTTGAAAAAAATTTCATATGCACTGGCTTTATTTGTCAATTAAGCAAAATCAAGATAAGAATCAAATCAGCTCAAATAATCACTCAAAATTATGGACACTGCAAACAGCCAGTAAATCACCAAAGCTCAAACACTTTCGTTGCCTTCCCGGGCATACTGGCTCTCTTGCTATGCATACTGTGTCTTCAAAATGATTCTCCGTGGGCTTCAAACGGTCATTTTGGCTTACCCAACTGATCACTCCATTAAATCCACTGGCTGTGTTCAATATTATCTCAAAACTATATATGAGATTAATGTTGATGACACGACTTTCCCAAATGGCGACCTCCAGATAAAAGTAAATAAATTAGAAATGGAAACAGTTTAGTGAATTTGAAACTAGTACAAAGTTACCTTATTCTTCGGCCACGGTGAATTGGCTAGAGATTCGAGTAAGTACAAAGTAATTATACCTGATTTTCGAAATTACAAGCAAGAGCAATGTATCAGGTAAGGACAAATGATATAAATATAAATAAATGACGAGCATGATCGTCACACCATGAATCTTTGTGCAAACGTTATCGATGTTTTAGCGATCATTATCTGACCTTTTTGACCTCATGAATACAGTCCTTTGACTTTTATTTTTCAGATGTCGAGCTTTTAAAGCGTCTCCTCACTGAGTTGGAAATAGAACTTGAAGAAAGAAACGAACCCAACAAATACGAAAGAAAGGCAAGAGGTAAACATGGTTCGCTCCGCTTCCACTACATAACGGGGAACATTTGAATTAGTATTAGAATACCTGATATCTGTAACGTTATACCAATCGGCCAGAATCCAATCACAACGTCGTAGCAAACAAATTCCTTTTTTCTTGAGTCAATCAAAGAGTCGATATTCCAATAAGGTTAATTTTTTATGAAGGAATTTATTGTCTGGAGTCAACTATTATTTGTACAAATCATTTTGTTTGTTTGTTTTTCTTATGGTAGAACTTCATTGTCTACCAAAATTTTCTACAATTCAGATTTTCTTGACTGAAAAACATTTAAGTGAAAGAACATCTGACATAGAACCCCAGTGTAGAACAAAACTTTAGAAAATAAGAAAGTTTGGCCGGTTGGTTATTTCTAAAAAATGTTTTAATTTAACGTTGCTTACGATAAGAAAATTACACAATTCAGGTACCAAGCCCTGCAGAACACTACAACTTAGAGATGATTGTCTAGATTCATTATTGTTAATGGTGACATATTGCACTTTTTGTTTACGGTTTTTTAAATAGCTTTCAAACCAGGACTTAGCTGTTCCTCTGATGCCATAAAATTCAAGTTGATGTATCAAAATGTCATGATTAATTGTTCTACCTGAACTGTTTGACACAAGACAATATGACTAAAACAATATGACTATTCTCGTATTTTAAATTTTATTAAACACAATAAGCAATGTTAAGAACAAAACCGGGGCTCTCAAACAAATTACAAGTTGTTTATTTTATTACAGCAAAGTGTGTGAGTGCGATTAAAGATGGGGATGATAAATTCAAAATCTTCATTTCATTTTTTATCAAAATTAATGTTATTGTTCTTTACTATATTTATAATGACACTATTGCACAAACGAAAATGAATTAAGAGAAACTTTCATTAAAAAGGTTGCATTTTTTTGTAAAAATTGGGTCAACATTAAAATTCTGAAGGAGATGTAGATGAATGTATTATAGACTGATACTCTGACTTTAGAGTCGAGTTCTAAAATGAAGGGGATCATCATGAGAAATCATGGCCTTCTATTAGCTTCACACTAGTATGCATATTTCTTGTTGAAGATAGAAAGTATCAGAATGGGAGTGGATAGAGTTGATTGAAAGCAAGTTTTATAAATGTAGAAATGTAGAATATACCCAAAACAAATTATTTTCGCATTTGATCAGTAAACGTGAAGATCGTAATTTAAGTGTTTGTTCCCTATTTGTCATTTATTACTTCGACCGAACAAAATATCTACAATTTACTATAATTCTGGTAGTGCAATTGTATAGCGTATGTACATTTTATTTCAGAAATGTGTAAGGACGACAAAGGATTGTGGTATTGTGGTGTCGCGAAGTTGGTGAAGTTGAAGTGTAAATATAACGCCTGGGTGAAACGTGGATGCAAGAAAACATGCAACCTTTGTTGAATATGTACAAAATGTACTGACTGAATGAATGAGTAGACTCCGGACAATTGAACACCCAAAGATTATACTCTTTCGTCTTTCCCCGTTTAAAAAAATGTAAAAGAGCCTTAAAAATGAAGTTTATTTGTAATTATAAAATTCTATAGGAAAAAAATACATCTGAGATACATGAATTTCATTGATTTCATTCGTCATGTTCGTATCTGGTGTCCATGCTTGGATCTATGCAAGGCAGTCGACAATTTGTTTATCTTTCACGCACATGACCTACTAACGATTGTTATTATCCCATCGAACGAAGTTCGGAGGGATATAGGGAACGCCTCCGTCCGTCCGTCCGTCCGTACGTACGTCCGTCCGTACGTCCGTCCGTCCGTCCGTCTGTCCGGGTAATAACTCAAATACCGTAGGCCCGATTTTGTTCATATTTTGTACACATATACCCTATGGGGGTAGAAGTTCTGCTCGAAAGCCGATTTTCAAAATGGCCGCTCATTTCAAAATGGCGGCCATTTTAGTGCCGATTTTACAATATGTAAAACTGTAATAGCAATATGTTTTAAGTGTAAAAAAATTTTAAAGGATATTAATAAAGCTACAAATGTAGGTATTAAAAAAGCACATGGCAGCCATCTTGAAAAATGGCGGCCTTTACTCGTTATTTTACGATTTTTGCTGTAACTCCAAAAGTAGTGGAGCGATTTTGTTCATATTTGGTATGTGAATACTATAAGCATGGCACACTGTCCTATGACACTTTTGGTAGAAGGCGGCCATTTTGAAAAAAAATTTGAAAGATGGCCGCCATTTTAACATATTTTACTATAACTCGAAAAGTAGTGGAGCGATTTTGTTCATATTTGGTATGTGAATACTATAAGCATGGCACACTGTCCTATGACACTTTTGGTAGAAGGCGGCCATTTTGAAATTTTTTTTGAAAAATGGCCGCCATTTTAACATATTTTACTATAACTCGAAAAGTAGTGGAGCGATTTTGTTCATATTTGGTATGTGAATACTATAAGCATGGCACACTGTCCAATGACACTTTTGGTAGAAGGCGGCCATTTTGAAAAATGGCCGCCATTTTAACGTATTTTACTATAACTCGAAAAGTAGGGAAGCAATTTTGTTCATATTTGGTATGTGAATACTATAAGCATGGCACACTGTCCTATGACACTTTTGGTAGAAGGCAGCCATTTTGAAAAAATTTTGAAAAATGGCCGCCATTTTAACGTTTTTTACAATAACTCGAAAAGTAGTGAAGCAATTTTGTTCATATTTGGTATGTGAATACTATAAGCATGTCACATTGTCTAATGACACTTTTGGTAGAAGGTGGCCATTTTGAAAAATGGCTGCCATTTTAACATATTTTACTATAACTCGAAAAGTAGTTCAGCGATTTTGTTCATATTTGGTATGTTTCATATTTTATATGTGAATACTATAAGCATGGCACACTGTCTAATGACACTTTGGGTAGTAGGCGGCCATTTTAAAAAATGACCACCATTTTTACGTTTTTACTATAACTTGAAAAGTAGTTCAGTGATTTTGTTCATATTTGGTATGTTTCATATTTTATATGTGAATACTATAAGCATGGCACACTGCCTAATGACACTTTGGGTAGTAGGCGGCCATTTTGAAAAATGACCACCATTTTTACGTTTTTACTATAACTTGAAAAGTAGTGAAGCGATTTTGTTCATATTTGATATGTGAATACTCACGAGCCTTGCAAACTGTCTCATGACACTTCGGATAGTAGGCGGCCATTTTAAAAAATGGCTGTCATTTTTACATTTTTTACTTATTTAACAAGTACATGTGTGCGATTTTTCAAAATTTTTATAGGTGGCTACTAAAAGCATATTATTTCTTCTGATGACAACTTGGCTAACCATTTTGAAAATGGTGGCCTTTCTGGTGTGTTGTTTTATGATATTTGCTATATATTTCGTTTGTAAAAATGCCAGCCATTTCTGTTCGATGGGATTCGCTACGCTTTGGCGTTGCCGTTGTTCTGGTTTGTAACAGTCTTAGACATATTATATGTCTCTGTTTGTAAACATATTTTGAAAAGGCATCATATCTTTCTTTGGCTATATCTGGCCAAACCACATAAAAACATAAAAAATACATTGCAAAATTGCAGATAGTTTTAATCTTGACCTTTATTGATGAATGATTCAAATTTAGAAACACCGTTGACGACCAACGGCGTAGCGCCATATACGCATTAAACGCCATGGCGTACTCTCAAAATTTAGAAAACAGTTGATTCTTAGCTTTATATTGACTTGCCTCACACTTTAAACATACATATTAGTTAGTCCATAAAAATCGGAATTTTGTATCATAAAACGCCCCAAAACGCTTCAAACGCAATCTCATTTTCAAATTTTTTTTGGGGAGAATACCCTTGAACTCCATTGCCGTACTTTTTAGTTAAACCTTGATATCCCATCCTTCTGCGAGTTAAAAATATCTATTTGTATCACTATTAATCTGTTTATCAAGAATATTGACATCAGAGACAATGTATATCAATATGCCAGAATTGGAAAAATTTAAGTGCAAATACTAAATGAATAATTCATGCAAAACGTTTGAAACATATCCTCCAAAACGTGGCTTACTTTCTTTTTATAGTAGCCTGGCCAGAACAAGTCATGCCTCTCTATTTTCTCAATAACTTTCTCAATTTTGAATATTTTTTCATGAAATTTTCACAGAACAAACTTTAAAAAATTCCTAACATACAAATTTTTTTATATGGTAAATGCCTCATTAATTTCATTGTTACAACCTTTTAAAAAATAATGTCATATTCTGTTGATGGGTCATTTTTGTCGCCATTTGAAAGCATCTTTTATCTCCATCAAGTATGACAATAGGCGAGTAGTAATGCCTTTTATGGGACGAGCAGTATAGAGGCTTGGGATCATGAGGTCTTGAAATAGTATGGTGGATTTAGAACACTAAAAAAGATAAATGATCCCCTATTAAAGACTGCAATCAAATTTGTAGACCATATTAGGACAAAACGTAATAGGAGATTTTTCGTATCTTTTTAGAAAAATGGCGACAAAAATGACCCATCAACAGAATATGACATTATTTTTTAAAAGGTTGTAATAATGAAATTAATGAGGCATTTACCATATAAAAAGATTTGTATGTTAGGAATTTTTTAAAGTTTGTTCTGTGAAAATTTCATGAAAAAATATTCAAAATTGAGAAAGTTATTGAGAAAATAGAGAGGCATGAATTGTTCTGGCCAGGCTACTAGTTACTCAAAGTTACTGAGCAACCAATTTTGACACTTCAGTTGTGTTGGTGTAGTTGTACATATATCTGCCAAATTCATGCTGAGCACAGCTTAATGGGTTCAATTTTATAATCTCTATACATGACCCTGATGACGAACTGTCAGATTCAAAAAAAGAAATCCAAACCATAAACACACGGTCCTAACTTCAACCGTTAATTTGAATTTTTGACCCACCGGATGTTTGAAAATCAAAGATTACGAGTCTCATACTGTACCGATTTTCTTCAAACTTGTTCCTTTCAAAGCATAACAAAAAATCCCTTTCTGATGGTCCTTTATTCTCTTAAACAGAATCCCTACTTCCAGGGGCATTTTGGTCCCCAGCTGTAAGAAGGCCTTCTAACAGCTGGGGACCAAAACGCTGCTAGAACGAGAGACTCGTTACAATATAGTAATGCACCGACAGAAAGGCTTTGCTCAATGTGAAAATTAAAAGTGAAGCAACTTTTTCTGATATTTCCTACATCACTGGTGATCCATTCGATTACGAACCGTCTCGGTAACAAAATTTCGGAATATCGAAGGTACGATTTTTTCGAAATTTTTTCGTGTTTCGAAAAACAGTTAAGTATGACGCGGTATCGCCGCCAGAACCGCTGATTTTTATTCCCGCGATTGATTTTAATTAATAGGAATCGCACGTCTGCATTAGTATCCGCCCGGAAAATTGTGTTACCGTCGCCCAATGATACCCAACCAATGGGGTAGTACAAAAATGCGGCCTAATATTGTTAAGTTCGCCCGTGTCATATTAACAAATGAAAGCCATCGTCACAACTCGACAAGAGGTTCACCACATGTTATCTCCAGCCCTCAAAGAAAGTACATGCAATTTTTATGATAACTGAAGTTTATATCGTCATAATGTTGTTAAAAACTGATCATTAAGCATCTGAAATACAAATATATAGTATCGTAAATAAGTCGTAAGTGTTATTGCTCCATTTGGTTAATATAGTTTTCAATGAAAATAAGCAGATGAGTTAATGATAGCAAATTTGATAGGAATTCTTTCTCATCGTGGAGAAATAAATCATTATATCATCAGGAATTTTATTAAAACTCATTTTTGCATGCGATATAATACCATATTAAACTTATATTTCACATCTAATTTTCGCGTTTTCGCGAGGTATACAGTAATCAGTAATTGTGAAAATAAAATGCATGTCTATTAGATGTTTTAATATAAATACGTCGGACTAATTTTTAGGCAACAGATAGAAGAACGTACACTGACACAGCGTTTAATTGGTTTTGCCCTTTCGCTTTTCTAAATCGACTCATGATGCCCTGTCTCGGTCGTAACTTATGTAAAGATAAACATTTAAAAGTTTTTTTCAGTTCAAGAGATATAAAATAAAAAATGACTTTATGAATTTTATATTATTCAATTTTGTTTATTGTTCTTTTAATGTTAGACATAATTCTGTTTATGTTGTTTTGGTTTTAATTTTTGCAAGGGATGACTTGAACGGGGTTCATTAATGCATCATTAGAAACGTTCCTCTAAGCCTAAGGAATTTCAAGCTTAGTAACCCGAGCTCAAGGGCTTGAGAAAAGTTATTCAATTATTTCAGTTGTATTATAAATGGGATAAAGGGAGATTAAAATCATATTTAATAGATTCTACGCCATTTGTCCTCAATATTGTACCATAATCTAAAATTCTCGTCCATACTCTCTTCAAAAAAGTGGTTTAAACCTGGAACAACATTCAGTGGATATTGGTATCCTGATTGCAAATGTTGGTAATATTTTCGAATAAAAAGTTGAGCAAATGGATTAAGTCAAAACCAAATAACACGACTAATGAATATTGGTTAACTACGTATTTAAGTAAAGATTTTGTGATGGGTACTATGAATAGACAGACCTGTAAATAATATAATACCATTATTTATCTCTAAACTGCCGTTTTCAACGGTTCCAGTTGCATCTTTAACTCCTCTAATAAACTGCTTCAATTCGGCACCCCTACCAGACGAATAAGAAGATTTATAACATACCTATGATGATGTATAGTGCAAAGTGTACACAAGACAGCGGGCCAATATAAGTTTTGAAAAGCCTGCGCCCGCTAACTTTCTGATTGGTTAAGGCGCTGACGTCATAACCAATCAATCGAAGGTAAAACTGCGCGAGCAATTTTTCTAAACTCATTTCAATCAATTTCAAACCATTTGTTTGTCAATTCTATAAGAAAACGGTACTCTCTGACTAGTCTACATCATCATAGGTATGTTATAAATCGTTTATGTCACTATCGTGGCACATATGCCCTCGGTTCTCAGAGATCAATGTCCCTCCCAAGGTCGGGCCATATATCACTGAGACCTCGGGCATATATGCCACGATAGTGACATAACCTCTAATTAGTGGTTGAATCGAATATTTCGGACTTCTATAATCAAAAGGGTGGCATTCTTTTGAAAAATTGGTTTTGAATGGTTATTTTAAGTCGGGCGAAGTTGAGACTTGAGAAACAATCGCGCGAATAAATTATCACTTTCTATTGGTTGATTATGATCGCGCAACTGTAAAATTGTCGCGCGACTAATGAAATAGTCGCGCGATCATTCGCGCAGTTCTGGCGGCGATACCGCGTCATAGTTAAGATCTGCACTTTCAACCCAAAACCGTTTATATTAATTAAATCGACGATTCTGTAGTCTTCTGAACTATTTGTTCGCAAATATGTATATTTTCTAAAACATATGATATATACAAATAACACAAAATCTGTGGTACTGAATGTATTGAAGGATCGTCTTCTCCTTACTCGATTCTGTGTTGGCCTATTACTTCGCCTAGGATGAGGTAGGTATCTTGGTTCAGAAATATTATGTTGAAGACAGGCCGTCCCAATGACATCACTGGCTGCCAGCCAGCCTAACTTTGTTGGGATAACTCGCTTATTAAATGGCCCCATACGATTCAATGGAAAACATGCAAATCTTCGGATCAATTATGGAAAAAACAACATTTCCGTTACCAAACCACAAATACCATGTTATAGCTCCATATGTCCCCCTTAGAACTCGAAACGTCTCCAGAAAAAGGGCCACCAGAACCAAAAGATCCGACCGCTTTTTCCGCCATCTATTCGAATTTTCAACACTTTTCAACAGATTTCAAATTTAAGACCACCGTGACACCGTCACAAAAAGTCAAATATTTGTAGTGAACCAAATTATTTTGTAATACTTTTTATGAAATTTGTACATACGAGATAAACAAAATAAAATGTAAGGTCTGTACATTTTCATTGGTGATTGCACTGATAAAACTGGATGTCCGTCAACCATTGTCCCGCTTTTAAACATAGATGCTCTACCTTTTCAACAGCGACATTCTACCTTCTTCTACCTAAGAGATGGAGGCAGGTCAAAAAGGTCAAATTTCTTAAAGATAATGCACCTCCATCACATCAAATTATGTATTAAGAGTTGGTCCATACATACACTTTTTCATTCATGTACTTGATGCTAATATAATTACAATAATTGGACTATATTCTTGTTTTTAAAATGCCATCTATTCTTCCCACTCGGCGGAAGGATCAATAAGTTCTTTGTCCCCTAACATAATATCCCTGGTTAATATTCATAGCTGCTGTTGCTGTAGCAATTTAAAGAGCATCAAAATGCCTTGACTACTCCCCTTTTAATGTGTATTTTGAATGCTTAAAACCATTGGTTTTCAATAGAAGGGTAGGCAACTTCCCATATTTCATACATATGCTTCGTTTGGATTTGATTCAAAATGTAAAGGCTCGTGTCTTACAACTCGTTTGGTGGGATAATCAGACAACCGTAAAATCAACAGGGGGCTGACAGTAACTATTACTTGGGATAACGAATACATCGAACTCAATGATATGCAAACTTGTAATGCTGACTCCTGATGTATGGTTTGCGGGAAAACGAGTTCAAAAAAGTTATTTGCATGTGCAGGTTGACCCAATAAAAACAGCTAGAACTCTCCAAACATGAAACGATTTCTTTAATACAAATGTAATCGGACTCATATTCTTCTCATGGTCAATTAAAAATGTGCCAACTTTTGAAAGAAATTAGATGTCAACTGAAGGGTATACATCGTTTTTTCAAACACATTCTTTTGGCTTCTTGTTCAGCTGTATTTGGTGAGTATAGAGGTTAAGATCATTAATGGGTAAATCTCCCAGCAACCTTTAAGTCATCTCAAGGTACGACCGACTGTACTATCTGAGTAATATTTCGGAACTACATTCAATGCAACCACACACAGTAGCTTACTTCTAGTCTACATCCAATAGGCTAAATTTCCTGAAAACTCAGTTTATTTATCATTATATCCCTCCTGTGGGGAAAAACGGGAAATTTCCAGCACACAATTATTAACTTTTAGGAAACTTCACTTCCCAAAATAAGCATTATAACAATTCAATTAAGTAGTAAGAGGTAGTAGAGTAGTAAGACTAGAGGATATACTGTAGTCTAAGCTTACTTCAAGGTGTTCTCATACCCCAATTCTAAGAAACCTCCCTAGACAGGTATTAGCTGATCATTTCTTTATTCAAATGTTTAACACTTCTCCATTTTGCTCTTCCAACTTATGTTTAAATATTTGAGCATGGTATCACATGTTATTCAATGCTTTGACTGATCATTATGATGTTTTAATGATTTCTTTAGAATTCATCCAATGGAATTTCGTACAGCGTTTGAGGTGTTCTTGCTCAGAGACCAGAACTTTTAGTCATCTGATTTTTACTAGGTGTTTAAGCATTGCCTATTCTTCATTTTCCAATTATAGTATTGAATGTGACTTTGTTTTGTGTCTTCTTCGGAATTTCCCTTAGAATTTCTCATTAAATCTCAAGACATGATTTTGTCTCAAAGTCTATTTTCCGAAAATGGGACACATTCTAAGAATGTAAGACCATCAATGGTATCACAAATGATCAATTTTATGTAAGAAACTTGCTATCATATTATCATCCAGAGATTCTAGTTTGTGCACATACAAAGGGTTAATAGGATAGGTGTTTAAGAAAATTTTGAACTTTTACAGGGTTCTCTGGGTCGCCCCCGTATACTCAAAATCCAGTTGGAAATACTCCAAAGTGATTAAGTGAACCTTTCAAACGTAAATGCTTTTTGGCACAAGATGGACTTAGGCAAACTACATCGATCAATTGCATTTGGGCATAAGTCATCTAACAGTTTAACTGGCTAGTCAGAAAATTATCAGCAAGAAAACGCCTAGCACGATTGACAGACAATCCAGGATGCAATACTTTACATGTACGCTCGCTCTGCTTACGCTTTTTGCCGTAGGGTCATTAGCTGAAGGTAAGTCTTCTTTATCTCTCGATTGACATGAAACATGCTATCTTGAAACCCTTTTCTTTGTTTTTTAGTCTTTTGGCAGAGGCTATTTAGCCGTTTGCATGGTGACATATTTGGAATCTAGATTCTTGTTGGTTTAGCTGAAATGGAAGGTTGATCAGTATTGAGCGAATTTTGTCAAAGTTTAAATGAGATTAGCTCCACTTGGTTTCATCCTGCTGTTAAAGTATTTCGGTTGATTTAATCACTGAATCCTGTTACCAAATGAATCTTGAGTCTTTTATACAGCATATGGAATACCATCTGTAGGTAAAATGACATTAAGGTGGTAAAGAGAAAAGAACAAACATACCTTTCCTCCGACATTTCCAATTTTGCGAATCTTGTCGACTCTTTGATCACACACTTGATAAAGTAGGCGATCACTGTACATACAGTGATAGTATAAGGTTCTTGTAAGTTATGTAACTATTTAATCACCAATAATCCAACAGAAATAATTAAGTTTCTTTTGAAAAAAATTTCATCTGCACTGGCTTTATTTGTCAATTAAGCAAAATCAAGATAAGAATCAAATCAGCTCAAATAATCACTCAAAATTATGAACACTGCAAACAGCCAGTAAATCACCAAAGTTCAAACACTTTCGTTGCTTTTCCGGGCATACTGGCTCTCTTGCTATGCATACTGTGTCTTCAAAACGATTCTCCGTGGGCTTCAAACGGTCATTTTGGCTTACCCAACTGATCACTCCATTAATTCCACTGGCTGTGTTCAATATTATCTCAAAACTATATATGAGATTAATGTTGATGACACGACTTTCCCAAATGGCGACCTCCAGATAAAAGTAAATAAATTAGAAATGGAAACAGTTTAGTGAATTTGAAACGAGTACAAAGTTACCTTATTCTTCGGCCACGGTGTATTGGCTAGAGATTCGAGTAAGTACAAAGTAATTATACCTGATTTTCGAAATTACAAGCAAGAGCAATGTATCAGGTAAGGACAAATGATATAAATATAAATAAATGACGAGCTGGATCGTCACACCATGAATCTTTGTGCAAACGTTATCGATGTTTTAGCGATCATTATCTGACCTTTTTGACCTCATGAATACAGTCCTTTGACTTTTATTTTTCAGATGTCGAGCTTTTAAAGCGTCTCCTCACTGAGTTGGAAATAGAACTTGAAGAAAGAAACGAACCCAACAAATACGAAAGAAAGGCAATAGGTAAACATGGTTCGCTCCGCTTCCACTACATAACGGGGAACGTTTAAATTAGTATTAGAATACCTGATATCTGTAACGTTATACCAATCGGCCAGAATTCAATCACAACGTCGTAGCAAACAAATTCCTTTTTTCTTGAGTCAATCAAAGAGTCGATATTCCAATAAGGTTAATTTTTTATGAAGGAATTTATTGTCTGGAGTCAACTATAATTTGTACAAATCATTTTGTTTGTTTGTTTTTCTTAAGGTAGAACTTCATTGTCTACCAAAATTTTCTACAATTCAGATTTTCTTGACTGAAAAACATTTAAGTGAAAGAACATCTGACATAGAACCCCAGTGTAGAACAAAACTTTAGAAAATAAGAGAGTTTGGCCGGTTGGTTATTTCTAAAAAATGTTTTAATTTAACGTTGCTTACGATAAGAAAATTACACAATTCAGGTACCGAGCCCTGCAGAACACTACAACTTAGAGATGTTTGTCTAGATTCATTATTGTTAATGGTGACATATTGCACTTTTTGTTTACGGTTTCTTAAATAGCTTTCAAAGCAGGACTTAGCTATGCCTCTGATGCCATAAAATTCAAGTTGATGTATCAAAATGTCATGATTGATTTTTCTACCTGAACTGTTTGACACAAGACAATATGACTAAAACAATATGACTATTCTCGGTTAAATTTTATCAAACACAATAAGCAATGTTAAGAACAACACCGGGGCTCTCAAACAAATTACAAGTTGATTATTTTATTACAGAAAACTGTGTGAATGCGATTAAAGATTGGGATGATAAAGGGCTCAAGTCGCTCTGTGCAGAATATGTCGGTAAAGGCTATTGTGAAACGACAGAAGCAGTGCCGAAAAATTGTGCAACTAGTTGCAAACAATGTGCTCATGCTAAGCCGGCTGGTGAGTAGTTTGATAATATTTACATTTAAATAATTTAACTCGATTGTGGCACTTTTTAACTCATCAGAGTTTACAAGACAGTATTGTGGAATCCAATTTTAATCCTCCTTGGTTTTGATATGCGTTTGAAAAATATATTGTGCAATTTTGGATGAGCGGTTGTCATATACTCTTCCTTGAAAATGGTTGCATTTTTGTAAAAATTGGGCAATCGTTGTTAAAAGTCTGAAAGAGATGTAGATGGGTGGATTATAGAATGATACATTGACTTCAGAGTTGAGTTCCAAAATGGAGGGGGTAGAGTTGATCGAAAGCAAGTTTTATAAATGTAGAAATGTAGAATATACCCAAAACAAATTATTTTCACATTTGATCAGTAAACGTGAAGATCGTAATTTTTGTATTACAGCGGACAAAATATTTAAGCATTATTTGTTTTTAAATAAAAATACCAAATACATCCAGATCTCATTAATACCGTCAGAGTTATGCTGAAAACATGTGTAGATATTTCCATGTCACTTTATCGTACAATTAAAATGTTAAGAAAGAAATGGTACATCTTAGCGTATCATTCTCTGACGCTGTTTTCAATAGCATTTACCCCTAGCGTTATTGGACTAAATACAAGAGTGTAGGTTACCCACCCAATAACATATCCATTGCATGGAGTAACGATACAAATGAGATAAAACAATTGTGAGTTACTTGGTGTTTTTGTGAAAAATAGCATGCTCCGCCACAGCGGACAAATTTTTCGATACCTCCCTGTGATCATATCTTTCTTTGGCTATTTTTGGCCAATCCACATAAAAATATGGAAAATACTAAAATGCAAAATTGCAGATAGTTTCAATCTTAACCTGTCATGATTATATAATTGATGCAAATCATTTTTCTTAAGGTAGAACTTCAGTGTCGATCCACATTTATACACCTCAGATTTTCTTCTGAAAAGATTTAAGTGTAAGATCTACTGATAGTAGAACAAAATATTAGAAAATAAGAAAGATGGACCGTTCGCTTATTTCGAAAAAATGTTTAAATTTAACGTTGCTTCCAATGAGAAAATTACACAAGTAGGATTTTCGTCAAAAATATTGAATATTATGAATCAATGGAAAATATTGTTATTCCATTGTATACATTAGGGATTTGCGAATTGACTGCGCAATGGACACTGAAGTTGTACCTTCTGTTTGACACAACTATTCTTGTATATACGTCCAATTTTATCAAACACAGCAATGTTTAGAACCACATCGGAGGTCTTAAACAAATTAAAAGTTGTTTATCTTATTACAGAAAACTGTCTAAATGCGATTGAAGGCGGGGGTGATAAATGGCACAATTTGCGCTGTGAAATATTTGTCAATAGCGCCTCTTGTAAAACGGGGGTAGTGAGGACAAATTGTGCAGCAAGTTGCGCATGTGGTACTGTTAGGCCGGCTGGTGAGTAGTTTGATAATATTTTACATTTAAATAATTAAACTCAACTGTGGCACTTTTTAGCTCATCAAAGTTTACAAGACACAGTATTGTGGGATCCAATTTTAATCCTCCTTGGTTTTGATATGCGTTTGAAAAATGTTTTGTGCAATTTTGGATGAGCGGTTGTCATGTACTTCCTTAAAAATGTCTCAAAATCTTCATTCCATTTTTTTTTATCAAGTTATTGTTCTTTACTATATCTATAATGATAATATTGCACAAACGAAAATGAATAAAAAGAAAATTTCATTAAGAAGGTTGCATTTTTGTAAAAAATGGGTCAACATTTAAATTCTGAAGGATATACGAGATATAGATGGGGGGGGGATTATAGACTGATACTCTGAATTCAGAGTTGAGTTCTAAATTGGAGGGGATAGAGTTGATTGAAAGCAAGTTTTATAAATGTAAAAATGTAGAATATACCCCCCAAAAAAATTATTTTCGCATTTGATCAGTAAATGTAAATATCGTAATTTAATTGATTGTATCTTATTTCTCATTTATAACTACACCGAACAAAATATCTACAATTTAAGTAAATTGTTTAAATTTCAATGAAATAGTTATAATTCTAGTAGTGCAATTGTATAGTGTATGTACATTTTATTTCAGAACCGTGTATGGACATGTCGTCGGATTGTGATTTCGCGACCAAGGATGATTGTGAAAATAACGCCATTGTGAAACGAGGATGCAAGAAAACATGCAACCTTTGTTGAATATGTACAAAATGTACTGACTGAATGAACGAATATACTCTGGACAATTGAACACCCAAAGATTATACTCTTTCGTCTTTCCCCGTTTACAAAAATGTAAAAGAGCCTTAAAAATGAAGTTTATTTGTAATTATAAAATTCTGCAGGAAAATAAATACATCTGAGATACATGAATTTAATTGATTTCATTCGTCATGTTCGTATCTGGTGTCCATGCTTGGATCTATGCAAGGCAGCCGACAATTTGTTTATCTTTCACGCACATGACCTACTAACGATTGTTATTTGTAACAGAGACATATTGTTTGTAAACACATGTTGAAAAAGCATCATATCTTTCTTTGGATATTCTGGCCAATCCACATAAAAAATATCAAAAATGACCTTTCATAATTCAAAATTTAGAAACATTTTAACGATCATTCTTAGAAGGTATCGGTTAAAAACTTTTCTGCAATTTTCAGCATGAAATAAAATGATGTCAGCCATTTTGAAAATCCTTAGAATGATTGTGACAGTTGTGTTTTATATATCTGAGTATATTTTCTTTATTCATATGATCTTTTCATAAACTAATATGTATGCTTGCACTGGAGCATGACCTCTTGAGAAGCATATATCTTTACCATGGCTCTAAGCAACATAATAATATGCAATTCCTTTCATTACATTCATATGAGATGATTGTTGTACAATCATTTTATCTTCATGTGACAGGCCTCATTTTTTTCAATGAAATTTTTTTTATATTATCACAGTTCACTGGCTGATCATACCAATGTTCATATTTAGAAATCCAGCTCAAAATTATGCAGGAGAAATATACCATAAGTCACAATCAGTAGGCAAGAAAATAACATTCGCTAATAAAATGCCCAAAGCAAAGGGAACTGTATGAGTGAACTGCAGTACCCAGTACCCCCTGTATAGAGACAGAGGGTTACATCTAAATCGTAGTGGACTCTCATGAGATCAAGCCAACCAATCTAAACGATACACAGACCATCTTCAAGTAGATGGGGAATATACCATCATTGTTAAAAATGAAACATATGGCCTAATTTGTGTAAAAGCCCAGTAATTGGTTTGTGTTCTCTAAATCTCATTATGGGTGGAGTACAACCCAGACCCAGATGTATGTAATAGTATTGATGCAATCACTGGATGGTGTTCTACATGCCAAGTTGGGAGTAGGGTTGTCGGCAAAAGGGGTATAAAAGCAAAAAGAAATGCACAAAGTTTGACATTAAAAAAATCAAAAAATATGTCTGACATTTTAAAATCAAAAGATATGTCTGAAATGTTGTCATCTGAAGAAGATGATGAAACCTCATAGAATCTCTTATTATAATGAACAAACACACGAATGTGCTCATCAACAGTTATGTAAAGTCCAGAGTAACTTTTTAGAAATTGTTATATTTTATGTGTTTTCAAATGTTGCTCTTTGTGCTTCCTCACTGTAATATGAAGTAATAAATTCAGTATTTTACTGCCACTTTAAAACAAACTGTATATGAAAAATTAATTGATCTCAAGGAAGCAGATCAATATATAATTGATTGATATGCATTTTGAATTGTTAATTACATCATGTGTTTTTAATGTTGCCCCTTGTTCTTTCTCATTGTGATTTTAATTAAAAAACTCAATATTTCTGGCATAGTTTAGCAAACGTTTTTGTACACACTTGATCTCAATGAAGTATAAAGATGATCACTATTCAATATTTTGTTTGCCTTTTTGACTTGTTATATTTTATATGTTTTCGAATGTTGCCCATTATGCTTTGTCACTATTATGTAAGATAATACCAAGAAGATCAATTAAAAAGTCTTAAATGACTGAAAATAATGATAATTTTGATAAAAAATAGAAACAGTGACAATAATAATGTGAAAACAGTGATTTTCCTTGAAAAAGTCATTTTATACACGTTAGTAGAATGACCTATATTTTGAAATTTAAAGGCCAGAATGATCTTATTTTTGGATCTGGTACACTTTTTTCTAAATATCTTGGGGGCTAATATAGGGTCTTAAAGACACTCGTCCTTTGATATTCATCAAAACTATCGCTTTTAACGCTAAAAAAGTTTGGGTGGTCTGGAGCAACTCTTACAAAGAAAAGGGCCCAAGTGAAATTAGGTCTGGAGTCTGGATTCAGTGTTACGAAGAAAAGGGTAGCCTACTAGTGAAATTAGCATTAGCTGATAATATCAGCTAAAATCGATTTCGATATTTATCAAAGCTATCGCTTTTATCACTAAAGTCTTGGGTCAATGTTAAGAAGAAAAGGACACAAGTTGAATAAGAATTAGCTGATAATATTAGCTAAATATGATAATTATCAAAACTATCGCTAAAAGAATTTGGGGTCTGGGGTCAATGTTACGAAGAAAAGGGCACAAGTTAAATTAGCATTAGCTGATAACATCAGCTAAAATTGATATTTATCATCGCTAATTGATAAAAACTATTTATAAATGATACTCATCAAATTGATCGCTAGTTAATAAAAGGGAATTACGTGTTAGTTGGGCAAAGAATATGGCATATTTATTTGCGGTGTATGACAGATTCACCTGTGGTATATGGCATACAAACTAACCAATGAGAACGCGATAAGGTAGTACGCAATTGCCAATTACATCGATTTAACGAACGAGCTAAAGTCTATAAATTATTATCATGATTCCTGAATCAACAGATCAGTACATTGAATATATCAACTGATACAATTGAATAACAAACACCAGTGATGTGTGTATTGTTTGATGTTGTTTTATGCAATGTTACACGCAAAAACGTCAAGGGAAACATTATTACGCACAAGTGAACGAAACTACGTTCGTGAAGCTAAGGGATTGACTTTTATATCCAAATCAACAGTTGACAAAAACCAGATAAAACCTTTAAAAAATAACGAGTATTTATATATTATTTTATCGTATGATCTGTAACATGAAACCCTCTGATTGGTCAGTTATTGTACTGTACAAATCTGTATTGCTACTGAAATTGTCCCCACCGATCATCTCCTTGGCAATACAGAAAATATTAGTACTGAGGGGACAATCTCAGAAGCAATACAGAGAATACAGAATATTTCTCAGGAATTATACCCTAAGTAAAATGTATTGGTCTAAGATCACACGTTAAAAACGTTATTGACTTCGTCTCGTTCCAATACAGAATTTCTCGAGCAGAATACAAGGGCCGATCAAAAAGTTTCTTACCGTTGCCTCTAGATTTTATAATAAGAGGTGTTGGATGCTTAAACTTTCACATGAGACAGGGTAGTAAGTTTGACTGAGACTGTCAGAGTTTCATTTAAATTGGTTCATTGGTAGTGGCACAGAGTCAATACATATTTTCAATGTTTGAATAAGGTGGTGCAGTGTTTTTTATAAAAAAAATTGTGCTAAGCTGCAGTTTTTGGAAATTACTTACACAAAGTAGTGTCATCTGTCAACAGGCTGTAGTTTAATCATGTTTAATTAGTTTTTCTGCGTATATCCTGTATTGCACTTCAAATCATTCAATAACTTTTAGTATTGGCAATCACGATTTACACATTTCTGATACTTTCAGAAAGTATCATTCAGCAATTAAACGTATTAAACATTCTTAATCAATCCAGGATTCATATGCTATTCTAGTACTCGAAGCGCTAACAATATTCACTGGGGGGTATCGTGATGCAACAACACCGTGTTGTTGCATCAAGATGGCCAGACTTCCGGTGATAGATTCTCGTACGATATTTTGTTTTCCCAATTTAAACCCATTTCTAGGACGAGTTGCTCAATAATCATACACGTGCAGTTAGCTCATGATCTATATTTTAAAAAACTCTCATTAGTATGCATGTAGCATCATCAAGAAATGAGAAATTCACGGTTTTAATTCCTCACTATTGATGCAACAACACCACTCTGTTTATTATCGATGATGCAACAACACCAATGTGCTGATGCAAAAACGCCAATACAGTATAATGTATCATTGAATATCAGGAGAAACTGTTTTATGTTCTGTTTATAGGTGTTGGTCGGGACATGAATAAAACGCGTGAGTGCGTGTTTCATGAATGAAACGTATTTTGTTTGGTTCCTTAATGTATTTGTCTTTATCAAAGTTAAAAGGATATACAAGGTAAACTAAATACATAGGCTAAGTATTGAATCCCCAGGAGCCAACCTCATTGATATTGTATCTGAAAAATAAAGATTATTCATTTTCTAAATTAAATCCCCTTGATTTACCGTATCGTATGGAAGTTGTTTACAAAGAACTAATATAACTAGACTTTGGAAATTGAACAAGTTCAATTTCAGACTCCAGATCTGAACTTTTTTAAGCAAACAAGTTCAATTTCAGACTCCAGATCTGGACTTTTTTAAGCCGAGTCATCCAGAATAAGATGGATGGATGGATGGATGGATGAAATAGGAAGGAGGGATAGGACAGAATAGGATGGAACGATAGGAGAGAATAGAGAAGAAAGATAGGATAGAATAGCAAGGAAGGATAAGATAGGAAGGAAAGGATAGGAAGGATAGATAGATAGATAGATAGATAGATAGATAGATAGGAAGGAAAGGATATGAAGGATAGATAGGAAGGAACGGATAGGGATAAAAGGGATAAGATGGAATAAGAAGGAACGATAGGATAGAATAGTAGGATAGGATAGGAAGAATGGATGGAAGGATGGATGGATTTTTCAACATTTTCTTCGCTACTCTTGACTTTCTATCAGGATACCATCAGATCGATTTTTCTAGAAATTTCAAAACGCCATAACTTCCGAACCGGAAATCGGATCGAAATTTGGTTTGCAGATTCTGATTCCTGAGAAAATTCTATTCTTCATTCATAACTCAAACGTTAAATTTGGAGAATTTTTTATTTTGACCTACTTTTTAGACACCATATCTCTAAAGTGGGTTAAAATACTTTCTGACGGCAAAAGGCTAACACTATAAGTACACTCTTGGCTACATATATACACAATTTCGAAGAATATAATTGAAGTGTAGTGTCAGAATCACAAAAATAAGGAAAACTTTGAATTTGACCTAGATTTTGACCTAGACATTTTTGTGTCCAAATTTTGAAGCTAGATTGCTTTTGAGGTACCCTTCATTTGAAGGCTTTCATTAAATTAAGCTGTACTCGGTCGTATATATGTCGTATTTTACACTTCAAATTTTTTTTTCCCATTGACTTAACATGGGGCACCAAATTTAGCGATTTTGAGTTTTCAAAACACCATAACTTCCGATGAGTGTTGGTTTAATGATATTGCAGTTATACAATGCTATTATATAGAGGTTATTTACTGAGAGGGATTCAATATTGGTTTTATTCCGGGACACATTATGATATTTCCCGAGGGCCCAGGGGGAATCTGGGATTACTGTACCCCTATCAATTTACCTTTTCGGGACCTAAATCCTATTACCTACCTTTTTACTCAATCGGGGAGAACGAATCCAAAGAGAACAATACTTCTACATGTGCGCTGTGCAAGATTTCCAATAGCTCGTCGTGTTTACCGAGAACGAAAGATGTTTGTCCACCATTCTGAATGATACTAACTGGTATCAGGGTCATCAAGCTATGGAACAGGGGTTTATGATAATAGATTGGGTTACTATAGCTTGCAATGTTAAAGGCGATTGAACTATGTTATAAAACAACTTCCAGTACATTATAATATTTAAAAGAATAATTTTTTGAAAATACATATAAAGAATCTTCGCCCGCAGGACGTGTATTTTGAATGCCTGAGAAGAACGCAAATGGGTACTGGCCCGGTGTTGCAATAGTAGCATTTAAAAATCTGTTCCTCTCGAGATTTATGGTCTTCTGAAATTATACTATTAATTGGTGTTGTTGCATCATTGCTCAAATCTAGAAGAGTGTTGTTGCATCTTCGGTTTGGTGTTGTTGCATCAATAGTGAGGAACTAAAACCGTGAACTTCTTGCTTCTTGATGATGCTACATGTATAATAATGACAGTTTCTTTAAATATAGATCGTGCGCTAACTTCACGTGTATGGTTATTGAGAAACTCGTCCTAAAAATGGGTTTAAACTGGGGAAGCAACATATCGTACGAAAATCTATCACCGGAAGTCTGGCCATCTTGATGCAACAACACGGTGTTGTTGCATCACGATACTCCCCAGTGAATATTGGTAATCCAGCTTAGTTTTACATTTAGAATAGATTCTTCTCTTGACCAATCAAATCGAGGCTTTCTAAATCGCTAGTAGAAGTAGAACCTGTATATCCGAACACCTGGCTAATCCGAACACCTCCCAATCTGAACACTTTTTTCGGTCCCATTTTTCCTCCCATTGACTCCCATGTTAAAAAAACCTTGAAATGTGAACACCTCCCAATTTGAACAGTGAACAGTCATATTTGAAAAATTCACCTGTCTAATCTGAACACTTATCATAAAATTTCAGATGTTTTATACAAAACTGCTCAAATTTTGTCATGATATCAAAACTTTGTGAAATAATCTTGAATGGTCTCATTCATAATGGGGCTTTTCAGCATGATTAGATTCGTTTAAATCAAATTTTCAAATTTCTGGAATGCCATAAAGCTATGTGGTCAAAAGAACTATAAATATTTACCGAGAATGTGTTCACATTTCTTCAGAATCCGGATTATTGCGGATGCAAACACCTCGAAATGTGAACACCTCCTAATCTGAACGCTTTTATCCGGTCCAAATGGCGTTCGGATTAGACAGGTTTTTCTGTATATGGCATACTCCGCAGGTGAGTATGCAATATTCCCTGGGAGAGTATGACATATTCCGCAGTGAGTATCGGATATTCACTAAAATCAACGTATCGTATATTCACTGTGGAATATGGCATACTCACCTGCGGAATATGCCATATACCACAGGTGAGTATGGCATATTCACCCGTATCACAATACCGCACAACTATAAATATATGCCATATTCCGCGTTACATTCCGAACCTAAATGTGATGTGCGGGGGCCCAAAAAAAATTTAGGGCCAAGTCGGCCTTTTTGGTCATTACTGGGTCCTTTAAGGCCTTATTTTTTAAATTCAGGCCAAATTTTGAAGAAAATGGGCCTCAAAATTTCAAAATTTGGGCCCACTTTTGCGTTTTAGGGGCCCAAAATTTTTTTACGCGGAAGTTTTTTCTCTGACTTGAAATTTGCCCCCCCCCCCCCTTGTTGGTTCCCAGATCATGCAGCATCCAATGTAAGAGAGTGCCTTCCAAAGCGCCTGGCCAAAGCGTGAACTTCTCTATGGAGGGATATTTAGCTTGTATTGGCAAATTCAACTTTCCGACTGTTAGCTATCGGGTCAATCTATTATTGATAATCTGGTTGAAAACACCACCAACTTCACAAATTTTCAATGAAAACTATGATAAGTAAAAAAATAATACAAATTTCATAAAAAGAATGTATTAACTGGAAATAATTTTAAAAAGTCTTCCTTAATAAATTCAGTAAAATGTGAAGTGACTTTTTTTTTTACTGTTTAGCCGTGATTTTAACAAGGTTATTATTTTTGGTGGTGACATAATATAATATTGTTATGGTCTCCGTTTTTTGGCATCGGTCGGCGGTTGTCGATCGGCGATCGGCGTCTGTAACAAATTCTTACAACTTCCAATAACTTAAAAAAACTGACTGATTTTTTTCAAAACCATGTACAAGATTTTAGAAGTTCAAATCTGACTGTATATTTAAGATTTGACCTTCAATGACCTTCTCAAGGTCGAAAAGGTCTTTCAACTTGCTTCAAATTGACCAATTTCTCAAAAGTTCAAATCTGGCTATAGATTTGACCTTCAATGGCATTTTCAAGGTCTAAAAAATTTGACCTTCAATGACCTTCTCAAGGTCAACAAGATCTTTCTTGCTTCAAATTGACAAACTTTTTCAAAATCATCTACAAGCTCTCAAAAGTTCAAATCTAGATTTCGAGATTTCACCTTCAATGACCTTCTCAGGGTCAAAAAGGGGCTTTTTTCAACTTGCTTTCAAATTGAACAATTTATTTTCTCAAAATCATCTACAAGTTCTCAGAAATTCAAATCTGACTTAAGATTGAACTCATAATATTGTGAGCAACTAAGTTGTGACATTTTGTCATGTTAATGCCTTGTAAACCTCTCTTGTCCTTCGTGCACGGAGATCAAAATAAGATATTTTTCTAAACTGCCCTCTAACAGCTTAATATGGAAATGAACAGTACAAGGCATCCTAAACGTATATAATTTTAATAACATATGTTATTTTGGAAAAAATAGACGGCAGAGAATAAACTTTTCGGGGATGGAAAACTAAGTAATGGACTGAATACAAAATGCCTTCAATTATCCTTTCAATCAATTCATTTCACACCATCTTCACTAACATTCATGAATGTCAGTATGGGCTAGACCTGTCGAGTCGTCTGTCCGTTGTAGTATCACTGACACCTATGTTCACATCTCTGTCTAGAGGGGGGGGGGGCAGTAATACTAATAGCCTCGGGCCACCACAATTATGCAAAAATTAGAACAATGGTCATCTTATTACCAAAATACTTGCTTTGTAGGAGGGCGTATTTCAAATCAATGTGGCTTTTAGCCAATGTTAAAATACTAGGACATACCCGAAATACCATGGTACCACATATATAACATTAAAGGCCCCATGTAAAGTATGAATTCATTGGTTATTTTTCATGACTTAACGTTATTTTAGTGAAAATCTTTGAAAATACGTTGTCAGCTTTTTGCTTCTCAAATATTCGAATTTCTCGCAATTTTTCTAATAAAAGCTACAACTTTTTAATCATCAAATATTCAAAATTCAATTTGCTAAATGATTATCTATTAAACAGAGCAATACTGATTACTTTGCATTTTCGACAGCATTGGGAAAAAGGTTAATGTTTCATGTATTTAATTTTTATTGGCATCAACTTCCGCGATTATCCAAAATTTGCCCCAATATTATACCCCCAATCACATTGATTTTTCGCAAAAGCGTTTTATACAATTTCTGTAGCTTAGGGCTGATAATTCAATATGGCAAAATCGAAATATATTCCCAAAAGAAAACCCCAATAAGAGAACAAACAAACAAATTAGCCTACTGTAGCTCAAAGTGAAAATAATGGATGCACAAAAAATGGCAAAAGTAGTAGAGAAAAACCCCTGCAGACATTAGGAATGAAAGATACATAAATTTAGTTTGAAATAAATTCACGATTTAAAAACACTTTTTGAAATAAAAGTTTCACATATTAAATTTTAATTTAATTATTTATTGCATTACCACAAATACAATGTACATGGGTTAAGCTAAAAACTACAATATAAGATGATAAAACAAACTACTACAGTACTACACTGTTTGAATAAGGGGATATATAATACAATAAAATACATAAACTTTGAGAAGTTTAACAAAAGTCAAGGTGGTTTAAACGTTATATAGAGGCTTTAATTGACGATATATTTTAAATGTTGGCTACATATTGACATCATTGTTGTTCGTGCCAAATATTTTATATCGCTCACTGTTTCGTCTTGCTTTATGAATCTTCGAAACTGTGAATCGACCTATGTCGCTTACAATTTAATATAATAAAAAAGCTGTAATGATCGTGTCATAACCTAAATTAGCCAAACCCCATCACTCAATTCAGAACAGGAACAAGTCAGGAAGACTACCTTCACTTTAGGCCCAAGTGCAAATGCATAAACAGTTTACACCCTAAAAATCATTAGTAACACCTGCGTTCCATTCCGCGGCACTAGGTTTGTTTGCGTTCGGAATATAACTGATCATTTTGAACAGTAAACAAATGGCGTTAATTCGGCTCGTCATACTAGAGCACCGATACTTTTATTGTACTTTGTACAGAAAACAATTGTATTGTAAACATGTGGATGGAGTGTTTAAAAAGCCCAAGAGTAAGAGAAGTAACCACCTTTGTTTATACATTCAATAAAACGTTAAAATAGAAAAGATGTCATACTTTTTAAAACCTAAAATCTTATGCGTGAAGTTATCGAAACACGGTCAGCGTTCTGATTGTACAAATTCAGACTATGGTCACTAGCTACCATAAGACTGGGGTAACCATTTTCAGCTCGTGTACTACTGATTTTCACAAGTAGACGAGAATCCACAATTGGCAATTTTAAAAGGTTAAAACAAGCTACAGGACTTTAAGGTCAGTTTGCTTACAAATTCAAATGATTCAGGCACGTAGCCAGCTTTTACCAAGGGGAGCGCTATTACCAAGCGGAGCTTTTGCCAGGGTGTGGGGGGGGGGGACTTAACGACAGTTCTGGCTAAAAATCATGCTCAGAATGGTGAAAAACTGCATGATTTTGAAAGAATTCCTGGTCAGGGAGGGTGGTGGGAGCGACCGCTCCTCTCTGCTACGGGCCAGTGATTGATTTAAAAGTGACTGCTTTGGAACTACGATCTACTCAAACTAGCTATCTCAATTCAATTCAGTGAAAATGACATAATTGTAAAAATATTACAGATATTTTCTAGGTGTACAGTATTTGGCTACAATTAGCCGGAAATTAAATAAAATCTACTGGTCTGATCAATATTCACGTTTCATGTGTTATATCAGTCTAAGGCACAGACACGTCTGAATTGAATACACTCTCATTGCGTAACATGAATTATTTGGCCATGATTTGTAGCCTGTGGACTGACTGCACCATACGTAAGCAATATCCACATTGAATGCATTTTCATTGGTTGTTTCTTTTTATCATAATAAAACCCTTCCTGCTGATTTGATTGCACACATCTGAAAACATCCACACAAGATGATTGTTTTTAAGGATATTTTTAACGGTAAGTGAAATATAAACTAACGTTTCTGATGTCTAGTTTAGATTCGTCTAAAATTCTACCACAAATTGCTTTTCAAATCCAAGAAAATTGTTTTAAAGGATCCGTAATTCTAAGCGTCATTATAATTAAAGGTATAAATCCAACGTATGAACATGTGCTAAATGTTTGCTTTTCACTTGCTCGATATATTGAGGTCCATTGCTTTCACGGGACTCGCCGACTCTTTTTACAGCAGCCCCTTGCGCAGAACTTCATTCTGTGTTTTCATTAACTAGTAGGCATAGTCTAGTTATGGAATAAATGTGGGCAAGGCCTGTGGAAGCACTGTACCGACCAGTCAAGTTGAATAAAAAATATAGCACATAATTAGGGCAGCCATTTTGGATTGCTGCTGTATTTATGTGGATTTATAAAAACTAGACTATTGAATAATCCCTCGATGATAATTAGTGACATGCCTTGAGAATGTCATGGTATGGTTTAAAGAAACATTATCCCTAACTCATTTCGATATTTCGAATAATTGACTTAAAGGCAGAATCAGATCTAGCAAGATCCTAAATCACACTTGACAAATTTGTTTCAATTTTAGAATACTATTCTAGTATCTTTGGTTCATATACTTCCTTTTCATATTTAGTTAAAATACCCAACGTGTATATACTGTTTTTGAGGAAAACTAAAGATTTTTATAATGACGCATTCATAATTTATTTTTTTGGTTACCATTTTTATTATTCGGGAGAATCTAAACAAATTTTCCCATTTTGACACTTTGAATTTTTGATGACATCACCTATTCAACATATAATGGATCTTTTGAGAGATATTATATTTAAGATTGTAAGGAGTATATCGGTAGGTCAACTGACACGTTGCTTGCAATTTTGTCACTCCCTATGGACCTGATTCTCCCTTTAACACGGGGAAGAATGTTGATTTTAAGTTGTGTACTGACTTGACCTTTAGAAGGTCCCAATTGCCTAAATTACACTCGAGATGCACCTAAACAAACCATATCCATTAAGCTGAAATATTCAGTCTATAATCTGATAACAAAACAATCGCTCCAAAATTCATACGCAACCATTATGTTTATTACTACATTAAGGTGAACACCTGCCTCACCAATATATCCCCCGTAGTGAGAAATTGTGTAAATTATAGATGTCACTGAGGAAAAGTAGGCATAACTTCAGGCAATTAACAAATATTGGAGAAACAGATGACTCAGACACTTATAATTGACAAATTTCTCATTTTCAGATTGCGAACTTGCAACAGATGCCTCTAATCCTGTGCTTGTAGATGATTTTGTCTATGAATTCAAGGCAACGGTAGGTACATTCACCAGAAAATATAATACTGTGGCATAAACATAAACATGTTGACAATATTTTCTCCTTATTTTAAAGGACGTAACTGCATTTTAGTAGCTCACATTTTGAATTTATGGGATTGGGATCCGTTACTCTTCCATCTGTTTGTCCAATGATATGCCAATAATGATCAAGTGCTCATATCCAATTTACTGGTGTGCACTGTCCGTGCCTGTAGTTTATTCATACCATATCATTGGTCTGGTTCTTACATTGGGGATATTTTGGAGGATTGGCGTTTCAAAAGAATGGCGCCATTTTGAGATTAAACTATGCACAGGTCAATTGTCAATCATTATCATCAGGAATTCAGACTCGATTATTTGGTCCCTTGAGTGACTAATTTGTTTTTTAGCAAATTGACCCCTTCTTCGTGAAAATGATAATAGTAAGATTTCCTCCGACAGAAGTTCATCCATTTTTTAAAAAGTAAGATGTAACGTCTTTATAACCAGGTTGGGACCAGTGATTTGGCTTAGAGAAAACAACGCAATTAAAAGGTAGTTGCCATAACATCTCATAACAGTACATATTCATCAATTATCATTCTAATCAATCAAGATGCTCGTATTGTGAACAATTTTGAATACGAAATAGGCTACGTGGTTGTTCACTTTTCCAAAAGGACCATTGGAATTTTCGGCTGTTATGTGGTAATGGACTATGCAAGTTTTCAAATGATTTATTAACATATCTTCTAACATATTTTCAAGCTATGTAGTTGTCTATTGTTGTATCGACTGGGGTAACTTCTCCTCATCAACAATGCATTGTTAGAAATTGGGCCCAAAAATGTTCGGCCCAACACTTATAGACCTGTTTAGTGGGCCTTTTTGGAAAAAATGGGCCTTATAAGTCCTAATTTTTTAATTTTTGGCCAAATTATTAAAAATGGGCCTTAAATTTTTAAAATTTGGAACCATTTTTTGGGTTTTTGGGGCCTAAAAATCTTTTTTTCAATACTTCAACTTTGGGCCCTCCCCTTGTTGGTTCCTGGATCCGCCCGTGTATCATGAGATGAAAACAGATGCTTAACCTTTTTAACCGTTTTATAAGTACTAGTGTATGATGTGTTGAAAACAGGGTAGGAATAATCGGTGCATGAACAATACTTAAGAATTGAAAGTATGCATAAAAGTACATGTCACTTTCTTAATGAAAATACTTCATTTTAGCACGTCAAGCGGCGTTCCGATACCATAGATGACTCAAAGATTGGTGGCAACAAGTCCGCCGAGGATGCTGAAGTTGGACACGATGATGGCAGTACTACAACAGAAGGATACGATTTTGTTCTCGATAATAAGTTGGAAATATTTGATCTCCCCAAAAAAAATTTGTACTTGAAAGAATTAAAGAAATATGTTAACAAGTAAGTTCTCTTTATTTTGGTGAATTTTAATTTCTTTTATTTTCATTTTTGGATCATTATAAAGCAAACATATTGTAACAATGTGACGCAATGTTTGTATGTTTTTTTCTCATAAACAATTGTAAAAAACTATATAGTATAAGTTAAGCTTATTTTTGTGATATATACATGTTGGGTTTTCTTGTAATTATACCCCTTTGTTATAAGCATTGATTTCCCCAGCATCTGTTTTGGCGCCGCACCCATAACTACGATTCATTCATAGGGTTATCGGTCACCCCCTCCCAGATGGTAACTGGTGAAAAATAGAGTAATGTTTTTTATGAGACCTTAATAAGCTAGAAATACATTTTGTATACACATTTATACATTCTAGGTCTGGAATTAGCCAATGCTAAAAAAGAAAAAAATACGATGGATCACATGTATTAAATTAATTCAAATGTTAAAAAAAACATTGTTGTAGCAAGTCAGCTTTACATTATTTTTTCAAAATAACATACTTTTTACTTTCATCATTCTCACCAGCTTTTCAACGTTTTGTCTGTAATCCCAAACACGACAGGTGAAGCAGATGATATGAATATATTTGATCCCGGCACAAATTAGGACCCGATGTAGTATACAGATATTATCCTATTTGAGGTTCAGGATATTTGGATTATCCCGAGGCCAATATAATATATCTCCCCGAGGGACGTAGGTCCCGAGGGTAAATATATTATATTGGCCAAGGGATATTCCCAATATCCTGAACCGACTGTAGGATGATCTGTTTATCCCATACCAATCTTGGTCATTTGGTTCAAATTGTTCATTTAGCCAAAGTTCAGAAAACTTCCAACCAACCGTTGAATCATTTACAAACCGGCTTTATGTACCTGTAACACGCCCAAGTATGGGATAAATATCATTTTATAATGCATATGGACATCTGATAGTTGAGGCAAGATTTATCATCCCTGCCATTTTCAGAATAAAAGAAAAACTTTCCGAAACGGACCCAGAACGTTTTCCGGAATTCAAAGCAAAAGTGGAAGCTTACAAGGATACCCTAATGAAAAAGTTCAAAAAACTTCAATTCTATGTGCGTAAGTAAATGATTTTTCAAAAAACATGTATTTTGTTGTACACCCATGCCAGCTGAACCAATTTGATATGTAATTTTTTACATTAAGTCCATTTAATATGTAATTTTTTACATTAAGTCCATTTGATATGTAATTTTTTACATTAAGTCCATTTAATATGTAATATTTACATTAAGTCCATCTAATATGTAATTTTTACATTAAGTCCATTTGATAAGAAATTTTTACATTAAGTAAATTTGATATATAATGTTTACATTAAGTCCATTTGATATGTAATGTTTACATTAAGTCCATTTGATATGTAATTTTTACATTGAGTCCATTTGATATGTAATTTTCACATTAAGTCCATTTGTTGTGTAATTTTACATTAAGTAATGGTGAGATAGAAAAAATACATAAAAATTATTTTTGACGCCGTTCAAAATGAATTTTAACGCCGTACATAATTATTTTTGACGCCTTAAAATCAATTTTGACTGCGTACAAAATTGTTTTTAACGGTGTTAAAAGTAATTCTTTACCCCCTTATCACACCAAACTAGTTCTTACCCGTTGTTGCCAGTCCTACGAAAACGTCGTAAAACGGGCTCAATCTGGCTGAGGTCGGGAGATATGTCTAAAATAATTAGCTACTTCGTTCATAAACAGTCTTCAATACGTCCATCTCATTCACAGTTCGTTCAGGTCGCACCACGTCGGTGTGCAACGTCGTTTAACGCGTCCTTTAGTCTAGAAGGTCATCATGACCTGATTACAGAACGGTATGGTCGCCATCGAATTTTCAATCGATTCAAAATTCTAAATCACATTCCACGTCCGGAAAACTCCATGAAGTTCGTAAACAGACCGTAGAACGTTGTAGCTACGTTCATTCAGTTCGCACACAGTTTAAAACCGATTCGGCAACGTTTTGACGATCACCAGAAATTTTTTAGCATGCTTTTAGTTCTGGAGGACCTACTCGTTCTAGTAGTTTCATGAAGTTTGTAAACAGATCCCAAATGGTTCTTAGTGGGTTCTTAGTACGTCAAATCCGTTCGTGCACAGTTTGAGCCCGTTTTCGAGAACGTAGTGAGAACTACGGTGTAGTTTGGTGTGATAGTAGGGTTACGTACGGCGTATAAAATCGTTTTTACGGCGTTAAAGTATGACGATACATTGGTCCAGATGACCAGCCATAATACACGGGGTTCTTTCGTACATTTGGCAATTTACTGGAGCATACTTAAATGTTGTAAAAAGTTAATCAAAAAAAATGCTATTTCGTTGTAAAAGACTGCACCGTTTTCAATAACTTCGTATTTGACCAAAAGTGGGCTCCGACAGAATTCCAACAAAATTATGAATGGAATACAATAGTCATTGCATGGATTGGTTAATAGATTGTGCTAAACTATTGCTATTCTTGTAAAATGTCATATTCCGGTCCATTGCCAAAATAATTCGATTACATCCCGTGATATAAAGATTCGATTGCAGTTAACCATTTGCTGTATAGATTTCAAATCTCGCTGAAGTCTCATTTTAATGATATTTTTAGAGATTTGCATATTCAATCATTAAGGACTTATATTTACCTCTTTTTATGACATAGTTGAATTCTGGGCATAATTTAATCTCCAGAGTTACCTCATTCTTTCAAATTCTATAGATTTCTAACTTCTGAGAAATGTTGGGCTACAATCTCTATATCCACGCCCTGTGATCGGACAAAATGAAGGGGGGGGGGGGAGGTCAGCCCATTCTGGATTGAAAATTCACATCTTTAAGACTTATTTTTCAAGAAAGGTTTACAAGTGCATTTCAAAATGAATAGGGGCAGCACACAGGGAAATATGTAAGGTATTTCATGATTTTTAACCGATAGGCTTCTAGGATAAGATATTTTAAAAAAGGCTCAGCGTCACCAACGTGCAAATGTCAATCCCCCTCCGTTCACCCCCCCTCCGTTCAGTTTTAATTATTTTCAGTTAGTTTTTACATAACAGTGGGAACGTGTTTTACAAAACCAGCCATGCCATTAATTTTGTGATAATTACGTCACTTACAAGTATTTTAACAAGTCGTGTAGACCCCCGTTGCTTGATTTATAGCAAAAACATTAACATTTGCACGATGGTGACGTTGCGCCTTCTTAAACAGATCTTATATCTTTGAAGCCTATCGTTTCAAAAATCGTAGTAGAACTTACATAGTTCTCCTTGTACTGCGCCTCTACATCAAGCAATGCAATTGTAAACCTTTTCTTCAACAAATAAATCTTCAAGATTTATTGAATTTTCTATCGAAATGGGCTAATCCCCCACCCCCACCGTTCATTTTATCCGATCATCGGGCGTTATATCCAGCTCATATAACATGCAAATGATCAATTGCAAAGATTAAGATTGATGATGTATTCCTTTCTGATTCATATGCCTTGTTCACATACTGTCGTATTACATTATTAGATTCGGAAGCTATCCTCAAAAGTGATGATGGATTCCCTGGTATGATTGTGATTCTTGAGTTCAGAGAAAATGAACAAGGAGAAGAAACATACATATTCCAACTTTTCAAAGATGGGCTTAATAAAGAGAAATATGTAAGTACCACAAGTAATGTCGAATTTGTTATCATTGCTTTTGCAAAATGTGCAACATATACAATTCAATAAATGAGGCTAAGCAGAAGGACCAAACGGAAAGGACCAAACGTTGTAATTGAATCTACCAAGAAAAGTAAACTCTAAATGCATACCATTCTTAGGAAAAACAAATTTCATAAATCCCAAAACAATTATCTAACGTGAAAAGAAAGTTTTAGCTCTAAATACTCCCTTTCCCCCGACCATTCAAGAACCAATATCACAATCCAAGACCACACCAATGGACATTTCATTCATACTGAAGCCTTTACAGCACATGTTGGAGAAACATTTGATAACCAATACTCGTAACATCAAAAATAGTTGTAGATACAAGTATTCATACAAGACAGAGCATTCAGTCTCAAATGATGTGGGGTAGACAAAATCTAGTCCCAGAGCCCATAGGCGTTTCAAAGAGAACATCCATTCGCAAAACCCTCGCCATAATCCATAAAACACAATTAACAATGGTCATCAGGAGAAAACTATGGCTACGAAATTGATGAAATTGTCAGTTACCCCTTTGACCTGTTGATTTACATGTTTGTAGAATTTAGCAAATGTACCTATATATAAAATGTGTTGTATTGTTCTCAGACTTGGAAATGATAATTTGTGTTTTATATTTCAGTAAAAGTGAAGCAAAGGCAACATAGACACTCATAGCAACACCAGTTGCATGGAGACATATTAACAACAAGAAAACAAACAAAACAACACTATCTACATTTGCCGTGGATTGGAGACATCTTATTGATTAAATTTTTCTGCAGTGCTATCTGGATCATGTTTTAGGTCCTTTTCCAACTGTTTGTTCTGAATTATTGTGGGTTTGTGTCATCATTCTGGTTGAAGCTTTCATTACAAATTGTCTTAAAAATATACAATAGCACATTTTATGGTGATTTGTTTTAGAAACAAAAGGGTCAATATATTGCTCTTTACATGTAAAAGTTATACAATACAATTATATTGTGTATATTTAACATTGATTGTGTAGAATATATACGATTTCATGAACACTATTTTTGTTGTAAGTTTTGTTTTATTTTGAATACTTTCAATTGATTACTTCCCAAATTAGACTGTCATTGCTTCTATGTCATCTCAACCACAAAAAAACTAAACTCAATTCGACAGCCAGTAAAAATCAGCTCTGTTAAACTCAGTCCCAAAAAACTCAACTCATTTATCCATCGACCAAGTTTGCATGAACGTCAGCGGATTTGGATGACAATTTTTGTGCTTGGTTTCCTTCATTAGGCGACCAAATGGGCAAAACTCCATTTTGATCCCCAAAAGTTGAAAAGTGAAACACCCTAAAGTTTGTTCATAACAAGTGTCGCAAAACTAAGGTAATATTCTCTACTTCATCGATAAAACAGGATTTGTATCAGTGGACGACAGGCGCTTAAAATTGCAATCATAGTCCATAAAACACAATACAGGGTGTTTCATATGTATGCATCCCCAATAAACTCATAGTAGTATTGCCACAATATCATGTTTTATATCATTTTGTTCCTTGTGGAAAGTTACATAAGATTACAGAGTTTCAGAATCCAGTGGTGCCCCTGAAAAAATACAATGTTTCAAAGTATGTGGGTACGGGTCATTTCGAGGGCAATTTAAAGGAAATAATTAGTTTCTTTATTGCACATTTCTAGCAGTTGTCATCATGACAGAGTTAAGTGCACACAATTGTGATAGTTATGCACAAATATATATAGATAGGATTCATGCAATGGCTTATAGGTAGGTAAGGGACCGTGGTGCGACCTCTATCACTAAAAATGGGTATGAGAGTCAGACAATGTGAACAGATCACTGGACTGAGTCCAATAACGGTGGCCATGGTCAAGAGTAAACTATGACTTTGAACTATGCCAAGTAAAAAAGTGTCACTTATATTTTAATAAGCCTGGTCAATCATCTTATTAAGATGCAAAGCAAAAACTGTGTAAACCAAACTACTACAGAACAGTTGGTATAGCATTAAGATAAGTTATTGTCCCGGCCTAATTGGATCTGTCAACAGACTTTTAATTGGGCTGGTAGGACAGACACTGTTCTCTGTGATATAAACCAGATTTAACAAATACTTGTTAAATCACAATTTATATCCAAAGAACATGTGTACGTTTTATAGATTTTATTACATAAAATATAACATATTACAATTTAACCTTTTTGGCATGGGGAGACGGCTATCTATCGATCAGAGCTTGCGTAATTGTATACCAAAGAAACGATTACGTAATCATGAGATAATGTTACGTAATGACAGCGCAAAATCATGATTATGCAACCTTATATAATCATTAATCTTTGGGATAAGAGCCCAAAAACAAGTATACTCGTGAACGGAGTTTCTTTGGTATACAATTACGCAAGCTCTGATCGATAGATAGCCGTCTCCCCATGCCAAAAAGGTTAAATTGTAATATGTTATATTTTATGTAATAAAATCTATAAAACGTACACATGTTCTTTGGATATAAATATAGTGTCAGCAAACGCCATAAAGTGTCCACGGGGGTTTCACTCCATATACCTCTTTTATCCCATACTTGGTACTGTTATAGGTACAGGTAGATAACATGTGGGAATATAATTGATATATAAAGTGAGCGGGTGATATATATATTTATTATATCACTATCTAGCTAGCGACAGTATGATTGGTCAAAACCGGGTCACATGTCGTGGGATATCTGGCGATATTCAATGGCAATGCTAATCAGATAAGACAACCGTGAGATATCTAGCGATATCCCACGCTCCCGGGAATTTTCAAAGAATTTGTTTTCGTTCAGTGTAAATAATTAAGTCAAAATGGCAGACGAATCGAGTAGATTCGTAAAAATATCTGAAGACTTAATGACTTAATAATATTAGGGATGTTTAGCTAGACAGTGATATAATAAAACAAATATTTCACTCTATTTTCGGTGAATACCTGTAGCACTTTCACAAGGTGATATTCCACTTGCCCTTCGGGCTTCGTGGAATATCACTTGTGAAAGATGTACAGGTATTCACCTCAATAGAGTGAAATATTTGTTCAATCTCCCGCTGAGGTGAGCGGGAGATAAATATATCACCCGCTCATCAGCTATTCCCGGGAATTTCGTACAGTGCTTTTTTCGCTCATCAGGACAGTACGTGTATAACCATGGACCTATTGAATTGATATTAATTTCATATTCTATTAAATGGTAAAAACTGTTGATTATAAAAAACAGTTAATGAACTTTAATTTGAGATAAAATATTCATGTTTCGATTGTAATTATCATTATTGTAATTATTACACGAGGGTTCAATAACATTTACTTCATATTTAATCCTCATAATCTACTAAGTATAGGATAAATCAGTTATTAAATGCTCGATTTTTGATACAGGGCATATCCCTCGGTAAATAAAAGTTGTCCCTCGGGTAGACATATGGTATTTCCCTCAGATATACCACAGGCCCGTAGCCAGGGGGGGGTTCGCAGGGTTCGGGTGAACCCCCCCCCCTGGCCAAAAATTCTTTCAAAATCATGCAGTTTTTCACCATTTTGAGCACTTGTCAAGTGATTTTAGCCACATTTGGGCCAAAATTGTCAAATGTGAACCCCCCCTGGAAATTTTTGAAAAATGAACCCCCCCTTGGCAAATCCTGGCTACGGGCCTGTACCATGTATCAAAAACCTCCCATTAAATAACCTCTATATACCTATGTACCAAAATTGCAACGAAACGCAAAGTTTTTAGCCGGTTTTAAATTCAGTGTTGCTACACTGGATTATAGTTTTATGGCCTAAAAAGTTCACATACCAACATTGTTCAGGCCATATGTAACTAGAATCCAGCGTAGCAACACTAAACTCAAAACTTTGCATTTCGTTGCAATTTTGGACCACGTAGTAACAAACGTATTAGCTCCTTTCCTGTTTCTATTCATTTCGAATCACTGTCGTCCTATGATCAGAGGACTGGGTACAGAGCCCTGCAGAATGCGAGGAGGCATCAAATCAATGTGACTTTGAGCCAATGATACATAAGCAATGTCCACATTAGGCTAAATGCACCTTCGTTGGTCGTTACTTTTTTAATATAAAACTCCTCCTGTTCATTTGACTGCGCAGATCTGTGAACATCCATCCAAGATGAAGATATTTGGGGATATTTTGAATGGTGAGTGTTATATAAATGTTTAAACTATTTAAATATGAATTAACTTATGTTTTTTGGTGTTTAAATACGTGCAATACCCTACTTTATATTGACTTAAATCTGGGAAAGTATTGGTAGCGATATGGTGAACAAAATTCAACATTGTTTGTCTCTTAAACCAATTAATATTGAAAACATTCTGTAAAACAAACATACGCATTATGTAATGCCTAACGGTCTCCGATAGCAAACAATTCAATGTTAAAATTATTAATGCATATTTTTCATGATCGTTTTAGTGAATAATTTTTGTTTTCAGTGCAATTGTTTTTACTGCTTTTCCACCAGTTTTTGAGGATGAAATAAAATATTTATCCGAGCCTTGTTGGAACAATATGGCATATACACCAGTGGTTTAGATCTCTCAATATCGTAGTTATACAAAGGAAAGTTTCCTGTACGATATGTACGATTTGTACAATCACGATATGGAAAGACCTAAAAACGTTGTGTATACGTCATCACAAAATTGCGAGACCTAAAAACGTTGTGTATAATGGCCTAGTCACATAGCCCGGCTGATGAGGTTACGATGAGCCAGCGATGCAATTTTCACCGAACTCGGCCGAACACCGGCCGGACATCCGTGGCGTTTGTTGCTTAAAACCGCATCGGTGGTAGCTCGGTGAAATTTTAACTTCGGAGTTAAATTTCACCGGGCTCTCACCGAGCTCCCTCATCATGTCATCGCAGCCCCATCGTAACCACATCGGAAAACACGTCGGCCGGTGCACGGCCGAGTATCGGCCGGTGTCCCGTGCATCTGAGACAACCAGAGGACGAGTTTTTTTAACGGACAGCGGCCGAGCTCCGACCGAGCTCCGGCCGATGTGGGACAGAGCATCGGCCGGTCACTGTTCAAAGCCCGTTAACAACCCGGCCGGCGATCGCACGGTGTCCTGTTACCTGCTCGGGTACCGGCCGTATTCCTTCCGATGTCCGGCCGACCTCCAGCCGGTAGTTGCTGCCACATCAGCAGAAAAAAACTACCATTTTGAGACAGACTCCGTACGGTCACCGGCCGGTGTTCGGTCGGTCGCCTGAAGATGTCCGGACGGAGTCCGTTCACGTCACCGAGCTCTGCTTCCGATGAGGAGAGCTCGGTGGCACCAAAAAAATCCACCGAGCTCTACCGATGCCGGACATCGGCCGGGCTATGTGACTAGGCCATAAGTCATTTTGATCCATCGAGGTTCTGATAGATGTTTCATTTGATGGTACAGAAGTCAAAAAGAGATAACTGGTTTAAGATAAAATGCGTTCAGTTTAATTCAACATATCGCTCCAAATCATCATTTAAAAGTTGTAAATATTTTTCCAGGTCTAAAATTCTAAATGCTCAAATATAAATAATGAAACGATCACAATCCAACTCTTGATGTTATAAATAAGTGAACAATTTTACTTCATATTTTTTGGCCATTCTTCGTTATTTCAAATACTAATTAGATTATTCAATAGAGATACATGTGCATTTTCTATTTTTATATGATGATCTAAAAACATACTTTGATGATGTCAATTTTCAGGATTAGATAATGGAGGTGGCAAAATTGAATTTCTTTGTAGGGAAAATACGTAAGATTGTTGAATTCGTTAAAATGGCTTTCTGTGTAGAAGTACCCCCCCCCCCCATAAATATGGGTTCAGTTTGCTTTTTTAAATTTTTAACTTTTATAAGGCTGTTTTATAATTGACACATTTCTCATTTCAGATTGCGAACTTGCAACAGATGCCTCCATTAAACCTGTGCTTGTAGATGATTTCGTATATGAATTCACTGTAAAAAAGGTAGGTACATTTAGCAGAAAATATACTAAAAACTGTGGCAAGAACATTAGACGTGGAAGATCTTTTCCTAATTTTGATTGATGTAACTGCATTTTTAGTTGGTCACATTTTGAGAAAACAACGTAATACACGGGCTGTTTGAGAAAGTTGAATCAAGAATGGCAAATAATCTCAATAGGTGACAAATTGAAATTAGTGGCTGTTTTAAAGGTTCGGAAAGACGTTTTATTTCATTTTCAAGAATTGGTAGAAAGGAGCAAAAACAATTGCACTAAAAAAACAAAAAATGTTAACAAAAACAGTTGTATAAAATATTTCTAAATAATTTTCGCATTAAATTGTTGTCAATCAGTCAACATTACATAAAATACAATGTTTTTTACAGAATGTTTTCAATGATTGGTTTAAGAGAAAAACATTGTTGAATTCAGTTCTCCATAGCGATACGACTCCTTTTCAGGATTAGGATAATGAAGGTACATGTAGCAAAATTGAATCCCTTCTTTGAGAAAATACGTTGTTGAATTTGTTAAATGGCTTTCTGTGTAGAAGTAACCCCATAAATGTGGATTTGGTTTGCTTTTTAAATTTTTAACTTTTATAAGGCTGTTTTATAATTGACACATTTCTCATTTCAGATTGCGAACTTGCAACAGATGCCTCCATTAAACCTGTGCTTGTAGATGATTTCGTATATGAATTCACTGTAAAAAAAGGTAGGTACATTTAGCAGAAAATATACTAAAAACTGTGGCAAGAACATTAGACGTGGGAGATCTTTTTCCTAATTTTGATTGATGTAACTGCATTTTTAGTGGGTCACATTTTGAACTCTAGAGACTTCTATTAGAATCTCCTCTCTTCCATCCGTATGTCTGTCTGTCTGTCTGTCTGTCTGTCTGTCTGTCTGTCTGTCCTATACATGGGCGTAGCCAGGGGGGGTGCGATGGGTGCGATCGCACCCCCCCCCCAATAACCTTTAAAATATGACCATTGGATAGAGGTAGAAAAGAGCTTTAAAATGCTTTTTATTTGAAGCTTCTAGCTCAATTTTGAAGGAAGTTGCATCAATTTTTGTAAAATTCAAAAGAAATCTTAATTTTTTGTGTTGCTTATGGCAAAATCGCACCCCCCCTGATCGAAAACTGAAAAATTTTCGCAGATCGCACCCCCCCTGACTGAAAGCTGGCTACGCCCCTGCTATATGACATGTGTACATGTATGTGTTAGATTGTCAGGAATATATCAAATAATAGCAAGACTTAAACTACTGTTCTGAGTTTATTAGTTAGTCTCTAGAGTGACGTCATCAATACAAGCAAAACAAGTGGCGACCTCTATCGGTCACATAAAGAACAACTTAAAGGCTAATGTTATGACAGTAAGTCCCATATATGTGCATGCCTGATATACCATATTTGTGTAATTCCTATTTTGAGCCATTTCCCAGTGTCGGGTTTGTGCTACCACATTCATGTTAATGCCTTGTATAAATGCATCCATCAATAACCATATAAGGTTTGTGATACAGTATATGGGTGCATGCATGGCTGCAAAATCAATGTCTCAATTGCATTTAAAGAAAACTACGTAATTCACGGGCTGTTTGAGAAAGTTGAATCAACGATTGCAAATAATCTCAATAGGTGACAAATTGAAATTAGTGGCTGTTTTAAAGGTTAACCCATCCCCTCAGTTTGACATTTATTCTCACAAACATGTATCAGTATCATATGTTTTAGAAAATGCACATGTTTGCGAAAGAATAGCTCAGAAGACAACAAAATCGTCGATTTTATTCCTCACTTAGTTACACTCCCCTCCATAAGTTTGGCAACCTTAGCTCCCCCATTGAACTACGTGTTAAAGCCTCTTTACCTTTGAATTTTTATTTACTTAACCTGCGATGAAAATTTCTGTTCTATTGATGAAAACGTAATTTGACCTTATTTCCAATACCTCCAATTTTTTTCATTTTTTTCCTCAATTACGATAAGTCGATAATTAATGATAAATTTTATGAATTTTTGAAAATCGACATTCCCATGTTAACCAATGGGAAATGGTAGGTTTGCCGCAAGTCATATGACAGTATATCCATCCATCCATCCGAGTCTTTGCAAAAAATACGAGTTAGGCAGGCAATTGAATTTGCTAACTTTATTTAACAATAATTGATATGTTTCTTCAGCTTCAACAAAGTTATAGGCCTTTAAGTCAAAATTGTTTTTCAAAAAACCTCTCTCATTGGAATAACACAGGAGGCGAAAAGTTATTTTCAAAAATGACTTTGAATCGCCGTAACTTTAGTAGTCATTAAATAAACAATAAAGTGTGTACAATATAGTTAGAAAACTCAATTTTATATTGTACAAATATTTTTTGCTGAATCTTTCACTGAAAAGATATCCTGATTTCTTATTTCCCCCGAACCCTGCATTTCCCATTGGATTACATGGAAATGACGATTTCCAAAAATTCATCAAATTTATCATCAATTTTCGACCTATTGTAATTGAGGAAAAAAATTGAGAAATTTGGAGGTATTGGAAATATAGTCAAGTTACTTTTTCATCAATATTATAAGTTATTTCATCTCATATAAAAATTCAAACGTAAAGAGGTTTTAACACGTAGTTCAGTGGGGAAGCTAATGTTGCCAGACTTATTGAGTGGAGTGTACATAAATGGTATGAGCTAAAAGTGCAGATCTTAACTGTTTTTCAAAAACCGTTTATGTAACTTAAGTGAGGAATTAAATCGACGATTCTGTTGTCTTCGGGAACTATATGTTCGCAAATAATTATAAGTACATTTTCTTAAACATATGATACTGTTGTTTGTGATAATTTGCCTACAACGTATGAAATAAGGAAAGAAGAAAAATCGTACCTTCGATGTTCCGACATTTTGTTATAACCAGCGTAATCGAGTGGATCACCAGTGACGGAGGGATTTGGTTCAAAATATGAAATACAGATAGCAAAAACACATGTGTTTATATATTTTCAGGTGTTAAAGAATATCTATTTGGGTTTCATGCAATAATAATAAGCTTCAACATGTTCTTCAGGTTGGATTATAAAATCACAAAACTATTTTTCCTTTCACATCCTTTATTTTACTAAACAGGACGTTTAGTAAAACCGAGCGCTTCAGTTCAGTTTTTATTACAGTTGAAAAAGGATCCAGACAGGATTCGAAACGTCCTGTTTGGTAAAATTAAGGTTGTGAAAAGAAAAAAATAGTTTTGTGAAATAATAATAAGATCTAGATATATTGGGTCTTCATAATGTTTTTATAAAAACGATGTTTAATTTTTTGTCCAGCTTAATGGAGCAATTTTGTATTTCACATTTGAAACTGCTCCATCAAGCTGGACAAAAAATTAAACATTATTTTTTATAAAAACTAGACTGAACAGTTCACTCTCGCAAATGGCATCTCCATATATGGGAAAAAAGGTGAAGTTAACAATAAGCAATGCAGGGATTGACACGATTGACACGATAAAGTCTCGATGAATCTCGCTCAACTCCGCTCCTTCTTCGTGAAAAAACACGTGAATTCCGGCTTTTGCTTTTTTCATATCCGGCATCTTGGCTTCGAACCCAATCAGAAGTCTCAATTTTGAATGACACTGCATACATTACCTCATGTCTCGACCAATATTTTTATGTATACGTTAAAAATCAAAAAGGCCCAATATATCTAGATCTCATTACCTCCAGAGTTATGCTTAAAACATACATAAATATTATCAGCGCCGTTTTCAATAGTTTTTTTTACTCCTAGCGTTATTGAACTTCAAACAGAAGTGTAGGTTATCTGCAAATGATATACTCATTGCATGGAGTAGTAAATTCTCTTTGGAATAACGAAACATTTGAGTGAAGAAATAATTTATGAATATATAAGCAAAATGAAGTTTTTTAGGTGTTTTGATAAAAAATAGTATGCTTCGTCAAGTTGGACGAATGTTTCGATGACAACCCGTGATAATCTCAAATAACATGTAGCAGTAAGTAAGTGTAGCAGATAATACGAATATGTTTGGATGACCATGTTATAATTGCTGAAATAATTACCATCCCTTCATTTTCAAATTTCTTTTGAACTATTTCTAGATTAGCAAAGAAGATTGCTGGTACGGCCGACAAAGCACGTTTTGAGGTATTCAATGAAAAAAAGGACGCTTTCTACGAGAACCTGAAGAAAAAGTTGGACAAACTTGAATTCTATGTGCGTAAGTAGATGATTTCCAAAACATGGATTTTGTTGTACATTTGTCATGTCAAAATGTGTCCATTGAGGTTCATTGCATTACTGAGTTACTGAGTAATGGTAGAATGAAAAGCATCACATGATGGATGTGTTCCAAAGTCAGAGGTATTTAACAGTTTTATTGGCAAGTTTAGGGAATTTTGAGCAATTCAAATTAAAGGTTAGATAGGAAATTACATAAAAATTCAATTTTTGGCGTATTTTGTGCATGACATTACCACGTGATTACTATGGTACGCATCTTGTTTTCCATTTAAAAAATGGATGCGATCGAATAATTTAGGCGGTGTACCGTAGCATGGCATTTCATTAAGAAATAGCAATAATGCACAATTTATTTAAACTTGAAATCGACTCCTATTTAATAATAATGAAATAGAGCACTCCATGCAAGGGCTTTTTCATTAATGAATTAGTAGTAATTTTGTTGAAAACCATTCATGATCAAATACTAAGTTATTGAAATCGGTGCGGCGGGGACGTCCTTTAGGCCTACTCCGAAGTATCATGTTCTACTATATAACTTTCTACAACATTAAAACAAACGTTTTTAAAAAATGTCCTATATAGTTTTAGCACTATTGAAAACTTAAACTTAAAAGATTTTGAATAAAACTTGACAAAAGGGGACCTGGGAACTTAACCGGAGCAGATTATGTGATGCAACTTATCTGCTCTGGTAACGTTCCCAGCTCTTGCGGAACGAAAAATGAGCGATTCTGGCAGAGTTACACAATATTTTTGCCTGAAAATCACTAGCCTGTCTTATATTCAATGAATACATCGATTCATAAGGAAAGTACTCACAATATGTGCGAAACCCACAAATTAAAAGAGCTTAAATAAGTAGCAATTGACCGAATCATTTTTGGGGATTAAACTATTTGGACGTGTCCAAAAATATCCCTTCTCCATCTCTAACTCCAGTTTCTACATTTACAGTCATTTATGGCAATTTTAAGATAAGATAGTTAAATTATAACCACGATCTTTAGAGTAGTGAATATTATTCCATGTTGTTGAATGGTGGAATGATCGACAAAATAGATATGTGGGTATGAAGAAGAACATTTTAGGTAGAAATCAAGTAATGTTAGTTTGTAAAATATAGAATATTCTTACCTTTTTGCTCCATTCAAAGAATGCCGTATTCCATGTTCTTACAAAACACGTCTAAGTCGTTTGAAAAAAACACGTCCTGAACAATTTCCATTGTTAAAAACTTGAGCACCGTTCAATTGGCTAGTAATCTTTCAAAACACTTTTAGAAGCATTTACTTAATGTTGTAAAAAGTTATAAAAGAAAAACAATCTTTTGGAGTTAAGTAGGTCTGGGCCGTTTTCAACAACTTCGTATTTGATCAAAATTGGTTTTCAAAAGAATTCTTCAACAATTTTCAACAAATTCATTAATGAAATATCCATTGCATGGAGTGCTTCATTTTGTCAAAATCGAGGTGGATTTCAAGTTTAAAAAATGATTTCTCAGCTACATTATTGCTATTTCTTAATGAAATGTCATTCTCCGATACAAAACTATTCGATCACACCCAGTGTAAAAATTGCCTTCATCTCATTCATCAGTTTTGTTGATACTTTATATAGTACACGATTGCATTATTATCATTTGCTATAACATATATATAAGTTGTATGCCGATTATTAACCCGGAAATAAAAATATTGCATTAATCCATTTGGAAATATTTAATATATCAAGAAATTGAGTATATAAGTCATTTTCAACACAGATGCTACAATTATATTTATCTTGTATATGGCAACTGGTCAATTGCAATGATTAATATTCACCATGTATTACATTGCGATTTATAGATTTCACATTCCATTTTTATTTCCGTATTTAGATGCAGCTGACTATTACGATTGTGATGGTATGATTGTAATTCTTGAGTTCAGAGAAAATGAAGAGGGAGAAGAAACGTACATTTTCCAGTTTTTCAAAGATGGACTTATTGAAGAGGACTGTGTAAGTACCACAAGTACTGTAATGTCAATGCAAGGGCGAACGTAATATCCGGAACGTTCGCAAATTGGCATTCGCAATGCGTGTATTTGATGTTATCATTGCTAAATGACAGCAGATAATACCCAACCCATGGATACAGTAGAAATGAAGATTTTTTTATTAAATCAACCGTTTATGGAACTTACTTACCTCTTAATTATATGCCATTACCTTAATAAATTGACTAGTCTAAAGGTCTAACACCCCTATTGAATGAACGGATTAGTGAATGAACTCGTCCAATACACTGCCTATCCATGCTTCATGCTACGACCTACTTCATATTACCGAGAGACCTCGAAGATACAAAAAAATAATATAAAAAATTTCCCTCAAGCGGGGAAGGTCGGTGGGTCTCTGGTAATTAAGAGGTAAGTAAGTTCCATAAACGGTTGATTTAATAAAAAAAATCTTCAGTTTATATCACTTACTTCCCTCTTAATTATATGTCATAGCATGTAACATATTGGATAGGTGGGGTGAAAAAAGTTGTTGTGTACTTACTGCACCTGCTACAGGTCGCACACAGTTCCAGCCAGCATCAAAGGTCCTAGCTTTCTAGCTTCATCTTGTAGGACTGTGACATCACGCAGATAAAAGTCGATAAAAGTGTTGTTGTGAGCCCAAGAGCAACTTTTCAATATTTCTGTTAGGCTAACATTCGACTGTACTGCATATGAGGCTGATAACGCTTTTATTTCATGTGCGTTAACTTTCCCAATTCTTCTACTCTCAGCTCTGGAATTCTTGTAGGTTAGAAGAATCAGATGTTTCATCCAGCTGGATAAAGTATTTAAGTGTCAATTGCTATTACACCCTTTCTTCCAAGGTATGAAGATCCTATTCCTGGTACCTCTGAAGACTCTGGTAGCAGCAAGATAAAATCTGAGTGCTCTAAGTGGGCATAAGCATCGATCTGGATCATTTCCCACATGGCTTGCCAATGATTTCAGATTTATAGGTTGAAATCTGGCTTGTCCCTCTGCTGCTTCCAAGCTCTTTGGCAGAAAACCAATGAATGGATAGAGGAAAACTTCTGTATTGTTGTTTTTCCATTGTATCCTTGTAACATCTAAGGCATGTATCTCACTACGTCTCTTGCCCGAGAGGCTAACAGTAGAAGAAATACAGTCTTTAAAGTCACCCATTTGATATCTGCAGAATTCATAGGTTCAAATGGAGGCTTTAATAGTTCATGAAGTACAAAAACCAAGTCCCATTTGGGTAAGGTAGACTTTGGAATTGCATCTTCTAATTTAAAGGATCTCAACATATCATGTATCACTTGTGATTCTGAGAGATCTTTAGATTGTGTAGATTTCCTGACATTGTTTATAGCTGTTCTGTAGCCCTCGATAGTAGAAAAAGACCTCTTTTTAGTGTTTCTGAGATAAATGAAGAAATCTGCAATCATTGGAATAGATGCCTCGATGGGATTGGTATCTCTTTCTCCTAGACTTTTGTACTGCTTTGGACACTTCTTCAGAAAACCCCTCCTCTCGCAAGTTATTGTTGATAACAGACAAGCGTGTAGAGACATCTTTTCTGGATCTTGATGAAAAATCGAGGTCCTTGGCATAAGAAGGAGTTTCTTCCATATTGGAATCAGTACAGGAAAATCTACTAGCAGACTGAGAAAATCTGGGTACCATGGTTGATTGGGCCATTTTGGTACTATCATTACACATTTTGTGTTTTGGTGAGCCTGCAGTTTGTTCAGGACTGCTGCTATCATTGGTGTTGGGGGAAATATGTAGAAGTACATGTTGTCCCAATTCAGTGACACGGCGTCTGTTTTCCACGACTGAAGATCTGGAACTGGTAGTTTGTGATTGTGAGATGTGGCCATCATGTCCAGATTGGGAGTTGGCCATATTTTCAGCTCATATTTTCCATAGATTCTTGGTTATGTCTGCATGAAGAGACCACTCTGTGTTGACAATCTGGTTTTTCCGGGATAACTGATCTGCCCTTCTGTTCAGTGATCCTGGAATATGATTCGCTCTGAGTACAATTTGCTGATTGTGACACCATAAGAGAATCTCCTGAGTTAACTGGAGTAGTTGAGGGGAATGTGTTCCGCCCTGGTTGTTGATATATGCTGCTACAGTCGTGCTGTCTGTGCAAATCAGAATATTCTGTCCAGTTATCTTTTCCTTGAAGAACATCAGAGCTTTCTTGACTGTTAGTAACTCCAGAAAGTTGATGTGATGACTTGATTCCAACTGGGACCAGACTCCAGAGCATTCCTGCGATTGTGTGTGGGCCCCCCATGCTTCCAACGATGCATCTGTGTAGATTGTCATTGTTGGGTGAAATCTGTTGAAAGGTTGACCAGCTTGTAAATTCCTGGGGTCTAGCCACCATAGAAGTGCCCCCTGAGCATCTGGTGAGAGGACAACTAGATGTGACTGGGGCTGAGATAGAGGAGACCACTGTTGGAACAGACAACACTGTAGAGGGCGTAGATGAAGACGTCCCAATGGCACTTGTTTCTCCGCAGATGACAACAGGCCTAGTAGAGACTGCCAAGTTTCTGCTGAGGCTATTCCCTTCTCTAGAAGATGTTGTCCAGCTTTCCATATTTTTTCTACTCGATCGTGAGGGGGACGGCAAATTCCCTTGCTGAGATCGTATTCTACTCCCACATAAGTGAACTTCTGAGTTGGTTGTAGTTCCGACTTCTTGAAGTTTATGAGGAAACCCAGAGCCTGGGCCAGTTCCAGCACCATCTGAGTATGTTGTAGAACTACTGTAGGTGAATTGCCTCGAATCAGCCAATCGTCGAGGTAATAATGAAACAGTATGCCTCTGGAGTGAAGATGAGCTGCTAGAGGCCGTAACAGATGTGTCCAAATCATCGGGGCTGATGCCAGACCAAAGGGCAGGGCTTTGAATTGAAGTACTTGGTCCTGAACAACAAAGCGCAGGTATTTCCTGAATGACTGCTTGATTGGGAGATGAAAGTAAGCATCTACGCAGTCTATGGACGTTACCCACTGTTGAGGCTGTACTGCATCCATGATCTGTGCTACTGTTTCCATCTTGAACTTTGGAACTTCTAGATGAAGGTTCAGATGATGCAAGTCGATGACTGGTCTTAGAGAGCCGGATTTTTTTGGGACGAAGAAAAGATGACTGTAAAGGCCTGGACTGGATACGTTCTGGACAACTTCTATGGCCTGTTTCTCCAGAAGTTGAGTGACTGTAGCTGCATAAAGGTCTTTTCTGTCTCTTGTTGATGACTGGAAAGGCCAAGGATTGCATGTAAGGGTAGGTTTTGTGTGAAGTTTCGGCTGGTAACCTTCCTTTATGATCTGTAGAAATCCTCCTAGATCTGTGATTTCTTTCCATTTGGCAAGAAAATGCTGTAGTCTGCCTCCCACTGGTAGCTGTTGAGGGCTTACATGTAGCTGTGGGAGACAAAGACTTGGAGGACTGGATGATATAGGTAGATAGTCACTGTGATTTTTTTCTCCTCTTCCTTGCCACGAAAAGAGTTAGAGCTGTTCTTTTTACCAGGGCCATTGTTGTTATTGAAACTGGACTTTCTGTTGTTGTTGTTGTTGTTGTTGTTGTTGTTGTTGTTGTCTTTCTTATTTGATTGAGAAGACTTCTTTGATTCAGCTCTCGCATTCATCTTAGCCAAGGAAGTTAAAGCCTGGTTGGTGAGATCAGACTGGTTGGACTTCAAAATTTCAGTGACTGACTCCTGTGAGAATAATTCCTGAGCCAAAGGGTTTATGGGTAGAGTTCTGAGCATTTCCTTTGCTGCAGAAGGGCAAGCCATGTTCTTCAAGAAGCCATCTCTCCTAAGTAGAACTATGTTGGACAGCAGTCTCACATTTTGATCAGTCAGACAGCCAATGGCTTGTGCTGCAGGTTGTAGTAGATCAGACAACATCTTAGTATCAGTGGATGAAGAATCGTTGAGAATTTTGGCCACTGCACCTAACAGCCATTCTGCATATGCCAGGGGTTTCAGTTGGAATCTTAAGCCTTCCTCTAGAAGCCTATACTGGGTCTTGCTGATAGTCAAATCCTTGTCAGCTTTCTTGAAATTTTCTTCAGACATCAACGCTGACAGGCTGGAATTTGGCCTCATACAGTACTCGAAACAACAAGTCCTCCGGCTGGAGGAATTGGTAAGCGTGATGCCTTGTCGTTTCGGGAAAGTTGTCCTACTTTTTTGAAGGCGAAATCGTTCGCGATGATCGAGGATCTGTTAGAAAAACAAGTCATCACCGTGGGTGATAATGGTAAGAAAGATTTTTCATTACCTTCAGACTCGTTTTTGAAGAACTGCGATGCCAAGGGCTTGATAACCACCGCTCTGTCTGGAACTTGGTGCGTCAGGTTAGCGTCTGGTAACAGGTTTTTGACTTGTGATATCGCCGCCGCGTTGTACGAAGCCAAAACTTTCTCTTCTTCCGAAATCCTGGAGCCGCCATCTTGAAAATTTTCACTGGGCGAGTCCATATCCTCGGGCCCCTCGTGACGTTCGAGACTGTGATTGGTTGAACTTTCTTTCGAAAGTGAAACTGGAGCAATCGCTTCCTGGTTAGGTGAGCTCGTTCGAACTAGACTTCTGCTTCTAGAGCGGGACTTTGGTCTCCTATGGGGACTTCTGTGCTTGTCTCTGCTGCTACGAAGTGACGGGTCACGTGGTCTAGGCGTGTAACTAGAAGAGACACTAGTTTCACGACTGTAAGACCTACTACGCCTGCGTGGACTGTGTTCACCATGACGGTCATGATGACCTCTTCTCTCCGGCGTATAACGTCTGGGTTCTGGTCTCCTAGGGCTCCAAACTCTGTCCCAGGCCTGTCAACTGTCCCGCAATTTGCGTATTTGTCACGCATTTGCTGAAGAATTTGAAGTCACGCCAGTTTTTTTGCGTGACACAAAATGTCACGCAAATACGCATTTTACCTGGTAATTGTCACGCAAATATGTTTCTGTAAAAAAATTTTCAAAATATGTTTATGATACGGTAAAAATACGAACGTTGGAAAAAAACGAACGCAATTTGTTCGGATTTGTCACGCGAATCCCGTATATGTCACGCATGTTCATTGGAAATTTTCGTAGCGAGCGCGAAAAATTTGAGGTTATAAAAGTTTAGCAAAGGTGCTCAAACTTTGGCCAAACTGAGGTGTTTAAAAGTTGGCCAAAGGTGTTCAAAATTTGGACAAAAGTGTTCAGATTTGGACTTCGGTGTCCAACATTTGTAAGTCACTCATATTAGGTGGTCCCAAGTTGACAGCCCTGCTGTCCCGACTGCTCGAATGTCTCCCATGTCTCCTGGGGCTGCCACGTCTCAAAAGACTTGCACGTCTCTTGGGATTTGCATGGCTTCTGGGGTCCTGATATCTCCATGGGCTAGGGCTCCTGCGGGGACTCCTGTAACTTTTACGGGGACTTCTGACAAATTCACTCCTTGCCGCTGGGCTTGGTCTGTCCGACCTTGCCTCCTGTTGAAGCCTCTGAGGACTGCTGTGCCTGGTGTTCACACTGTTCCTTGGGCTTTCTTGTTGCTTGTTTTGAAGCATTTCGTTCATCAGAACAGAAATCTTCTCCTTGAGAAAGTTGTCAGTCAGACTCATGTTGAAGTTCTGGTCTGCACTCTCTTGAATCCCTGCTTGCTCTGTGTCTCCGTCAGTGCATTCTCCTTCTTCTTGCTGGAGAATGATAGAAGGACATTTCTCTGAGATGTTCAAGTAAACGTCCTCGTTGTTCATCATCTTGACGAATATAGTTGCTCCAAGTTCTGTTGAAGGCTTGTAGCGAGATGGTCGTCGAAAGGTAATATGAAGTAGGTCGTAGCATGAAGCATGGATAGGCAGTGTATTGGACGAGTTCATTCACTAATCCGTTCATTCAATAGGGGTGTTAGACCTTTCGACTAGTCAATTTATTAAGGTAATGGCATATAATTAAGAGGGAAGTAAGTGATATAAACGCCTAGATTTGTGGCCATTCACAGTGGGCTTTTAGACAAGGCTCCGCACTTCACTTTCATGTACTTTGTAGACAATTTTGTCTCACTCGAATAGCTATAAGAAACATTGCTCCTCTGAAAATCTTAGAAGTAGCTCTAAAATACAAAATTAAAAGAGATTGTTCCATAATTGTATATATGTGTGATTCTACAGATCCCATTGAACTGGATGCTTTTGTAGCAGTCTCAGTAGCTCAATGTATTAACATTTTTGGAATAAACCTGAGGTTACAGTATTTTTAACATGTATTTTATGTTTGTCAAAATGTGCAACATGTACAATGCAATAAATTATATCTTGGACAAATTGATTGATTTTCATCAAGTGGGTGCGAAGTTTTGACTACACCCGGGACTACACTCGGATGAAGTGTAAGTTGTCACTCGTTATTTTTTGTGACTGCATAAATTTCCCTGGCCAAATTTCCCTGCTTATTATCCTAATTTCCTGATTTTGAGAGAAATACTTTGAAAAACAATAAAAGGTCAGTGAGCCCGGAAATTATAAGGTGGTTTCATATTACTACAGAAGTTCAACTGTGAACTTGTGCAGACATAACTTCAAAATCACCAACAGTCCGAGTGCATGACATGCACTTCCTCCAAGCTTAAAATTGATCGATGAAATTGCCAGTTGTTCTGCTGATTTACCTTTGATGGAATTTGGTAAATCTGCTAACATCTTAAGATGTGCTATATTGTTTCTGAGACTAACATAAAAATAGTATCAGATTGTTTTCAGAATTGAATACAATGACATGTTTTGTATTTCAGTTGGAGTGAAGCAACTCCCAACATAGACACACTGCGGATCATCGCTATAACAACGCCTTACAGAGTTACATGTTCATGGAGACGTATTTACAGCAAGAAAAACAAACAGTATATCGGTCAGATTTAGATTTAAAAGTTGTACAATACAATTATATTGTTTGATATTTACAATGTATTGATTGTGTGCGAAATATACAATTTACTCATCATTATCTTAGTTGTTAATTTCATGTTTAAATTCTTCCAAATCAGGCTTTTATTGCTTCCATGTCATGTCAATTCAAAGATTCGTAAATCAAAGTAAAACTCAACTACACCCAGTAAAATTCAGCTTTGTACAACTCAACTCATTAATGCATTAACCAAAAATTTGTCCTTCCGTTTGTACGTCTGTTTGGGTGATTATCTATATAACATCCGTCTGTCTTGCTTAAATTCTTATCAGAACTCTGCTCATTTTCAAAATGGTCACTGTTTTTCAGTCAGGTATTGCAAATGGTTTTCAAAACGTCACCAAACTCATTGTGAAACTCAGTGCTGATAAGTTAACAGAATGACAATGATATGTATCAGTGTGTTACAGATTTACTGTAATATAAGATATCACTTAGTTGCTTTTAAAACAATAACCAAGCTAGCTCAAATTTGTAAACTGAATTTTTTCATTCTTTTTTTGACACTACTGCATGCTGGTTATCATCAGTTTCTGATGGTGAAAATCAAAATTATTTTGGATTTGGTTCGATACTCTTTAGTACTGTATCAATTGTGATTTTTGGCTTGACCACAGTGTTTGATTCTCTATATCCTTACACAAACTTCCATTAATTTGGGGAAATGCAACAAAGTCTGTTTAATCTGTCGTATTTTTGAGACCAATTGTTGGTATCTAAAATGCTGTAATTTAATTGGTCAACATAATTAACTTCAACCAATAGAAACCTTACCTGTTGTCACATGACCCAATATTATAATTATTACCCGCCAATTTTACTTACCTTCACTTACAACAAAGAACTTCAGCTTCTTTTTAAAATTCCAGGTAAGGTTTTTATACATTTATTTATTTCAAATCAAGTTATTTTCAATATTGTAATTAATTAAAGTAATTTCAATCCTTTATTTACAACAAAGAACTTCTTATATCAACAGCTTTTTTTAAAATTCCAGTTGACGTAAAAATCCATTTCCCCACCCTAAACCCACCCTCTACATTTTATCAAGAATTCGCAATTAGGGTGGGCGCGACCAGTTTGATTACTTTAAATTATCATGAAAACATAATAAATATATTTTCCTGCAAACTAGTCGCCCTTGCGCCAAATAAATATGTTATAAGTTGTCATTTTATTTTATGTTTTTATGTTTTGTTTTATTTTACGTTGTCCTGTTTTGAGTCTTATTTAATTTATGTATGTTTTGTCAATAAACTGTAATATTTTAAGTGTCATAATATGTCACATTATTGTTTGTATTTAACTAACAAACTAAGAGTTTGTAATGTATTGTATTCATGTGTGGTAACAGTTTCCATACAAAGAAACACAAATCTTATTTGAATGAATCATCAATAAACTATAAATTATTATTTTAACCAATTTTCAGTTACTTGGATCAATTTAATTAGGACGCTACTGGGACCAGTCAAGTGTTCGATTGGCTTGGTTTTCATATGGCAGGTTTTTATATTTCAAAGTTTTTAAATATTGAAACCTATGGCAGTAAAAAGTAGGACCGAAAGTGTTCACACTGACGTGTTTAGATTACAGGGTGTTCAGATATACAGATTTATCACTTTATACATATATTGCTATAACAACAGAAGTGAATTTTATGTCCAAGATTTATTACAAATATTCTCATCCCTTTGGCTACAATTATCAAAAAAAACATTGCTACACAACTACATTCTAAATAGAACTACAATTATATACAATGTATGACTACGATCTTCTCTTGTACATCCCTTAATGGTATGAAACCATGTATGTCCAATACCTTAAACAATTTACACAATATACCTTACGGCTAAGCCTTATAATCGTATAAGGTCTTCCAAGCTAACCCTACTGGTATAACAACTTACAAGTTTTGTCTTTTAGTAAGCATCATACCAATCAGATTCCTGTTTCCGACTCTTCTTTGTGCTTAACTCAGATATCTTTGTGCTTAACTCAGATATCTTTGTGCTTAACTCAGATATCTTTGTGCTTAACTCAGATATCTTTGTGCTTAACTCAGATATCTCTGTGCTTAACTCAGATATCAGAGAGTCCACCCTTACTAATGTCTTAACAATTTAATTACGCTAACATATATCATTAAGTTTCTATATTTACACTGTGAGAAGTGAGATATAATATTTCAAAATCAATAAACAGGGTAACCAAAAAGTATCTTTAAAATTGTACAAAATCTGTGTAAAGAGACTTTATGGATACCCTGTATATTGTGTAGTATTTGTAGTAAATGTTAATAAATAAGATATATTTGGCATAACAGTGAGACCAAATCATAAATCAACACATACGACCCGTAAAACACCATCGTGGTGGTATCATGTTTTGGGAAATGAATAAAGAAAATGCCTTAAAAGATGAGCCAAAAAACCATGGATTGGAATCAGGTTATGAAAGAAAAGTGCCTTTCATTTCTTCTACAATGCTTCTCACAATCTGATTGGTCCATTTGCACTGAACATTTCAATATTTTGAAAATGGTGTAGGATAAGTGTGACCACCACCATGCATGAACATGTGTATATCATTACCTCATTTCCCTGGACTACTTCCTTATATATAGTACACATACCAAACATGGTATTTTGATTATTTGGCTTGACAAGTTTTTTGCCATTCTTCATTAAAAGCAACTCTAATTCCTTCTCCAAAATATGGGAAATCTAAATTTGCCTATTAATAGTAGTAAGTCACCAATTTGAAATGTGCATCATATTGACCTATGTATGGTTACTATACAGATGCAGCCAAATCATTTTTATGTACATGTACATATTGGTATACCCAAGGAAATATAACAATATTAAATATATACAATATAGCTGTACAAATTTAAAGAAATCTAACATCTAAACTTCTAGTTTCAGTCAACTCACTATGTCTCTGTGGTCACTAGCTACCATAACACTGGCATAACCATTTTCAAATCTTATACTATTGATTTTCACACATGGTCTCCAATTGACCATCTAAGTATCCATTCATTGTCACCACAAATACACACCAATCAATTGCAATTTTAACGCTGTAGGACTCTGTCACTTTAAATTCAGTGTGCTTACTAAGTATATGAATGATTGGTGTTAAATGCATTCAATGGAAGTGAGAAATTAATTTCAATGTGACCTCTTATAAGCCACCAGACATATCGGTAAGCGTAAAAATATTTCACATAGACTTTCTAGGTATACAGTTTTTGGCTACAATTAGCCACAAATATAAATAAAATCTACTGGTCTAATAATTAATGTTTATCTTAATATCAGTCTTAGGCACAGGCATGCCTAAATTGAGAAAGTTCTCATTCTATTACATGGGTTAATTGGCTATGTTTTTGGTGCCTGGGCCATGTGGACTGACTGAATCATAAATAAGCAATATCCACGTTAAATGCATTTTCATTGGTCGTTACTTCTTTATTATTAAACCCCTCCAACTCTCAGTATGCTTATAAGTGCCACTGTTTTTACAGGGTGATCAAGAAATAATGACAAAATATTGATATAGTTTGGTAGCACTGGTGTCATTATCTATAATCGCCCTGTATGTGATTGGTCATTTACTACCTGAATCTTATAAATGCCATCATTTGCATAGTGTTTCCCATAATGCATTACTTTGAAGCAGACGTTCATAATGAGATCAGTTACTCTTCTCCCATAATGCATTGCTTTGGAGCAGACATTCAAAAATGAGATCAGTTTGACTACTTCTAAATTCGCATTAGCTTTTTTACTAAGAATCAGTCTTTCTTACCATTATAATTCCTTAGAAATCTTATAAAAATATCACACTCGTGTTGAAATATCAACAGATCAAAGTGAGGTTTATTGGTGGTCTGAGGTTATGTTTTACAACAATAGATGGCAGTAAGAGGCCTCTGTATTTCATCATATTTGGGCACCAAAGTGATTGTGGTACATGTACATTGATATTGCAGACACTGTACATCACTTAATTATGGCCCTTGAGCACTATCATAATGCTGTTTCTATGGTTTCCATGAACACAACAAAGTTGTCATGGTGACATGATGGTAATGATTTGTACACTTATGATCTGTCACCTAGAGGTTGCTAGGAAACAATAATATAGAGATGGCTATATATTACCTAGAGGTGACCATGTATAGAAATGGCAAGGGTCAAGTAGTCTACAGTATATTGCATTTTGGGCAAGTACAATTGCCCCAAAACACAAACAATTTCCACATCCATAATGTATTCCCCATTGTCCAAGGAGTTTTTTGTTATGATGATAGCTGTAACTGATAATAATGACCTGTTACTGTAGCTCTTATGACAACTGAAAATGGCCTAGAAGTTCCTATGACAATTGATATGACCTAGTAGTTCAATGAAAATAAATCTACATTTGTTTATTACGCGGTCCTATTGAATTGACCAATAACCATTCCGTGTAAGTACAATATTACAGTATGTAGGGGATTGGCTCCCAGGTGAAATGTCCAGTATTCATTTTAATAACATGTTTATGTACAAAACAAAACAAGCTAAATACAAACATGTTCGTTAAATATATGCACATAATTTCAGGATCAATAAGTTAAAAAAGCTCAATAAATATATGTATGCAAAAGCAACAATTATATGATGCATTATAACTTAGCAATATACCATAGCTAAATATACAATAATTGCAATTTAGCAATATACCAATCGCTAAATATACAATAATTGCAATTTAGCAATATACCAATTGCTAAATATACAATAATTGCAATCATAAGTCAAACTATGTTTGAATCTACATATCATCAACAATAACTGAACTGACCAATCAGTGTTGCATTGTGGGTTTGTTTACCCTCCTCATTAAAAATTCCTCAAATATGATTGGTCAGTACAATCATGTGACACTGAGGCTTCTGGGATACTATATTGTGCTCCACTTCTTTGGACAAGAATTGAGATCTTTGTTGGGTTTGCTATTAAAATACATGTACATATACACTCAACTGTGTCAATTATATATTTATATCTCAATTGGAGGAACTTCTGTAGATTTCTGTGTGTTCATCATACGTCACATTTCGTCACATTCAACTATGTCATTTCTTTGTTCCTTGAAGGACATTTTATATTTTGTTTGATATATGTTTAATTTATTTTGTAAATAAATGTTAGATCCTTGTAGACTACCCAGAAGGGCTACGCACATTCATCTCCTCGCTCTTATTCAGTAGTTATTGCTGCAATGCTTCCATTTATGGACATTTCAACTTTGTTTCCATATATGGACATTACAACTCATGCTTCCATATATGGACATTTCAACTTTGAAGTTCATCACCTTGATTAAGTTTTTATGACATTTTCACCAAACTGTGAATTAACTGCATTTCAGTTTTTATTAATATTTTACGCAATGTTTGGTCACCTTTCACTAAACATACCATCCTATTTAATTTCGCATTGATGCAACAAAACTTTGGTTGCGTATATTGCATTACATTTGCACTGGTGATTCATGTATATGACCTATGTCTTAATGATCTTAACATTGTGATGCCATTGTGATGTAATTATGATGTCAGGATGAAGTGATGTCAGCAGATTAAGCGTATGAAACAAGTCCTGTTGGTGCCTGAAAATGAATTAAATTTACACCAATCAACATTTTTTAAACATTACAAATAATTTTACAATTGTTCCAAAAATTTTAGAACTCTTAAATTTGAAATAAGAAAAACAATATCTAAATTACAAGTGAAATAATTCGGACAGTAAAATTCTCAGCAATTCCTTCAAGTTCGAGGACAACTCAACACCTTAATGTGGGGGAAGTGTAACAGCTAACTTACTTGATGTAACTGGAAATTATCATAGACCTCTTTGAGATCCTGCATGTGATATTGGTTGAGGATGACAATGTTGTCCAGTTTCTTCTGAATCTTTCCTGCACAGTCCAGGCAGTGGACTACAAACTTTTTGTCCTGCTCAGCCACAAATAGTATGTTGAAGACCTCCACCTAAATTATAAAATGCTTGAATGTATTATTTTTTTTCTCCAAATTGGTTTAGACAGGATCTAATCGGGAGACTTATTACGACTTTTTTTCGTTATATCTTCAAACTAAGTCAACGAAATAATAAGTGCAATGAAGGCTGACTATAATTTCACATGTTCACATCCATGTTCTACAAAACAATACTTAACCTCTATTGAACTTAACCTCCCTATTGAACCTAACCTCCCTATTGAACTTAACCTCCCTATTGAACTTAACCTCTCTATTGACTAAAAGAGGTAACTTACCTCGCATTTGTCACAATAGTGGGCAGCCTCTCCCTTCTGTTTGTCATGGTATTTAATTGTCTTACCAAGACCCTTGATGTAGTCTATGATCAACTGTACTTGCTTTAATGTACGACATAAGCAATACCTGAAATAAAATATTCTCTGTAAATTTGAGGTGCACTGTGTATGGTAAATGAACCACGTGTATGGGGACTACATTAGACTGTTTAATTATTGTTTATTCCTTCCTTATACTAAACAGATTAAAACATGAAGTCGTTTATTCGTCAAAAGTTACATATTCATATTCTGGACCCCATTCTTGTACCATTCTTACTTACGTTTCTTGGTCCACTGTTAAATATTTATATTTCTTAAAGTTGCATTTCTTAAAGTTGCATTTCTTAAAGTGCATCATAAAGTTACGGACGATTTGTTAAGTTAGGAAAGTTAAGAAAGTCATGCCTGCTCTCGTTCATAGTAATACTAGTAGCACATCTGACCCTTTCATAACTTTGCAAACTACAATGGCATAACTTGAAAGACGTGCATTATGAAACTTACTTCATTTGCTGGAACAATGCCATATCTGATATCCGTACATTCCTGGCAAGGTTCCAAGTGAGATGAATCATGGGAACGATCGACTTGTAGCTTTGGAGTTTGTTCCATTCGTATCTTTCAACTGCGGATGAGTATTGCTTGGCATTCAGAGGACCTACATTCCAGGCTATATTGTTACACCAGCCCTAGAATCAAAGAATTACAATACACACCAGCCCTAGAATCAGAGAATTACAATACACACCAGCCCTAGAATCAGAGAATTACAATATACACCAGCCCTAGAATCAGAGAATTACAATACACACCAGCCCTAGAATCAGAGAATTACAATACACACCAGCCCTAGAATCAGAGAATTACAATACACACCAGCCCTAGAATCAGAAAATTACAATACACACCAGCCCTAGAATCAGAGAATTACAATACACACCAGCCCTAGAATCAGAGAATTACAATACACATCAGCCCTAAAATCAAAGAACTACAATACACACCAGCCCTAGAATCATAGAATTACAATACACATCAGCCCTGGAATCATAGAATTACAATACACACCAGCCCTAGAATCATAGAATTACAATATACACCAGCCCTAGAATCAGAGAATTACAATATACACCAGCCCTAGAATCAGAGAATTACAATACACACCAGCCCTATAATCAGAGAATTACAATATACACCAGCCCTAGAATCAGAGAATTCCAATATACAAGCCCTAGGACCACATGTTAGTAATCTCATTATTTAGGGAGTTTGACCTCCCAACTAATTTTAACAATGTTACAAGAGACTCAAATTTTCATAACTGCTTTGAGATAATACTAAACACCGATGAAAGTCATACTGTTCAGCTAATTTTTGATTTTTAACAATAATAGAAACACGTTGACCAAGGTGATACATACATTTTGGAAAATTTTCAAATTTTCTTAGTTTATGCAAAACTGGACAACAAGGTCCCATGCTAATATTATAAGCCCCATATAATAATGACAAAATCTCAAAATAAAGCCAAACTTACAATTGCTTGCACCCAGTGTACACAGCCAGCGTTAATCCAGACCAAATCTCCAGGTTTCTGAATGAACCTATAGACAGGGACATCTTCCTTGTATAGATCATCTAGTATAGGCCACCATGATCCTGTCAGGTAGTTGATGTTGTACCTAAAATATACAGAGTGTTCTCATATGATAAATAAAGTTAACATGCAAAATGTCACTACCTGCCATTTGTTACAGATGCTCATCGCAAACACTGTCCACAAAAATGTTTGAGACTATAAAAATATGTCATCACTTCTGGCAGTGACAAAACAATGGTATTGGAGATATATATTTTTAATATGCACAACTCCAAATTAATATATAAGTGATGATCCCAAAATTACAATGGCTTTCAAGTAGCTGTTTTTGTTGTTGTTTGTTATCATATATGATTTATGGAACCTGAACAACTAACATGATTGGAAATTTAAATGTTTCTCAAAATGTCTATAATGTTAATCTAAAATTACTTTAAAGTTACTTAAAATACAGAGGGCATGGGATTTATAATTTTAATTCAATATTTATGTTTCCTGAATGATTGCATATTTAGGCAAAATACATAGTACATGTACATATAACCATTGTATGGCATTAAAATACTACAATTATGTACAATTTTCAGAAGGATTTAATAATTGCAAATATGATTAAAATACTGAAGTTGCATCTACTGCTCATTGTATAATCTTCAGACTTCAATTACAAAGGGCATTATGATGCGATAGTTCTACCTTTCACAAAGGGCATTAATAATGCCCCAATACTGTTCTGGAACAGCAAACCACTCACAGTCCCCAGGTCCTATGTTAATGTTCACAGCGCAGAAGTTATTATTTTCTTGGTGGCCTACAAAATTGGTGAATTTCATTACAAATGTGCTGTATTGAAATGATAGCCATTTTGAATGTTGCATCTTGGTTATTGGAATCACAGTCGAATTTACTTGCGGTGACAAGCTGGTGAACAATTTTGATCATTTTCACCCAGAGTGCATCATTCAAAATGGCGAGCATTTTCTTTTTTTCATACCTTTCGCATATATTATGTATTGCTCCCCAGTACGATTCTGGCACTGCGAACCATTCACAATCTCCCGGCCCAATATTTATATTCACAGAGCATAAGTTGTTGTTCTCCTGATGACCTATGAAAGAATAAAATAAATAATTACTTATTTTTGTCACACAAATAAATAATTATTTATTTTGTTTGGTACCCTCACCTACATGTAATAAATACATTCAACAACAGTAATAAAAATATATATATTTATCTTAAATATTCTTTGAGATTAAAAGGTTTCTTTCAGAACTGCAAAATACATAAACATTGAAATATTTTTTTATGTTTTAACTTTCATATTCAAATTTTGATATTTATCAATTTAGTTCTAAAATCACTCACCAGGGGTTCTGCATCCTGGCACTTTCATATAAAGTTGCACGCTGTTCATTCCTAATATGGTATGTCCTACGTGGCTCAGCATATTGCTAGCCGAAACTAACTTGGTGAATGCTGGGAGTTTGGATATTTCATGTAATTGTGGTTTCCATTTTCGTTCGTCAGAGAGATCAACATTGGTACCAAACTTTATCATCTTTTTAGCCTTTTTCCTAAAAACATATTAAAAATAAAATTGGCAAAGTTTCAGGGCAATGATGGCGAACAATGTTTAATGTACCCAGTGATCTCCTCAGGATTTTTCTCAGGTTGGTGCAAAACTCAGGTGGGTGCTGCGCCCACTTGGTTTTATGCTGGGAGATCACTGGACCACCAATGTAACTAATTTTCTTTTGTTAATTTGAGCACAGAGTACAATTTCTAAAAAATTGGGTGAGGAAGGAGGAAAATCAGAAATGTAAATTGATACATTTATAAGTATCTAAATATGTAACTGGTAACTGGTCATCACTCAAGCAATCATGAAACATGAAAACTTCTTGCGATGTGTGATTTATTAACGGAGTAAAAATTATTCAAAAATTTAGAATAATCAAGATTTCCTACCCTTCCCTTCCTCTTTTTATCAAAACTACTATCCTAAATAAGGCTAATATTTTATATAAATACGATATTATAGCATATGCAACTACTGTATGTTTTCTTTCTACAATATTGTATTTGTACAACTTTTTATACAGAGTAAAAAAAAAAAAAAATCAAAAATTGAAAAAAAAAGATTCCCTACCCTTTGCCATTAGAATCCTCGTCTTTGTCACGTTGAATTCCACGAACTTTTTCCGTTTCTTCTTTGAGAGATTCTTGGAAGGATGACGCTTGGTATTGAGCATACTTTGTAACTGTGGTGTGACTTCTCGTGCTGGCACAGTGCCAAACATTTGCCCCGAACTGGTCCCTGTTTTCATCGGGGCCTTGGAGTCTCTGAAATCAAAGTTGTGTTGTTTTGTTAGATTTCAAATAAATGTGCACATAATCCTTGAGATGTAAAAATATTACAAAATGACTTCAAATAAGACACTGGTCCTTTTGAAAAATGCACCATACTTATTAACATAATGGTGAAATACTTCAGCTACAAAATAATAAAAACTGTGTTAATGCAAGGAATCATTCTTATTTTACCAGGAATTCAAGTTCCAGGAAAGCAATGGGAACGAGATTTAACATTGAAGAGTATAAGCATGAGTTCAACCCTCACATGAGCGAATAGGGTAATCAGAAGTGAAAGAGACAATGATGCAAGACTTGCTTACCCGAGTTCTAAACTGAAACAGAAAATATTGGGGGGGGGGGGGGCAGAGACTTGATGCAACATTAATTAAAGAGTTTGAAATGTTTACCTGAGTTCTGACCTCACATGGGTGATCAGGGTTGGCCTCTACCAGGCTTTTAGTTGAGAATAGGCCCAAGTCTGAAAATATAAAATATCATATGTAATGATAGTATTATCTGACACATAATCCTTTTAAATCCTTTGAAGTAACAAATAAGCAAATATGAGGCATCAACATGCAAAATGTCACCACCTGACATTTGTTACAGACACTGACTGCCAGGCGCTGAACACCAGAGACTATAAAAGTATGTCACAAATTGGGGTGGTGACATAATATATATTTTAATATTCACTAAACTAAATATTTCTGTGTACAATAAGTCAATGCATTACTGAAGGCATCACATGTATACTAACCAGTCCCAGTACATTACTAATAGGGTTAAAAAGCCATTAAATTATTTTGGTATAAATTCTCCTGGTCCTTAACTTCACCACAAAAAATGAAGAAAATTTTATCTATTATTTACTATATTTAGCTATTCCACGTATGACAGCCACAGGTTGGGACAGACAATACTGCTGAGGTTCTTTGGAGAAAGCAAGATATATAAACTTGACATACCTAGTTTTAATGCCCCTGCTATTCCACGTATAACAGCCACAGGCTGGGACAGACAATACTGCTGAAGTTCTTTGGAGAAAGCATCCTTCTTACTTTCCAGCTGAAAGAAGAAAATTTCATCTTTAATCTTAAGCTTCATTGGAAAATATTGTACTAAATAATCATATTTAGTACAATATTTGGCATGCAACTGTTGTATTTTTTTTTTTATTCCTAATTGCTTATTTCACTTTTAAACTCTACTTTGCACTTCAAAACTTGAAAAGCATTTTACTGACATACATATATGACCGTGATGCTCAATTTAGTCGGAAAAGATCATTTGTACACATTCTAAAATGTATTTTGAGTAAATTGGAGTGAATTGCAGTTTTAGTGAAAAATTTTGTGATAAATCATCTCGTCAATCTGGGTTTTAAGATCATCTCTAAGGTGATGTGAAATGTCATCACTCTGGGTGTTCAAGAGGTCAATATGAATTGCCAAAAAATCTTTTAAATTTACAACGATCATATTAAGTTATGACAGGATAAGATGTAAAACAAATGTTAAAAAATGTTAATACACACTGTAAATGTTTATTCTTTATATATATTCATGAGCTTGACAACTTAGTGAAAATGAGTTACTCACATATACACTAGGTGTAGCAGGGTCAAGTTTGTCTTTAGGGAGTGGGGGGTAGGGGGCCTCTGGGGGACAGGGGGGCGGGCATTTCTCAGAGAGGATACTAGTGTTGAAGGAACCTGAAATAATAACAAGCATAATGAAATTTTCAACTTTTGTTGACATGTTTGAAAATTATAATTTCTTTAAATTACCCATTAACTGATTTTTAATTTGATTTTGATTAGTGATGATCACTTTTTAATCTGTTAAATTCTAATGAATTTTTTCACAAAGTAAATTAAAAAAATGCAATTAGTTAAATAATGCTATATGAGATGAAACACCCTCCATTTCTTACTCACCTCCAGATTTTGGTGTCAGAAGTGAAGAACTCATGTTGATTGAAATAGCCGAAGGACTCAATATGACGCTGGGGTCAGATTTTGTCCCATCAGTATTGACTTTTAATTGGTCTAATATATCTTCCTCCAATTTAGGAGAGCGTGGTGTTTGCGAACTGGATAGGCTCGCTTCACTTTTTGGAGATCCAATATTTGATGGTCCGCCATCACGGATTTGATTTGTATCTAAGCTATGGACTGAACTGGAATGTACGCTAGGAGGCTGAGAGTTAAGATTCCCGGAATCATCGGGGAAATTGTCAGTATTTTGGAACGAGCTAAAAGCGTCCAAGATGTCGTCATTTGTTTGACTAGAGTCTTTTTTGGTTTCAAGTCCTTTGAGAATATCACTATCTTGTGTAATTTGTGCTAGGAGATCTTCCGCGAGGGATGTCGCTATATCCTGGCGGGATAACAGAGCTGTTAATTCCTGTTCCGTGACTGGATTATTCTGAATGTCTTTAGAGAGTTCTTGAAAAACACCACTTTGGCTTGTTTGAGGCTGAAATGTGTTGAAACTATTTGTAGTGACAGGTCCTTGTCCTGATGCATGCTGGGAAGAGGCAGGCGGCATTTCCTGTCTGAAAGGCACGTTGTTGACAATCGTACTTGGGGTGATTTCAAAGCTGCGTCTTGGGGGTTGGTTCATTCCTGAAGGACCTCCAGGGAAGTTGACAGAATTTGAGTAGCTGGGTGGGGGCTGTCGCATCCTACCCTGGTCCATGGGGTTTGGCGGCATACCACCTTGGGGCATCATACCATTGGAACTAGGGTAAGGTGGAGGCATATTCATGTTCTGTCCCTGAAAAAATTGGTAAATAAAATGTTAATAAAAAAGTGAAACAAATGAATTATGCCTAAAAAACTAGGACGTTTTTATATATGGTAAAACCTGTTAATCGGAACACCTTTATTAGTGGAACACCTCTGTGAGTTGAACACCTTAAGTAGAACATCTTTCTCAGTCCAATGATCCAATGACATTATGTTCATAAACCTCGATAAATGGAACAATTTTTAGTTGAACTGAAGGTGTTCTACTTTAATTTGCATGCAATATTGAATATTGATTCTAGAATATAAATCACTATTCTTATTTTTTGAATACAAATATCTACATAGGTGACTTCTGGGTCATTAAAACATGTAGCCTAGCATTCTGGGTAGATACCTGTTGTGACATAATGCCATGCTGTTGTTGTTGTAATCTCATCTGCTGCTGATGTTGTTGTTGCATTTGATATTGATGTTGTAATTGATTAAGAAGTTGTTGCTGCTGTTGAGTGAGGTTGGACTGTGAAAATAAAAAAACAGAGTTAATTGAATAATAATATTGTCTATTTTTAATATATTATACAGATGTAAGGCAGGAAGGATCATTCTTGTGACAGAAGCTAAAATAATATCCTAGAACAACTTACTTACATGATTCAATTTCATTTAAGCTTTAGTTTGAGTAAAATTAACAACATTGGACCACTTTTATATGGAGGTTACATGGCTACATGTTTTTAAGAGAACAAGCATTTGAACATATAATACAATAACCCAGGGATAACTGTTCTCCTCTCATTTGGTTTTTCCAGGAATCTAATTGCATATGTTGTTCTTGCAAGTTCATACTAAATCAGTCGAGTGAACTGCGTTGAAAGCAAAACCAGGTCACAATTGTACACATTCATATACCAGTTCTCTTAGATAAAGCTCCTTAATACTTGTGAAATATCATTACCTGGTTCTGCTGTAGACTCATCATCATGTGCATCTGTTGCGGATTCAAGTAGAAAGGTGGGGTCGGCTGTGGCTGAGGGGAGGGGCTTTGGGGTGGGGTGCCCCCTCCAGACTGAAATATAACATAATTATTAAGAATATTTTATGTTTACACTATGTTCTTTTAAAATGAAGTATCATATGGTTGGCTGTCCAATGAAGTCTTCTACGAATTTACCAATAATATTTCATTTTATTGAGGGTAATATCTTTTGCGTATAATATTTCACGATACCTTTATGGCAAGGGGAATATTATTTCTAAAAGTGACAAAGTTATTTTGAATTTTGACTGTTTTAGTTTCTAATCGTGCCCTTTTTTTCTTTAAATAATTTTGCCATTTCATTTTTTTTCTTTATTCAATACTTACCCTCTTTTTTGCATTTCCCTTACGCCTTTTAGCAGCACTACCTTCATCCCCTGGGTGGGGCGAGATACCTGGGGGGTACCCGGGGTGACGCTGCATAGGCTGTTGGCCGGGCATGCTGGGAAATCGTTGCTGTGGTTGCGGGCCTTGTTGCTGAAGCATCCCAGGTTGCATCATTCTTGGCTGGTTGCCAGAATTGGGCGCACTTTGTCGTGACGTTAATTCCGCGGGAATAGGGAGAGACCAGGCTTGTTCAATGCTGGGAAGTGTCTTGGTTCTGCAAACACACAATAATGCAAAAATATGATACAATAATGCAAAAACATACAATAATGCAAAACATACAATAGAAAAAAATAACTCAAATTTCCAGAAGGCAAAATGACATATATCCTCGTTCAATATTATTTATAAGTGTTATATTCACATTAACGCATCTTATTAATCAATTAATAACTTTGTTTGGACATGAATTAAGTCAAGATTTCGTTTTGAAAGAGACTTGACTTTCATATATGAAAGATAAACATTGTATGGGGGGGGGGGGGTGGTAAAACCCAAATTATGTATGTTCCAATTCTTGAGATCATGCCTAAATTAAAAAATTACAGACATAGACTACTGTACTTACTTGGGTTGTAGGTCAGGTATAGGACTTTTAGCAAATTGTTCCTCTATAAAAGCAATCCTTGCGCTAAGATTGGGCTGTAGGTTGGCTAAAAATACAGCACAATATAATATTACATATACATCCAATGATTGAAGGTTGGACATGGGACACTTTGCCATAGACTGCACTCTAGGTTAGCTACAAATATAACAGTAGCAAATGTATAGAACAACAGTAATAAAGATCAATTTGTGTAATTTCAAAATGTTTGCGACAGCTTGCTGACAATTTAAAGCAGAATTTAGTGAAGAATTATCGGATAAATTAGCATTGCAAATATCTATAAAATGTATGTAATACATCGTCCATGTCACTGTACACACGGGACAAACAGGTATTATTGAATTTACTCTGACATATGGCATGATAACCCAGGTTTCTATCTGAGCATGATGACATAGACGCAAAACTAAAACCAAATCCTTTACAATTCAAATGATGCAATGGCTGATATAATTTATTTTGATGACAAAAATAAGAATAGGGAAAAACAGACTAACATGTTAAATTCAAATAACAAGTTAAATTCAATATGGCTTGCACTTAGGATGCTAGCTAAGATATATTTAGCCATTATGTTCCTATCATTGAATATACGCCTGAGGTCTGATGTCAATATAGCCCAATCTTGCGAGGGTTATATTGACGATGGACCGAAGGCATATATTCAATGATACAGACATAATTGTTGTATTACATACCTAAAGTACATTTACATAACATTTCATAAAGATAATATGTAGAAATGCGTGAAAAAAGACCCAAATTTTACACAATTCCAGTCAAAATCAATTTGTTTACATGTTATGACGTCATAAAGTTGTCATGGTAAAAAGGTTTGGCAGCTATACAGGAATATATAGCCGACCTTCAGCTCCATTGACTTCCATACAAATGCTTCGCTAGGTATGTAATACTCAACATTATTCCATGATGGTGAAATTCCCTGCAATCTGATTGGTGCAAGTGACTTAAATATATCCTGTATTTACACTCACATTCCACTAAGAGTTGGATACAGAGTGAAAAAGACGTCAACGTTGGGATACGGTCTAGTATCCCAACGCCCAAGATTTCCATCCAGGATATGACTATTACTGAAAAAAATCAATGGTGATCAGTTTACACCAACGCATGCTAATATTTGCATTTTGCTAGAAATATCTGATTTGAATATCAGTAAATGATACGGTGATCATCACAATTTATAATTTTAGGATAAAAAACAAACATCTGTGAATATAAAAAGATCAATATGAAGCATGCACATTGCTTTCATGAACTAGTAATAAAATTTAAAATCCAATATGGCAGACGAAAGTCAAAAAAAAGTTTCGCTACACTGCACTTCCAGCTGATGAAACTGAAGAAAAAAGAAAGAAAATCAAATGTCTCGTATAATACAATAAAAAGCAAACAACAAGGCCATAAAGATTTTGAAGGAATATCGATGTAAAATATCTCTGAGGTGAGAAGGTTGATCTGTTTCTCCGGCCCCAAGCCAAGGGACTTGATTTAGGCAAGTTTTATATGGGTAATCATGGAATAAAAATGTTATTCAATGATTTCTCGTGAAATACAGAAAATATTCTTCCCTTGAACATCTGTATTTGTATGGAAGGCATATATTCAATGATAGGAACATAATGGCTAGATACTGACTTTGTACTTTTTGAATGTGAATGTTATGAACCAACAATACCTTTATCTGTCTTCAGAGCTTTTTTATAACACACAAGAGCGTCTTTGGGTTGACTGCACGATTCATATAGTATACCAAGATCTGACCAGGCAGAGCTATGACTTTTATCCAATTGTACTGCACATATATACGCCTGCAATGCGTCCATAGGCTGGTTCTGTTGCTGGTAAAGAACACTGTAAACAAACAACAAAACAATCAAGTAAACAAACAGACAATCAATCAATCAAAATGCACAAATAAACAACATAGGTAGACACAGACTCGTACTATCATTGGTACTACATGTAAAGTATACTGAAAACAAACAAAAAATTCATGATTAAGCAAACAAACAAAACAATGTTAAACAAACAATCAATTAATCTCATAAACAGACTAATAAGTAAACAATCTAATGATATATCAACTTATATGCATCATGAATCACCATGGCAACCTCCTGATTTAGCAACACAGATTTACTATTACTCTGTGGTAAAAAGTAGATGACATAATATCAGAGAGACGAATGAGGCCAATTATCACAAGACATATTTATCGTAGTGAGCATTGATTTGACATGTTATACAGAATTCTCTCTTAAAAAGACATCTATCAAGTACATGTGTATATTATTGATTTCATAGTCTCTTCTTCCTTTCTAGTATTTAACCTAGGAAGGCCAAATGTCAGTAGGACAGCATTTAAACATGCAAAATGGCACCACCTACCATTTGTTAGAGATGCCAATCACCAAATGCCAAACGCCAACTGCCTAACACTGTCCACAAAAAAAGTCAGACACTATAACAATATGTCATTCTTGTGGTGACATAATAAAACTGATGTGCCAATTTGTTTTTCAAGAAGCCCAGTAAATGTACAAAATTCTGCCCTCAATATCAGATTTCAAAATTAGATAAATTGCTAAATGAATAAATTTCTAGTTACCCTATTGAGCACCAGGTGTCAGCATTGGCCTCTGTTTTGTCGATGGAGTGACGATAAGAGACAAACGCATCATGGACTTTGCCAATATTAGAAAAGCACCTAGAAACAATTAAAATGTTACTTAGTCTATTTGTGTTATAATCCTATAACAGGAGTTTTTAGCTTTATTACATCAAATTGGATTTCTAGATTTACATTTAATTTGTTTCAAATATTGCCCTTTGTGCAATTTAAATAATTTACAAACAATATATATAATAATGATAATCTTTTTTATTAGCACAGAGTATTTTATAACTTACCTGCCTAGGAAGTACCAACTTTGTCCACTAGAGGGGTCTGCCTGTATAGCTTTATGTAAACAATCAACAGCATAAGCTTCCCGGGTGGCCTTATCACCAAACTGCTCCTGAAATTGTGATATTTGAAATAGTGAATCATTAAAATCATGACATCATTGCAAATGAAACATTTACGACAGACTCGTGAGAGAAGTGACACTGTGTATGAAAAGTATTATGAATTTAACTGCAAGCTGACACACCTCTCATATAACAGCATGATGGAGACTGTAATTATGTGAAAGGGACTAGTTATACTGAAAATGAGACTTACCTGCGTGTGGTGCATCCATCCTAGTTGACGTAGTGTGTTACTTTTCACATTATTTGGTAGACCTTCGTCTTTCAGCAGTGTCTCGTAATGCTCCTTCGCCTCCTTGAAATCACCTTTCACTTCTAGGATTTGACCAATATAGAACTTGACTGGAAGAAAATTAAATTCATGTACTTGAATGTACATTACGAATCAAAATAATAACTGATCAGAGAATATAACATAATCTAAAATTCAAAAAATTCATGGCGCATGTTTACCTTATTAGCATCGTTAAAAAATCCTCATTTTAAACAATAAGTCACCTGATGTTTCGAGAAAAATTTTGCAATTGTTATGTAAAAATTAGATAATTCTTATAATATCCCTGCTCTCTGTCATCCTGCCTTGCCAAGAAATTCACTTGAAAGCTCTGATTTAATATGAAACGCAACCTGTTTTCACTTCTGTTGTATCTTTTAATAGCACCACTTTGCATTGTCTTTATATAAGTCAGCCGCATCTATATTTAAAGTAGTCCTACGCTCACTGTATCGCCCTTGTGGTTATGCCTACTCTACGCCTTTTCTCTCTTATATTTGATTGAACTGCTGATTATCAGACATTTCTGTATTATTTAGATCTTGGATTAGATGCAGGTTTACTGAATTTCTTGCCGATTTCACTCTTTTCTTCTTATTTTTCATTTTTTTAAAATGACCGACGTGAACATTTTTGATGGGACATTCTGAGGAAAATTTACACACCTCAATAATTGGGAGCCATGCTTTCAACAACCACATTTAGACACTGATTGATTTGTGGGACAGGTTTTTAATGTCTGTCTGCTTCTGCTTATTTCACTCATTTTCTCTCTAAAATTTGAATGAACTGCCTGATTTTCTTGCATTTCTATATAATTAAGAGTGTTGACTACATGCCTGTTTATTTTATTCCTTGCTGATTCCACTCTTTTCCACTCTATTTTGCATTTCGAAACATAACCGTCATGTCATTTTACGAATAGGTACACTCCTCCATGTTAAAACCAAAATTATTGTTTAGAAATTGAAATTAATGGAACAGTTTTCTGTTATACCACAACTGATGCGTTGGTTAGAACATTGTGTTACGAAATAAAAGCTCCAAATGTTAAGATAGTTGGATTTCAAAATGAGAAATATACCACCAAAGAATGGAATCACAGGGAATAAAGTAAAAAGCCATGTTATCCACACTCTTGATCTCATTATTATGTCAAAAAATCAAGCAGTTTATTCAAATTTTAGAGAGAATGAGTTGAAAAATTAGAGAGCATGGTAACATTTTAAACACTCCTATTGTTCTCCGTTACCACCCATTATACAACAAAGACTTAGTAACAAAGAAAACAAAATTGATGACTATTTATTACAAAACCTCAAAGATTTAATCACTTTAAGCATCCGTTTAACGAATCCAGCCAATTAGAAGGTATTATCACATATTCAAGACCACTGAGACGAAGGACTGATTCGAGATGTCACGGTGACCCAGGAGGACAACAAGAGGTCACCATGACCTCTTAGTTTAATGTGACCCAATATCAAAGTCATTGTTACACAATAATAGAAACATAATGAAACCTCTAATTCAAGGAGGATTGGAAGCCAGGGTTCCAACTCGATATTCTTTAATCTCCACGCATGCGTCATTTGCTATTCGTGTCTGTATAATTTGTACGACTGCATGGAGAATGACCCGATACTCTCCAACAAAGCTATCGCTAGGTGATTGTTTTGCAGAATATCGGTGTTGCATTCTGGGAGCCAATCCTCCTTGCTCTAATTTAAAATACTAATTAATTACTTAGTGAATTCATTCCTTACAGAACAACAAAAAGTGTATAACAAAAAAAGAAAACAAATAATTTCAAGATGAATGTAATTTTACATCAACCTTAAATAATCCATTGCGTAAGAATGTCATTTCAACCTCATAAAAATTGAAGGGTGTTGTGAAATATGTCTCCATGGTGATACACAGCATGTAGGCTGCTGAAGTGATCTTTTAGAATTATTGTGTCATAATAAAAATTGTCACAGTGAACATGACCCTCATCACATACCTTCCAAACAGAATAATACAATTATAAACAAAGCAATTTTTCTTTCTTTAGAGGCAAGGATCAGTAAGTAGGGAGGGGGGGGGGGTTACAAAAAAATATCAGAATATCAGATTCCATCACTTTACAGGCCAATCTGCAGAGGGGGGGGGATTTTTCCAGAAAATCTGTTTTTTATGGCTCTCAAATATGCCTGGTGTGTCAGTGGCAAAACCCATCCATATGCAAAAATCCTTCCTCGGGAAATCCGTCTTAATGTGTTTATTATACGTTGATTGTATGACTGATTGTTAACTTGCCAGCGGATACCAAATTCATCTTACATATAAGGACTCGGGATAATGTCAAAATGTAATTTTCACCTATGCTAGCTATCCTCGAATTGTACAATGCATTGGAAAGTTATTAAATAATTAAATGAGGCCATTGACCTCAAAAGGAATCATAAAGGATGATGAAACATGATGAACAATGGTGATCTATTTCATTAGATTTTCAAAATATCACCATAATAGCAATGACAAACAAAAAAGTTCAATACAATAATACTAATAAAGATCATCCATTTTTATGCTAAAATTGTGGCGACAATCATTGATAGGAAAATAAAAAAAAATGACATCCATGAAAGTGTCAAGTTGACTCATCTTGTTTTACGTGGCATTACAACAATGATCTGTATATCTATACCAAAAATAAATTAATACCTCTAATAATAAACTGAAGTCAGTCATTAACAATTGTCATTAACTGACATTTTCTAAAAATAGTCCATTTCGAGAATTCTGCCCTTTCCATATTTCAAATGTCATTTGCTTCACCTTCTTGACTTCACATTGATATTTTACATAGAAAGCACCCTTCAACTTAATTTACAGTAAAACCTGGCTTGGTGAACACCCCTCTCTAGTGAACACATGTCTCCAGTGAACACTTGTCTCTAGTAGACACCATTCTTCCGCACATACTCTACTGACTTCTGTATAAATTACCCTCTCTGTAGTGAACACCTACCAACAATGAACATTTTTTTCTCAGCAAAAAAATATTTGATGTACAAAGGTTTCACAGTATTTGCTTTTGAATTAGACCAAACACTTACACCCAAACTTCCCTATATATACCCAATCAAAATAATAGAGTGGTTAAGCTTATGTCTTTAAATTAGAGATAACACCAACTTAACCCAGGCTCTACCGAATATAAATAATGCCTGAAAATCACAACAGAGAACTCCTAGTTGAAATCCCATAAAAATCCCATAAAAGTCAGGCCAGTAGTCAGCTTTTGCCAAGGGGGTAGTCTTGTTTCAAGACTGTAGACTTGGCTCCTATCTAAACAGTTGTTAGAGTAGATAGTCCAGGGTCTTGAAGCAAGACTACTAAGGGGGGGGGGGTCACTTCTCAAAAAAAATTCTGGGGGATTTCACATTTGACAATTTAGCCCAAAATCATTTGAAAAGTGCTCAGAATGGTGAAAAACGCATAATTTTGAAAGAAATTTTAACCCACCCACGGCTATGGGCCTGAAAGCAACATTTCACATCGAAAATAACTTCAAGACCTCATCCACCGAGTTAAGACTCTCCCCTTCTACAAAACAAGGGAGACAATGTGAAAGATAAAATTCAAATTGCCTTACCCACACCATATAAAGAAGACTTAACTTACTTTTGTGTTTGCTAAGAGTACATGGGCTGGAGTCATTCAGAGCTAGCCTTAGATGCTGAAAAACATAAGATAGCTAAAATACATGAGGTGCAAATTGAATATATGAGGTAGAAACAAATAATTAGAATATACAATGAGGTAAACACACAATTTGGATACACGAGGTAAATTACAGAGAGCACATGTAGGCATTTCCTTCTAAATGAAATTTTAAGATGGGAAATCTTTTTTTTTCTGATAAACTTAAAGCACATAATCTAAAAACTATGAAGAAAAATATAGGGTGCAGTCTGTATATATTCAAAGAAAAAAGCCTTGATATAAATATCAATATAAATAATAATATGTGCTATTTCAATCAAAAAGCTTACTTTCAAAGCACCATCGTAGTCTTTCTGTGTCTTTAAGATACTACCAAGTCTCAGTTGAATCTCATTGGCTCTTGAAAACCCAGGATCGATGTACAATGCTTGTCGGAATGCTTTCACTGACCTGAAAAACATGAAAGTTGATACTGGTTAGAAACTGAATATAATCGACTCCCAAGAAACCTGCAACAATCGAGAATCTTGGATTGATGGAAAGTACTTACCGATATGCTTTTACTGACCTTAAAAGTTGAGACTGGTTAGAAATTGAATCTGATTTGCGCAGTGTTGAGAGCAAATAGCAAGTCCAGTGTTTGAGAGATTCGTAGGTTCCCACATACAAGTATCCACCTTTTTCAAGAACTCTGCGTTCAAATGAATGTTTTCAATTAAACATGTAAAAATTGCTTAAGTTTCTGTGACTAGGAATTGCCTTTTAGTCATTTTGTAGCTATATCTCTTCAACACCTACAGAAAAACCTCGCCACTATATTTCTTTATAGGCAACTTGTTTACATGACACCATGGGGTGTCATAGCCTGTATAATGTTGTAATTTTTGTAATGAAAACTGAAATAAATTATTTTGAAATTGAATTGAATTGATTGATATACGTTATCATGACATAGCAAATAACATAATTGTTTTGTTTATAAAAACAGGAAATTACAATGAGGGAGGAATGAATTGATGTCTTCTAAATGATACTGTAACACTATTCCCCCTCTTACAATCATGATTGTCCTCGAATCAGTTAAACCACAAATCTATAAATTGTGATTTGTATCTAGATAAGCCACAACCTCAATACAAGTTGAGTATACATAATGCTTAAATTCCTGATATAGCAGCAAATTTTGGTGATTTGAAGTTTGATTTCCTGGACTGCAGGTTAAGAAATTTAAGTCCATGTGACGTCATTTTGCATTAAGACTTCAAACCCATCCCCCAGCCCCCCCTCCCTCATTTATTTTTTACTTTTTTGTGTTTATAGGGGGAGAGAAATCATATGGGTGAATTTCAAAACAGATCTAAGTTATCTTAAGTGCTGAGCCATAGATTAGTCAAAAAGTAACTTCTGAATTGACAACCTCAGACAATGTTATACTTTAGCAGCCCCAATTGCCAGTAGCTGTCCTTCTGCCAATGACAGGTTCTGGTCGGCTGAACGAGTTTCTCTTAAACTTTAAAATTGAACATGAAGCAATCTTTAAAGAAGCCAAGTCAAATAAATATGAAGGATATTCTAAGTACATAGACCTAGTGGATCCACATGTGACAATAATGACCTATTCACCTTGGAGACAAATTACAAAGCACCTAATGGCCTATTTACCACCAAGTAGCCTTTCATCTTTTACATTTAATCACACATAAATTATCTGAAGCCTCGTTAGGTGTGTGATATACCTTTAATATATTCCATATATTAATGGCTCTTAGACAGATTTTAAAAATGAACTATGTTAATATGAGATCATGGTATGGCATAATATCCTAGAGGTGTCATGGAACAAAAAAAAGTCGGAACTGCATAATATACTACTGTGGTATTCATAAGATATCATGTTAAAATATAAATAAACTTATTTCTTATAAACAGTGTAAAAATATCATATTTTGGCATACTTTCACAATTATGATATCTAAAAATACTACATCTTTAACCATGAAGTGGCTTACACAGTCATACTAATATTTTAAAACCCATTCTCCCAAGGCTATAAAAGCTACAATTGTGAATATTAGAGCTAAACAATATAGCACCACAAATCTATCATTTATAGTAAGAGGGTAGAATACCTAGCTGAAATAGATGCAGGGTATGAGAATGGCATGTAAACAAAGCCCCTATGACATACTACTAAATAAGATATAATTATATGCTGTTTGTTTGTTTGACAGTTTGTGTTATAATATCTGTCTGATACACCTGCCTTCTAAATAAACAGCCAACTCATCCATTTTTAATTCTCACCAATGTATCTATCACCTGTGTTTAATATATTACTATGGTTTGACCTTTTCCGAAGTCTTCCATGAAACCTTGGGATGTGACTTTCCAGGGCCGTCAGATGGGGGGGGGGGGTGCGATGGGTGCGACCGCACCCCCCTTTGTAACCCCCCAAAAAAATTTGAAAAAAAAATTTTTGAAAAAGAAATTTTTTTTGAAATTTTTTTTTTGTAATTTTTTTTCATTGACTCATACACTTTGAAAGTACCCAGAAAGCACCAAATAGCATCTTAAAATTGTAAAATTTTCTAGGGGTATTGGCCACCCCTCACCCCCCCACAAAACAATGGAAAAGTTCTAAATTTATTTTAGTGTTTTGTCTCAGACACTTTTAAAGTGCATAGACACCATCAAATAGCTCCTTGATACAGTTAGTGTTTCTGGGGGACTAATACTTGCTCTCCCTCTTGCATCTTGCACTTGCATCCCCACACCAACTCCCCCTCTGACCCCCCCCCCAAAAAAAAATTAATTTGATAAAAGTTGTGATTTTCTCAAATTCTTTAATTGACTCATACACTTTGAAAGTGCCCAGAGAGCACCAAATATCGTCGTAAAATTGTAAAATTTTCTAGGGGGAGTGGGCCACCACTCACACCCCAAACAAAACAATGGAAAAGTTCTGAATTTGTTTTATGTATTGTCTCAGACACTTTTAAATTGCCTAGACATCATCAAATAGCTCCTTGATATAGTTAATGATTCTGGGAGACTAACACTTACTCGCCCTCTGGCATCCCCACTCCACCTCCCCCTCTGGCATCCCCCTTGACACCCCCCCAAAAAAAAAATTGAAAAAGAAATTAAGATTTTTCAAATTTTTTATTGACTCATACACTTTGAAAGTGCCCAGAAAGCACCAAATAGCATCTTAAAATTGTAAAATTTTCTTGGGAAATAGGCCACAGACACTTTTAAAGTGCCCAGACTTCATCGACTAGCACCTTGATGTTGTAAATGTTTCTGGGGGACAGATACGGTGGACAAACACTTGCTCCCCCTCTGGCACCCCAACCTCACCTCCCCCTCTGGCACCCTTCCCTCCCCTCCCCTTTGACACCCCCAAAATTTGAAAAAAATTATGATTGTTTTGTTTTTTAATGTTTTTATTGACTAATACACTTTAAAAGTGCCTAGAAGCACCAAATATCATCTTTAAATTGTAAAATTTTCTAGAAGAGTTAGCCACCCCTCACATCCCCCACCTTGATATGGTCAATGTTTCTGGGGGACAACCCCTTGTTCCCCCTCTGGCACCCCGCCCACTTCACCCTCTCATCTTTTTTGCCACCCCCAAAAGAATTTGAAAAAAAATCACATTTTTCTTATAGACTCATACACTTTGAAAGTGCCCAGAATGCACCAAATAGCATCTCAAAACTGTAAAATTTTCTAGGGGGAGTGGACAACTCCTCACATCCCCCACAAAACGATTGGAACGTTTTGAAGTTGCATTTGTTAATGCCAAACCGATATAGGGAGTAACCGACCCCCCCTCTGACTTAGGCGATTTGATTTACGCGGCAAAAAATTGACAATTTTATATTCTCTTTAGTAAAAACCGCACCCCCCTTGGAGAAAAGTGTCTTACGGGCCTGCTTTCTTAATAATATATTTCCCTACTCTATGTAATATATAATACTGGCACCCCCCCCTCTAAGGTAGGCCAATTTGATAAGATCTGCCTTTAGAAAAAAAGGAATCTTTTTTAAATTTTTATTTTGGTTTTTCCATTGTTGATTTCTCCCTCAGGAACTGCCTTAATTTCAAGCTCTTGAACACAGTAGTGTATTAACTATATTTTATTTCTTGTTGGTTGTTATACTCTTCTTATACATTTACACCTGCCAGATTAATCAACACTTTCAGTTTTCTATCACTAATTTGTCATGCTGCCAGCTTTACTTGTGTCTGATTGCCCCTATACCTTTAAAAGAGGGCTTCATATTAGTTAGTTCTATGCTCTGTACCTACTGTTTACAAGACCCTGTTGTTGAAGTAGGGAGAGTGGAGATCTTGAAACATGACTATACCTCAGGGTAATAGCCCCTAACAATCACCCCCCCCCCCCACTTCTTCCTTTCTCCAACATATAATAGAGAATACAGTAAAACCTGTAAAGTAGAACACTCCAGAAGTGGAACACCTGTAATGCCTGGGTCACATTTGCTCCGATCCATCGGCCGGCGCCTAGGTGATTGAGTGTTTTGTTCAATATAGAATTCATTTTTGAACAAAATACTCAATCGCCCGGGCGCCTTAGTGAAAATTTGAGCAAATGTGACCAAGGCTTTAGTCGAGCACTTTTCAGTTTCAAGACCAACTGACTTAATATATAATGAACCTCTATAGGTGGAACACCTCCCAATATTGGAACACCATGCTTTTTAGAGGTATCAAAGGTATTTCACCTTGCCAAGTTTTACTGTATGGTGAATACAGGCTAGACATTGTTTTATGATGTAATTAATAAATTCATGAGACATGGAGATATACATGAAGCTCTCTTTTAAATACACAGCTTGTATTAATAAGGGTAAAACCCATGTGGTTAGAGCTTATATCATAATTCTTGACAAACAATGACAAAACCATATAAAACATACTCCATCTTCTATCTTTAACATGATTAAAAAACAGGCCTTTGTGTGCGCTCGACATGCCTCTAAATTAATACAGAAATATTGCAGTTCTGATAATAAACCAAGTGCCATTTGTCAGAGATGATGAAAAAATGAATGTGATAGATGCTGATTAATTGTTACATCTTGTTAGCTTCCATTGTCTGTATAAACAAAGAAACACTAATAGGAGGAGCCTCGTGAAATTATCACGATGGGTCACGTTTTAAAATGCAAAATACAAAGGAAAAGAGTGGAATCAGCAAGGAATAAAATACACAGACTCAAAGATAAGACTCTAAAATGTATAGAAATGACAGAAAATCAAAGAGTTCAGTCAAATTTTAGAGAGAAATGACGCGAAATCGACATGACCTCCAGTAATGTTTTTCTTGGGTATATTATATTGTAAATGTGATAGCAGATAGCATTAACCTGCTAATGACATAATTAATATGATACACTGTGTAATAGATATGCCACTAATCACTGAATACACGCCCTTGGCTGATAATACCCGATTTCTAATATTTATAGCAAAAAGGTGATCTCCATTTGAAAACCCATTTGAATCTAAAGGAAAATTATTGCAAAAGCTCACCATGTGATACCCTTTGCATTCGTTTGACCTCACTTCTTAAAAGAAAGCTTCGTATTTACTCTTTCAAACTAAAATAAACCTGTGAACTCACCGCGCCAATCAGTGTTCGTCGGCCAAATTTGACCGACGTTCTATATATGGTCATTCCTTCTGATGTCATCGTTGAGCCCGGAATTGACCAATGACATGCGCATATTTAATTATAGAACGCATTTGGCGTATGTTTCTTCAAGCTCGCTGATTGGTGGAAGAAAGGTCAGCGCGTAGGTCAAAAGTGATTTATTACCCAAACTGTCACCGGTACCCGTCATGGGGGCGGGGCTACTAAACTGTAATATGGTCTCTACTAGGCAGAGTGTAGTTTAACTAGACTCTGCACGCAGGGTAACCATGTGAGCTAATGAGGATCATTTGGCATATTTTGATTGACGGAACTCAGAACTGTGATAAATAAAAAGACTGAGAAAACCTGAGCAAGAACATTGATAAAGGATCTCCCCTTCCCCCTTGTATCCATACCTCTTCTTAAAATTTCTTCCCCCCCCCTTCCCTCATCAATAATCCCCATTGTATTCTAGTTTCATAGTACAAAGGGTTAACCCATCAATTTGTTGCAATTAAACACAGACATGTTAACCAGATCATTACATATGATAGCCCAATAACAGCTCCTAATAGCACTTCAATTATCTCAACCTTGACCCTGTCTACATGTTATGCAGTTATGTATGGCTTGCCAATCCAGACAAAACTTTTTTGGCTTAGTCTTATATAACATCTCATACTTTATTCTCTGTTTTGGTTTCAGTGCTAAGCCCTCTCCATTTTATCATGAGAAAATGGTGTGGCAACCAACAAAACTACAAACATACATTACATCCAACCAAATGTACCAACTACCAACAGGAAGGTGTCTCTTATATCATACTATTGTATAGTATAGTGTAGTGTAGTATAATGAAGTGTAGTGTAGTGTAGCATAGTGTGGTTGATTTACAATTTGCACTGACTAATATGTTATGGCATTTAAAGGGCCAATACCATTTAAAGGGCCAATAAAAACATTATTATTATATCTTATATGGTGAACACAGGCTAGACATTGGCCTCGCTAATTACTGGCTAATACTTCTGTGTGGGTCTGACTAGTCATAGTGCCAATGCCCCCATAATATTAAAGTCTGATGATGAAGCATGGCAAACAGAGATGTTGCTATAACACTGTCACCATAACCTAATCCTACACAATATGCCAAGGTAAGACAGTGTCTTGTTAAGTGATATGGAGGAAACAACCTAATCCTACACAATATGCCAAGGTACTAGGGTAGTGTCTTATTTAGTAAAACACTTGAGAAAGCCAGTATGAGACAATAATATAGGCGATAATATAGGCATCCCTAAATTATAAAATACAATCTTATACAAGTCTTTAAATCCCTCCAACTTTGTCTTAAACCTACTGGATAGATGGAGAAAGGAGTGACTAGAGACTTGCTAGAACTTGAAATTAAATGATATACATCATACCTGGGAAGTTTTTACAGGTAAACCAGAGATGTCTTATATGATCCTTTAAAGAAATACTAGAAATGTCTTAGACTAGCCCTTAAACCTGAGATTTTAATAACATATCAACAAAAAGAATCAGGGTGACCTCTTAGAAGACAGAAACAAAGAAGACTTTTACCTTAAATAAGACCATTCTACACCAATTCCTCATACTTTGTAATAGATAACTATAATTGAAATTACTTCTGAAAGGTTAATGTTTATTTTGATGTAGTATGACAGATGTCTAAGTAATTAAATCTTCATATTTTTTGTTGTTAGCAACAAATGGTTCATTAATGATATTATTGTGTGGTTTAAATTGTTTTCTATCTTTGAATATATTAATAACTACTTCAACATCCAATATTTAATCTTAGTTCAAGAGAGTCATACTAAGAAATACTACAAGAAATTAGTTTTGAACCTTGGGTTTTTGCTTGGAGAGATACATATAATGACACACTTGAGGAATGACCTATTAAAGTAGATATTCACAAATGAATTATAAAGTCGTATTATGAGGTAGAGAGATTACTATTTTTGTAAAAAATAGCCAAAATTATGGCTTTATTTGCCTTTGACAATTGAATCAGTTGGGAGATAGTTCACAAATGAATTTTACAGCCGTTATTATGTACCCTTTGCATTCGTTTGACTTCACTTCTTAAAAGAGAGCTTCGTCTTCACTCTTTCAAACTAAAATAAACCTGTGAACTCACCGCGCTAATCAATGTTCGTCGGCCAAATTTGACCGACGTTCTATATATGGTCATTCCTTCTGACGTTATCGTTGAGCCTGGAATTGACCAATGACATGCGCATATTTAATTAGACCGCATTTGGCGTATGTTTCTTCAAGCTCGCTGATTGGTGGAAGAAAGGTCAGCGCTTAGGTCAGAAGTGATTTATTTCCCAAACTGTCACCGGTACCCGTCGTGGGGGCGGGGCTACTAAACTGCAATATGGTCTCTACTAGGCAGAGTGTAGTTTAACTAGACTCTGCACGCAGGGTAGTTATTATGAGGTTGAGGAATTACAATTTTTATTGGCATTATTTGGCTTTGACAATTGAATCGGTTGAGAGAACTGCCATTTGCATTAGTCTTTGACATTTCAAACTGACTTAAATCTTCCTTTTGTTAATTAAAAACTATTTTCTGCTTACCTTTACTCCTTATAGGTAAGCCATCATCTACCTGTTCTCACAGAAGTCAAGATCACTGAAGTCAAGATCACAGAAGTCTCAAATGTCACAAGTCCTCAAGATAAATACTCCATATTATGTATTCAAAGATCTTATAAGACACAAAATTAGGCAAGCTGTTCCAATTCCTTCTGCATGATTCAAGGTAAATTATCTAGCATGTGTCCAGAGCCCACAATAAAAGTTAAATGTCTAAGATCCTTTGAATCAGGCTTAAGATTCCAAAATATTTCGTATATTTTTTCTTCTGCTGATTACATATACTTAATAATAATAAAAACCATGAATATGTTCATAGCCCACAACAGGAGCTTGAGGTTCCAAGACTAAAATATGTTAAAATACTCAGTCTTTGAATGGGGAAGAGACCAATTGATCAAAGGACCTGAAATCTTCAGCCTTTCTTCTCATAACTCATACAAACCAATAACATATCTCCTAAGAAGCTAACATTGCGTTCCTTGAAGTCCGTAGGGCAAAATTAATGTTTGATATAATTTAAATGGCCCTAAATGTTCAGTTATATATGCCTGTAGGCTATCCTGGGCCTTTTCTCAGTAAATGTAAATGTTTTGCCTGGGAGTCTTTGAATTCATCTTCAAAGTCAACAGATTCAATGCATTCCTGACCCTTCCAATTTATAAACAATTGATTGCCCTTACAAATTAGATAACACTTTTTGGGCACCATCATTTTTTATCAAATAGAGGACCAACAAGGCTGTCGAACTTGAACCATTTTGTAAGGACTTTTAAAAGCTGTTTTTAACTTTGTGGAAATTGCCCATGATGTAGAATCATGTGTTTGAATGTAAGACTCATGTGTTATGATATTTACAAATAATTCAACAAGGAAAATCAGGGTTCTTACACCTTTTTCAAAATGAAATTCCCTGACAATTCCCTGACATTTCCAGGCAAGAAAGGAAATTTCCAGATCTAGTTTTGCATGCACGGCCTCATAAAAAGTCTCAGACAACTGTAATATTTAAAAGACAAGACTTATTATGAAACATAGTGGGTTTCTCCTTTAGTACCATTTCTCATGACTTAATTTACTTCTTAAGTTTATTCACCAATTTATTCCTGATACACACTATTTTTAATATTTTTGCATTCCATAAGGCCAAAGGTAAACATACATCAAGTACAAGGGCGTAGCCAGCAAATGTCAAGGGTGTGCTATTCTTTGGGTTTGCATCACTGCGAGAGATAGTAACCAAAAAGGGGGTTTTTCATTGTATTTGGTGCATTCTTAGCATTTCAAACTATAATTTGTTATGTTTTGTAATAAATCCAAATGACAACTGAAACTTAAAAATTTTGATCTAATATCATACTAGAAAAATAGCAACTCTATTGAGGGGAAATTCTCATGCAACTAATGAAACATATTTTATCAAATACTGATCATTGTGAACATAATATGATAACAATAACCTGGTATTAATATTGTCTTCTTCCTTTTGGGAAAATCTATACCAAAACATGATACCATATAAGAAATTCCTTCTCAAGTACACAAAAGGCACAGGCCTATGATACCAAATCAAATATCAAAATATTATTTGTGTTATCAGGAATCGTATTTCTTTAAATTATCAAAAATTTCATAAAAAATGGTGGCTGTTTGAATTCATCTTAATATTTCTTCTTGAGCAGGTCCTTTGTCCCTGAGGCATCACCATATAAAATTTGAGCCAAAGAAAAACTCTAGGTTCATCTTTACATGAAGAAAGATTCTTAATTCTTTTGATTCTTGGTTATTTCCTCCCCTTCCCTTGACATTTGGACCAAATCTAAAAACTGTTGATAATGTTTTCAAAATTATTTTTTTCATGAAAAATGGCAAAAGTATGTTCTTGAGCAGAGGCCCTATATAACCAAAGCATCGGAACATAAAATTTGAACCAAATCTGTCAATTGATATTTGAGTTATCAACCTGACAGATGGACAGATGAATGGAGTGATGTACCACAGGACTGTTGAACAGGCAGCTTCTTAATATAAATACAGTTTTACATTGAAAAGAGTTCCCGGAATTGTTTTTGTTTTTCGCCTCCCACCCTCCTCAGATTAACCCCTCAACAAAACATGCAACATATACCTTTAATTAACTTTGAATGGCCCAAGAAAACTAACTACATGGAAAAGCAAAAAATAAGAGCACTTGTATCTTTACTTTCCGGACACCCTGTATATTCTTTATTGCTTGGTTTCAGTATAATGTTCAAACTGTTCTTACAAACAGACAATATACCAGATAGAATGTCATTCAATCAACCCTAATAAAAAGATTTCAAATTTGTGGAAACAACTAAATTCTAGATTTTGGGTTTTATTGATATCCTGTCATCAGCCCTAAAATACATTTTGCTGGAACATTATTTTTTCAACAATGATACAAAATTCCCTGACATTTCCCTGACATATCTACTGTTTCAAAATTCACTGACATTTTTGGCCCTTTTTGACCAAATTTCAAAATTCCCTGACATTTCCAGCACCTGGAAAAATAAATCAATTTCCCTGACATTTCCAGGTGTGTACGAACCCTGAAAATAAATAACAATTAAAACACTTCCTTCAAATCACATGCCTTTTATATACTACATCAGTGTAGTATTTTTCTTTTGTTTTTTCTTACTCCACTGTATATTCTGTATGTGGACGAAATGTCTACTTTTCAAAATTTCACCTAATCATTTGCTGACTTTTCACTGATTTTTCTCAGATTTTTAGAATTAACTGATCATTTTATTTTATAACCATTTTGGGGTTCCAATTCTGAAATTTACTTGACTTATCCAGTTTAGGGAAAACATTCTTTACATGACTTTGGCAACAGGAAAAAGCAGGAAAAGGAGTATATTATAATTATAACTTTTATTGACATATAGTATCATAAACATGATTACATTAGTCAGAACTATGGTCTACATATCTAAACTACAAAACACTAACTAAACTAAAAATACAAAAATATATAAAACATATAAGGTAACAATAATAGTGTGGTGCACACACAATGCATTATGACCATGTTAAATTCTTAAATGAATGGTAAATGAATTTGCCAATATGTCTTTGCAAGGTTACGTTTTTACTAGAAATAAGATTGACAAATAAATTTTCACTTTGTAAATCCAAGTTAGGTAAAATTTCACGGGCTTTTGTAAATAATATTTGCCTATTCTCATCATTTTTTGTACAAGTTAAAAAGAAATGACATTCATCCTCTACATCTTTACAAATATTACATAATCTTTCCTCTATAGGTTTTGGTTTTGGCTTTGTATGTCTTCCAGTCTCAATTGCTAACTGATGAGAACTCATTCTAAATCTACTTGTAGCCAATCTATACTTTTTATTATCTAGCTTCAAATACAATTCTTTACCAAAATCATTTTTAAATAATTTGTACATTCTCAATATAGGATAAGTGTTCAAATCATTTTTCCATTTTTCTACAAATAATATTTTTAATTTCTTTTCAACCATGTTCACCAGATTTTCAGTATCCAGATTTTGATTATTCCAATAATCTAATAAATCACATTTTCTGAGTATATCATAAACCTTGCTTGACCAACTTTTAAATCCTAACTCTTGATTACCCCTATCATATAAGTATGCTTGATTCAATACATTACTAGAAAACTGAGAACTGGAAGCCAAGAAATTCTAAAAACTTTCTTTCACTTTTTCCATGAGGGAAATTATGGGGGAAAACACACTTTCTCTGACTGAAGCAACATGAAAGAGAGTATGGGAAAAATGGAAGCTGGGAACATTCCTATGTTAATTTGTAAAATATCAAGAAGACTGAGGTCAAGGAGAAGGTGGTCAGTTGACAATACAGAGAGAGTTTTATACCAAGCCTCATTATAATATAGATATTTTATTACTTTTTAATGATAATTTGCTATTCATTTTTACAAAGGTTCACATATTGAAGGGGTCATTATAGATAGCGATGTGATGATAAAATTACAATGAACACCTTTTTACACCTGTATCACGAACACCTACTGGAAATACCTTCAAGCTGAACACTCCAGTCTGATGAATACCTCTATATAGTCAAAACCTATTCATATTGGACACAACAAGTGAACACTTTCTAAGATAACAACAAAGAAGTAGAACATATCTTTTTAATTTGACAAATAAAGAGACCAGGAAAATATAAAAGCCCCTTTAAAGACCCTGACCCTTAATGTTATGAAATAATTTCAAAGTCAACTTGATTAAATATTGATCTTTTATATTAATATTGATCTTCTAAACATATCTTTAGAATTCAACTTTGAAAGGAAGATTAGATTCAAGTACTATTAAAACATGTGTGTCCTTAGAGAACATCTTGATTCTCTAACCATAACCTAGATCTGATTCATTGCTATACCAGTTCATGAAATCCATGGCTGGTCATGTTTTCAAATGCAAAATAGAGTGAAAAAGAGTGGAATCAGCATGGAATAAAATAGATAGACATGTAGCCAACACTCTATTGTATAGAAATGCAAGAATCAGACACTTCATTCAAATTTTAGAGAGAAATCGTGTAAAATAAGCATGATTTGGATCACATTTTTGAGGTTGGTTTAAAGAAGGAGACAAAGAAACAAAGGATGAGGAAATAAAAGGAAGATTGTTTTTCTTTCATGTAGACTTGTATTACAATGTTGTGGTTATGTGGTGGATATGGCAAATTAAGACACCACTCCTGTCCTGTCCTTACCAAGCCTAGCCAAAGTTTAGAAAAATAGAAGATGCTCTTCCTTCAAGAATCCACCCGATCTGGAAACTAGCAAGGGGGAGGCAAATTTCAAGTCTGAAAAAAATTGTTTTCCCTAAAACCAAAAATCGGGCCCAAATATTGAAAATCTAAGGCCCTTCCCCATCAACCAGTGCCATCTATCGTTTGATTTAGCTTATCTATAGGAAGCTTTGTTTTCAGTCTAAGAGATAATATATTCAAGACCTGATCATTTATTGCTTGCCTTAATCAGATGATAGCAATCATTACTTCTAACCTCTGGGTATTCATCAAAATTACAGAAGAATAAATATAACATACATAAACAACATATGCAAAATGTCACCACCTGCCATTTGTCACAGATGCCAAACACCAACCATCAAACACTGACTGCCAAACAACATCCACAAAAATTGGAGACTATAACAATTTAATTGTCACCAATCGTGGTTAAGTGACATAAGAACACTGGACCATCATTTTTATGTTTTCAATTTAAAAAATCTAGAGGTTTAGTTTCTAGCAAGATTAGAAAAACCACAATAAACCAAAGATTCAGAGGACAAAGTAAAAAAAAAAAGATCTGCCAAAATATGACAAAAAATACCATCCCTTGAGCAAACCTAATTATATACTTTCAAGTTTAGTCCCTTGAGCATAGCTGTGGTCAGAGGAGGTCTGATCCTAGTTGGCCCACTTGACCCCATGTGACAAACCCTGACCAATCAGGTTCAAGAGTCACCAAGAGATGCTTGTACTGTATAAGCTTATGTGCTTTATGGTAAGGTTTGTGGTTTGTATTGTGGCCAGCAAGTAGGGCTGACAATGTGAGGGGGTGGGTAGAAAGGTCAACAACTGACTCACTATCTAAACATATCTGAAAATGCAGCTGGTACTGTTATCATGATTTTGCCTTTTAAGAAAACTTTATTCATAGTAAGAAATTCAAGTCTAAAATTGGCTTACATGTTAAGAAAACCTTGAAATGTGGAAAAATGCTAAACTGAACACTCTTTAATGTCAGAGGTGTTCTGATTATACGGGTTTTACTGCACTATCTATTTGGATATATAGTTGTCAGCTTAGATCCTTTGTCAATACCAGTTTGAGACTCATATATCTACTTTAAAACATGCACAGGAAGCTGAAGAGCCTTATTGGCAAATCTTTAACTTCCCTTTCCAATTTGATCTTGCTCCTTTAAAAGGAAGCTTCATCTTTCTACATAATAACAAGGCTTAGACACCCAGTGTCAGTTTTCAATTCATTGAATGATTGACCAAATTGAGTTTGACTATTTTGGTTTTAAAATGAAAACAACAGGGGAAATAGCCTTGTGCCTTCAGCTAATTAAATCGTACCAATCGGTAAGATCAAAATGTGAAAATATTGTCCAAAATGAGGCACAAGTAGGAGCCGGGACCAAACACCATTTCGTTCTTGTGATAGAAGAACCTCAGGAAACCACACACAACATTATGTCCAATCTATAGAAGGCCATTTAGGAACTCTGACTGACACTTTATATTGACAGCCTAGGAAAGACACAAAGAGTTTCTGACAATATCAAATAGCTAAGTAGAAACCACAGATATATAAACTGAATACCTCTCTCCATATAGACTCCATATTTCTCTTATACCTGGGTCTACCACTCCTTGGTTCTCTGAGCACAAAGGTTAGTTCTAATAAAAGCAACCTCGGAATAGTTAATTTTGCTGTTCAACAGAAAATTGTCCTTCTACTGATGACAAACTATATGTATTCTGATCATCACACCTTCTGATCTCAAATAATAATGATGAATAGAACAGATACAGGCCCGTAGCCAGGATTTATCTGGGCGAGCGGTTTTACAAAGGGGGAGCTTTTGCCATGCTGGGGGTAGGGGGCTTTCGACATTTTTGGCAAAAAAATCATGCGAAAAGTGATCAGAATGGTGAAAAACTGCATGATTTTGAAAGAATTTCTGGCCAGGGGGAGGGGGGGGGGGGCGGCCGCTCACACACTGGCTACGGGCCAGCAGATAGGACCTATGCTCTTTTAAAATGTATTCAGACACAGCATATATGAAAATGCCTCATGCACGCATTATTCTAAGCCATCATTAGTTTTGTATCAAAAAGAAATATGAAATACAAATAGACAATGCAAAATGTTATACTGGTATTATATTCTGATATTCATCACATCTTTCTGTTGAGCTTAACATACTAGCTAACCTAAGAAGGAAAGTGACAACATAGTTTATCACCAAAACTTCAAGAAACAACTGAAAGTCATTCTGGAACTCATCACATCTTTCTGTTTTAGTAATATGTTTCAAGAAAAGAACTGACAGAAGGTTGTGATCTCTCATTCTTATATTCATCACTTCTCCTTTCTTACATAGAATATCCCATGCTATATCTAGCTTTTACCAGGGTGGGGGGGGGGGGCAGTTTTACCAAGGGGGCTTTTGCCAAGTTCTGGTTCAAAAATCATGTGAGAAGTGCTCTTAATAATGAAAAACTGCATGATTTTGAAAGAATTTCTGACTGGGGAGGGGGGGGAGCGAATGCTACAGGCCTGTATATCATGATGGTGATCTCATGATGGCTTAAAGTTCACTAGAGTGAAAGTTTGCTTTCTATATAATTAACTTGACAAATGGGAGGAGTCTATCCAGAGATAAGATACAATCCCACAGCCCCAAAACACGGAGAAAGGATGTAAAGTATACCTAAACCTGTACTGTTCAAATCTTGGCAAACAGTTGAATGAGTTCAAAACAGTCAAGGCCAATTATATGAAAATGTACAACATGCAGGAATGAACACTAAAAAGACCCCCTTCCCACTGCCCATCTTGATATAAGAGGTTCTAGTTGTTCAAAGACCTGAGCAAAACCATCTTAATTCCTGAGGACATTTCATATGACTAAAGGAATACATGAGGCCTCAGATCTTAGTATATTATGACATAGAAGCTCTCCCTAAAGAAGAAATTCGAACAATTGGAAAAGGTGTATCTGAGCATATTTGTACCTGTATGAAATGGCCAATCAAGGTCACATCCTTATATCCCACACCTGTGTCAAAGATTACCATAGGTAAATACATATGCAAAGGTATATATACATAGACCAACAGGTGTCGGAACATAATCCAATCTGCCAACATTAATTCTAGTGATAAATCCACTTAGGACAACATGTAGATCAATGTAATATGGTCTCTACTAGGCAGAGTGTAGTTTAACTAGACTCTGCACGCAGGGTAATCAATCAACATAGGTATTGGCTGATATGAGCAAAAGCACCATAACCCCTGTGTCCCCACTCACGATAGTGATAGAAGTAATCAGGATGAAGCTCTCTTTCGAAGAACCCAAATGATTATTAAAAAATGTTCATGTTCATATAATTGGTTTACAGAAAAGGATGCTTGAATGGGGAAGGGGGAGGGGATGACAGAGTAGTGAAAGCATGATTTTGATATGTTGTACAGTTTAAAGAATAACCCTTAACCCTTTCAAACCTAGTACCTTAGTATGACACTAATATTTCAAAAAAAATAAAAACAAGTTGATAAATATAATGACTTACAATATCCAAACAGGTTGAACGTTTTTACCTAATTGAGAAGCTACTTCTCCTTCAGGAGACAACAGGATAAACCTGAGTATTGTATGTACATGTAGTTGACATGGTTACTTAATTGTTGTACTCTAATAGCTTCCCTGAACATGAAATACAAATTCAAACATGTCATAAATATGGTTTATCTTGTAAATCTATTTTAAAAGTAGCACCTATCTTTAGAGTTTGTTGATAAATATTACATTATGATAACCTATATAAAGATAGCAAGGTGAAGTACTATTGAGTCTTTACTTCTTGATCACTCTAGAGTTTAGTCACCTTGTTCATATGTCTTAGGCCATAAGAAGTAGATTCTTTGTTTTGCGTCCCCTTGCTTGCACGATTTTGAGTAAATCAGAAAAAAACAAACACATCAAAATAGCAATCACAAGGGTCTGAAAGTTCCATCACATTTCGTTCAATCAGAATCAGACGAAATGGTGGATAATTTGGTGTGCGTCAAAATTGACTGTGTTATTGATTACTCTGACATACATTGTGCATTTTCTTATTTTTTACCCTCGAATAATAGCTATGTTAAAATATATTGTATAAAATGTATAGATATGGGTTTGTAATCACTGCAAATTGGTATGTCATCCCTTTTTATGCCCATAAAATGTATACATTTCTCAGCAAACAAGTTTGTGTTTTTTCTTGAGTTTGTGTTTATTTTCCTTGTACCCTTGCATGATTTAGATTTTGCCAGGACGCAAAACAAAGAATCGACTTCTTATGGCCTTACTGATCAATACCAGGTCAATCAAAAAGTTCTTAGAAAAAGTCACTTAACTTTAAAGTAAATCAATTTAAAAAATAGGTAAAATTATTTGAAATTAAAATTCTAGATTGAACAGTTGTAAAATTAAACAAGCAGGCAATTTTTGTAAAAACAACTCCTGGGAGAATTTCTCTGTTGTCTTCTGCTAATGAACCCCTGTCAGGGGCAATATTTCACTCTATTCTTAACCTATAGGTTAATGTTTTTTAAAGTGATGACAGGTGACACTTTATATCTCTCTTCCTCTCTCATACTGCTAGGTATACCTCAACATATATGGGGGTCACGATGGTGAGTCTACGATGGCTATTAGTTAGTTTGGTCTCTTTCCTCTATTTTAGAGCAAGAAAATGCTACAGTGCCCCAATTTTGCATTATTTCAACCTACATTCTTGTCTTTTTGTTACCATTCTCCCCTTGTCAGACATTTTATGAACTGAAGTCATTTCATCCCATTGAAACCCTTGTTCGATTGTTGCTTTGTACTTTAGGTGCCTCAGGATACCATTAGGAACAGAGGTCAACCAGTTTAGAAAATGTCAAGGTGGTCGTGTTTTAAAATGCAAAATAGAGTGAAAAAGAGTGGAATTAAGAAGAAATAGCATATACAGGCTTGTACTGAATACTCTAAAGTATATAGAAATACCACCAATTCAGACACTTTATAGACATTTTAAACAGAAATGAAACAATTCATGACCCCAGTAATATTTGACTTTCAAGATGGCCTAACTCTCTGAACTCAGCAAAATACAGCTGTTTAAGCATGGGAATTAGACTAGCCACTAGTCCCTTTGTTTATTTTTATTAGAAAGAGGTTCAAAAAAGTTAAGTATACTTTGGCAAGTCTGTATATAGAAATTTCTTCAAGAATCTATTTCACATTCATGGGGTTTCTTAGTTCCTACATTTGCTGCATTAGCATGTTTTTCAAGATTTCTTTTCAGGTTAGCATTATATGTATTATGGGGTTTAATAAAACACTTTGCAAGGCCTAGTCCAAAAGTTTAAATTCCATTATTTTCTGAATCCTCAAGCTCTGTAAACTAATTTACCCTATCTACATTAATTACACCTACCCAATGTCATTTTAACACAATCGTGAAAAGCGCGAAACTAAATCACGCGCACAAAATACCGGGAGTACAGTAAGTACTATGTGATATGCTTTTCAGGCAGCATACTTAATATTGGATATAGAGTAAGTGAAATCAAAGAATCATATCAAATTTAAGAGAGTATGTACACAAAGCTATGCTCTTGTCAAGGGTAAACTATAACAACGTTGACCTTTTTGAAAAGGTCCTCATTAGCAATGTAATGTTCATTAATGTAATAATCAATGTTAGTTTATCTTATCATACTGTTTAATTACACATTGGTATCTACCCCTGAGAAAAATCATCATGCCTATTTCACTCTATTTCTCTCTAAAATTTGAATGAACTGCTTGGTTTTTTAACATTTCTGTACAATTTAAAGTCTTGACTACATGTCTATTTACTTTATTCCTTGCTGATTTCACTCTTTGTCACTCTATTTTCCATTTTAAACATGACCCGCCATGATATTTTTCTGCCTGGTAATGATGTATGGAGTTGGCCTGGGTTACCAGCATGAACAACTTTCACACATTATATCATAATGCTGGTATAATGTGCAAGTAACTTATGCAAGATATCATTAATGTTTGACAAATGAGGCAACCAAATGAATGCAACAGACAAAAATGTTGAAAATTATAAATTTAACATTGACACAGTTGCAAAATTCATCACAACATCACATAATTTGTAAATTGCCTGTTGCTTTTGCTTTTGCTTATGATGCCCCTGCCCCACAGCCTCTACCATATGATTCCCTGATTTGATATCATTTCTAATTCTAATATTAAGAATTCCCACACATATAATTTCTATGTACCCCTACCCCCTACAAACTACTCCTTGTTGAGGTGACATATCGAGGAGTGATCACAAGTGCTCGAAACAAGAGTACCTGATAACCAGTCATCTCTACATTTTACTTTCTGGTCAGACTGCCATGTGCTGCCATATTAATATAGCCACATCAATTATATGAACCATATTTTCTGGACATATTAATACATTTCTACAATCATCAATAAATTATACCAGCGGTAGATGAAATATATCAAACAAAACAGGTTGAAATGAAAAAAAATTCTTGGGAGGAGGAAACAATTGAAATTGATTGATTGAGAATGTATGTAAATAAGATATCCTTTACAAGAGCTCAATTTTGTATTCACTCTTTAATTGAGAAATATTACTTGGATCTAGCCAATATCCAATAGGAATATGAACAAGTAGTTCATTTATTTCACATTTAAACAACAATAAAGTGCCATTAAATTATATTGGGATCCTACCAGCATCAAAACAGTCATATCATCATTCATAGTAGTCAGAGGGTAGAGTGATTTAGATGTAAAGATTCAGGGTTAAAATCAGGGATTTAATCTGTACCATCACCAAAACTGCACTATTATCCCTCCTACTCAGAGGCTAGCTTGTGTATTTTACTCTTCAGGGTATCAGTCCACCTATTTCTGAGAGTAAAAGAGAGTCAATCAATATGGTTTAAGTCAAGTCAGCTTTACCAGCATCTTACCACCATCAAAAAATGCACTATTCTCTCCTCAGAGTATTTTACTCCTCAGGGTATAAGTTCATCTACTTCTGAGAGTAAAATGGAGTGGATTAATATGGTATAAGTCAAGTCAGCTTGCATATTCATCAATGTAATCTAGTTAATAGTAGAAGTCTAGGCATCAGATTAACCAATCTAAGCTTATAACAATACAAGACATGCCTGTTTCAGAATACTATTGATTTGTCCTGGATTGAAATGTATTGTACTGTACTACAATATGTGTGTGCTATGCATAATTCTTGGTAATGTAAGGTCTAGTATTGCAATTATATATAGACTATATATATATCAGTCATTCATATTATGTCTGGTATTGTACAGTGTGTAGTATTGTGTCTGGTGCCATGACATGTTATTGTGCCTAATGTTTCATATATTGTATACATTGCATTTCAAATGTTTAATGTATATTTTATACAGGGTGGTCCAAGAAAAGTTAACCCTTGCAACAAGCTATATCTCTGTTCTTACTTGCATTAATGGGCTGATTTTCTCACATGTTTTAGAGGAAAGTCTAAAATCTTTGTGGGTATTGCATCAACAGACAGACTTTTTTTTACCAACCTGTATACTGGTCCAGTATTGTAAGTTATAAGCATGTATATTTTGCTTTATTTTCATATTGTCCAAATAAAAAAACAATTTGACTTCTTAAGGACCAAGAAATTCTTGAATACTTGAATTCAACATCCAAGCCCCCCCCCCCCCCCCAGCTGTAAATCTTAGTTCAACTTTGCATAGGTGAAAGGTTGGAAGGGTTGGCAACCCATAAATACATTAACCTCTCTGTGAAGAATCACTAACAGCCTCTAGTTGTATTCAGTAGCACTTCAGAGGACAATTCATATGAAAATAATGACTTTGATTTGAATAATGGCATTGGTAATGACCCTTGTCAAAGAACTGTCTCAAGTTTGAATTGTCTCAGTGCATTTTCCCAGCACATTCCAGGTATTTAAATCTGTGAAAAATCAAGTAGTCTTGCTTAAAGCCCTTCGTTTCAAAACTGTTGGGGTATTTGTTGAAAAAGAAAAAAAGGAAAATGTCAAAACTACAGGATTTGAGGCAAAAGTTGAATGAGGTAATTTCAATGAGGAAAAAGTTGAATGAGGCAAATGGATTGAGGCAAAAGTTGAATGAGGCAAATTGATTGAGGCAAAAGTTGAATGAGGCAAATTGAATGAGGCAGGTATCTTCACTAGTACATATAGGTCTGCATTCTAGGTTTGCCAAGAGACTTTTGGGAAACAACCAGTTATTTCCCTTCAACTCAGAGCCTAGTAGTGATGACACTAATGAAAAAGGGTACCAGTTATTAGGGCTTGAGCCAAGGATCATTCTGATACTCATCCCATCTTTCTGTTTCACAGACACATGGCTAAAAAGAAATGAGATGTTATGGTCAAACTTGATGGCTAAAGCTGGTCTACTGGTCATTGCCAGGTAGTGTGTGGCAAGAACCAGTTGATGTTTTCATCAGATAACGCAAAATAATATTGCAAATGGTCTGTAATGCAATCTAACAAAATTTCAACAGGGTACAATACCACAATGCTTGAATACATGGGGATTCTGGCTTTTTATATTCACTTTCACGAGTCTGTCCTGGACCTGGATATTGCAGTCTTGGTTCTTAAAGCACATAAGATAAAATACATCTGCAGCTAGCTGTATGGCTTTATTAATAACCCAATGATAAATGTACAATGTGGAATGAGAAAGATAGATTGTAGCCTTGATGTATGAGGTGAAATATTATTAATATCAATATTAAACCATGTTAACTTAGAAAGTAATAGATAGAACTCTCGTATTCTATATAGTCTCGTATAAAGTCAGCAAGTGGGGGGGGGGGGGTCATAGGGTCATAGGAGGTTTACTTCTAGTTACTGTAATATTATAGAGTAACCTGCTTATCCAAACACTTCTCTAATTTGAACACCTAACAATCAAAACACCTATTGGTCATATTTTTTAAATCTGCCAATCTTTTCCACTTTTGACTGGTTCTAGTACTTTTTGGAGGAGAGCAGTTTTACTGTGCCTCTATAGTTTTAAAATAAACTGTTCAGAATTTTTTATGAATACAACATAAGAGGGAGAGAAGGGGAGACTAACTGATGCCTCTGCCTGTGGAGTCCTGGGATAACACAGAACCAAACAATGTACAGTAAACACTATATATAGTAAACACCTATGGAGCCACATGAATGTGTTCATTGTAGAAAGGTATTCATTACAGAGAGGCGATTTTATACAGATTTTAGTGGAGCATGTGCTGAAAAGATGTGTTCCCAAGACATAGGTGTTCATTAGAGGTGTTCAGTAATACAGGTTTAACTGTATAAGAATAAAAGATGCTTGCTTTCAGTGAAGCTTAATCAAACTATTGAATGGGTACAGTTCTATTGATACTACTACCTCTAACACAAGATAGTGTTTCCCATGCATATCTGTATACCTATTATTCAATCAATAACTATGAATTATTACCAGAACAAAAAACAATATTTGATTGATTTCTGATTGGTATGTCACTTTGAGACTTGATTTATATGCTGCCTTTATATATATTTGATGTAGTCTTTCACTATACATGTACCGTAAAGCTTGTCTAAAGTAAAACACCTTTGGTACCTCTATTTCACTTAAGATGTGTTCTACTTATAGAGGTTCATTTAACATGAAGTCATTTGGTCTTGGAACTATGAAAAGTGTTCCACTAACAGAGGTGTTCCACTTTTTTCACTTTACAGGTATCACTGTACACTATTTCACACTAGAAACTGCCACTGTGATTACTTTTGTATTGTACATAAAAGGATATTTTTACATCAATCTTAATAGCTATTAAAGTTAGAACACATACTCATGTCATATACTTGAACTATAGAAACTTCAAATACGTAAGTCATCTAATATTTCTTCTGAAAATCATCTAAAATATATGGCCTTTAATTACAATGGACAGATGGGCAACCTTTATAGACAATACATAAACTGACCACTGCACGGTTCACCCTTTACTGGCCTTTTTCTATATATCTCTACGTTTAGAATGAAAACTAACTATCCAATGATTTCTATCTGAAACGCAGATTTAAACATAATGTAGTTTAATCAAGATCTACACATTTCCGCTGCACATCTACATATCCTGTAGTTAAAGTCCCAGATATAAACTAGTTCAACCTTGACTATAAATAGACACATAATATCAATATAGGCCGACAGCCAGTCAATGAATTGAAATACAGACGAAAATTACACCTACCTAAAAACTCCAAACCTGCGATTTGAGTAATCCTATATGATTATACACGCGATGTATTCCTTCTATTGGTACTATACTTCAATCCCTGTTAAAATGGTTGTGTTTAGAGGTTCATATCGCTATACATATCCATACAAAGACTTTCAACCATTGCACACACTACTTTATAGACAGCCACCAACCTACTGGCTCAGGTCTGCATACATTAATAAATCAATATTTAAAGGGCCAGTGAAACACCCTTGCAAAAAATTACATTCTGTGTTACACCAGTTATAGTTTGGTGCAGTACCTTGTTGAATTAAGAAATATCCTCACACCATGCTGAAATCTCATTTGCATATGTTTAATTTTTCAGAAATAGAACTTTCACAAGTGTAGAATTTCTTGAATAAGAATTGCCAACAATAGTAATTTCACTATCAGCAATCAATGAGAATTTCAGGGGAGAAACTGCTTTGAAATTGAATTTGAAAATGCAAACACTGAAATCGTCAACATTTTAAAAGATTAAAGTAAATTGATTCAAGATATTACTCCAGATTATTTCATTGTTATAAGAATGCATGTAAATTGGATTAGATATACAAACCAAATACGTGGACAAAACTACAAGGCTCTCAAATCAAATCAAAATAAATAAAGATTCTGTGCAAAATAACTAATTTAAATTCTCTTATCTCTGTGTAAGAATTAATTTGAATTAATAATAATTAACAAAGGTGATGAAAATCCATCGAACAAAAAAATACTGTTCTAACCAAAACATTTCATTCAGTCATATGAAATACCATTATGGGACAGTCTAGATAACTAAGTGTATTGGATGGTCATGCTAAAAAGCATCACTGATTCGACTGATTTCTTGATACAGATTGTGTAAATGTCTGCCTCTGTAATATATGTACAAGTACTTTAAATCAAGAGCAAAATTGCTCACTGTTCTTTAACAAGGACAAACTATTTTCAATTCAATTAGTGAAGTAACCACATAATAATAATTGGAGAAAAATACAATTTGTCAACATGAACAGGTGGCAAATGTAACCTACTATCAATTATAATAGAAAAAGTTAATGGGGAGCAAACGTTATGATTCCATGCAAAGTAAAATTTGCTAATAAAAATCAATAGAATAAATAAATATTAGATTATTAATAGCATGAGACCTGATTCATCTATTTGCCTGGGTATTAATCTTGGCTCTGCTTGCTCTCTTGGCTAATACTGCAGCCAGGGACTCTATATGAGGTAGTCTATCTAATTGAACTATACCCCCCCCCATTGATATTGTGATATTACAGTTTCATTGAGGGATCTTAACAACCTCCCCCCCCAGAAAAAAACATTCATTTCCTGACCAAATGTGGACGAGCCAGAGGACAAAGATTATTGGAGCTAAATACAGGACTTCCCAAGGCTACATATGAGACCAATTTTTTCTACCCCCTCCCTCCTTCCAACTACACACAACCCTTATCTTCCTAAATCTGACAATTTTCAAAAATGTTTGACTTTGAAACTGTTATTCAAAACTAATCAGAATATATGGTCAAAAGCTAATAAGTCAGCCCTGTGAGTAGAATTCATTTCATATTCTATGATACAACTCCATGAAATATTCTTTTGAGATCATTAAGATCCCTTAGCATCAGATTCATCTGAAATCTTTGGACTCGGAACGTGTATAAAAAATTATGGGTCACTTTAGGATTCCGAGACTCCGATTGGTCAAACTTTGATTGTGAATTAGTTATACATGTTCCAAGGCATATGTCTGCAATAGTCAGAGGATAATTGTGAGGCTCGGAATTTGGGTATCATGGTACCTTATTTATTACAAAAATGAAGTAAAGAAGTTTAATCTGAAGAATGGAGGAATACCAAGACTGGCAGAGCATAGAACATAAGGCAGGTGAAGCTCTCTTTTAAGAGGCAAAACTCAATCTTCAGTGAAACCTGTCCTAGTAAACACATCTCTCTTGTGAACACCTCTGCTTTGTAAACACCACTTCAAGACACATTTTACATTGACTCCTGTATGAAATTCCCTCTCTGTAGCGAACACTTAGCTATTGTGAACATTTTTTGTGGTTCCATAGGTGTTCACTATATACAGGTTTTACTATATCGGAAAGGGTTAATTTAAGGAAACTGGGTGTTCTCAGGTATAACTGAAGATGAATCAAAGATCAAAGCCATTAATATACCTATTAGTACCATCTTCTATTGTCTCATATTGTCTGTCAACGGTTTAACGAGCTGAAAGATAATATTCTCTTATGCACTCAATACCCAGTAAACCACCATACAAAACATCCCAAAACTTTTCAACCCTCATATCCTCCCCTCCATCTTCTACAATATTTTTAAATATCTCAAAAAATATTTAGGAAGGTGTAGCATTGACCAGTTGACATGGGGGGTGGGGGAAGGGGGGGGGGATAGTTGATGGTCATCTTGAGTTTTCCCTCAAAGGAAGTTCTATTACAATCTAGTCAAAGGTCAGAGGTCAATCATTATAACTCAAATATAATAGATCCTTAAGACTGTTTTAAATGTAAATGAGATTCTAAATCAAAGGTTGGAGACAATCGATTACCATGGAAATGAGGGTAGCTGTTTTTGAAGATTCATGTCTTGGGTTTGAATAAACTCACAGATGATTATAGTTCAGAGTTTCATTCAGCTAAATATTCTTCATTCAAAAATTTATATAAAATATTCCAAGCCCAAATCGTATTGCAAACTATGTACAAACTGGAGATTGACATTGATTGTTTTGAGATGCCTCAAACATGGCATATAGGCAGAAATGATAAAAAGCAATATGATATCTGCATGTTGCTGAAAAGCAAATCTTTGAATTTTTTTTATAGGTTATGTTTTATTTATCAATACTATCATTTCACAATGTCCGACAATGGGCCAATCTTTGAATTCAATCTTAGAATCAACTTCCCCAGAGACTACTTTTTTATATTGTAATTATAATTTCATCATTGTCATCATTCAATTTATAATATCATTATAAAGTTTATTAGTGCTGTTAAGACAATTTAAAGAAGATATACACGCAGATGAAGTTTTTCTTGTTAAAATACATCTTTACATTATTAAAGGGATTGGTTTTATAATTTTGGAATGATGTCCTATGATTTTGTTTATATTATAACTTTGTCTATTGAACATCACATAATCATCTAGTCTTGCACCAAGACCCTATAACCACACGACCATCCACCCCCTTGACCATCCCTCTGGGTAAGAGAAGAGGGGAGTGATACAGCAAGGGTTTCATTAGCAGCAGGAAACAGGCTATTTTCACCCAGTTGTTTTCACAAAATCGCCTGTTCTTTTTAGGGACTTTTCAACTTTTCCATGTTAAATTCATGATTTCCATTAATTTTGCCTGTTGTTTTTATTTATTTAGCCTGTTGTGAAAAATTCGTGTGAAACCCCTGTACAAAGTACTGGTGCAAGACTACATATTAGATATTTGTACCAGACTTCAGGCTAAGACTAACTATTTCAACAAGCCTGTAATATCAGTCAGTACTCCAGGTCTTACTATTCAAATGTGTGTACTTGAAGTACCACTACACAAAAATTATTTTTCGTTTTCATTCATTCTATTTTCATAAATATCGATGAAATATCTTGAGTACCTATATATTACAATAAAAAACATATTCACTCTGCTCTGAAAGTCTGTGGTATTAAATATATTCTCTACTGTAAGTATTCTATAGGGTATAGAATTAAGATTGTCTGTTTCCATAGTAACGTAGCAGCTATCCAAAATGGCCACTTGTTAAGCTTTTATCAGGTTGTTATATTATGACTGTAATGTGAATGAACTTACCCTGCATGCAGAGTCTAGTTATAAACTACCCTCTGCCTATTTTAGACTATATTACAGTTAAGCAGCCCTGCCCCCATGCACGGTGCCCATGGCATGAATCAATTTAAACCTATCACACTGTCCTTTTGTCAATCAGGGAGCTGGAAAAATCTTGTGCTAAATGCGAGCATAATAACTATGCGATGATATCCGAGGAAATGGCCATATATATAGAGAATCGTCCATATTTCAACGACTATTCCTGATTGGCTTAGTGAGTTCGGAGATTTATTGTAAACTGAAAGAGTGAAGATGAAGTTCTCTTTTAAGAAGTAAAGTCGAACAAATGCAAATGGTAGAATGGACTATGCCACAGGACAGAAACCTGAATCAGTTTTAAAAACAAAGTTAATTTTCACAATAATCAAACAATGAAATAATCGAGCAAAGTGAATCTGGTATATAGGTCATATATAGCCATGGAGCAGTATGTCAGTTTCATAAATCATCCTACATGACCTACCTTAATGTCATTTTAAGGTAGTTATTGATAATCCTGAGTTTGGTCAAAAACTAATATACATGTATGACTCTTGTATCAAAACTCTGGAACCCCCCCCCCTTTTATATCTAATTCACCATGTTAGATATGTTGGGGGATCAAACAGCAAGAAAAGCCTCTAATTTCCCTTAAGAAATTATGTATGATCCTGAGTTTAACCAAAAGTTGACATACATTCTCACTGCTGATTCGAAAATTGCAATCTAAATGCCCTTATTAATGATTGGTCACCCAGTATAAGAACATTAATCATAAAGTCACATTTAATATGATTGAAATGCTAAATGAGTATGTCACTTTAAATAAAATATGAAATAAATAGAGAAATTATTGAGAATATGATTAGGGCTGATTCTAAACCAGCTCCTGTAGAACACATTGAATTTGTACGAGCAACCTTTTTCACAGATTGGTATATTTGTTTCTTTTCACATATTTATGTTTTAATGATTCTTCCAAATACCTCAAATCATGCTAGAAATACATTTTGGAATTTTCAATCAAGTGTACTTTTCAATAGATATGTATCGCCTCTTTCAATGGTTTCTATCTTTAGTAACTACTCCTACGCTTTGGTATAGGGCAAGATGTACCTGGAGTAAGAATTGAAAAAATGGAACAAGTATGTGAAACTATTTAAGCCTAGACTTGTGCACATAAAACCAAATATTTGAGTCAAGTGTGGCTTTTAAAAAAAAGAGGAAGTCGCTGAATAGAAAAAAGAATTCCACCTCAAGTTCAAGAATTCAGATAAGATGGAAACACCTAGGGGTCATTCGGTGCAAAACGATTGATCTAATGGTTGTATTTTTAGACAAGAAACAGTTTAATATTGACCACAAATGGTGATACCGGACATAAAACATCAATAAAACTATACTAAATGACCAACTTCAGTTCTACTGAAAGTTGGGTGATTTATTAAATATGTGAATTTAAAGATGAAATTAGTTTCATTTGTTACTTCCTAGTGACTTGTTAACCTATAGATTACCCTGGGATCAAAGGTTAGTAACAACTCTCTTACCAGGACTGTAGAAATCATAGTTTATCATTCAACTTCAAACACCACTGCAGAGGCACAATTTTATTAAACATACAGTTTAACCTGTCATTGGGGAAGCCCTCTCTCATATGAACACCTGTGTCTAGTGAACACCTCAGTGCATACTCCACTGAGTTCTAGTTCTCTATAACACTGCCTCTGTAGTGAACACCTATCTACAGTGAACACATTTGCTCCATAGGATTGGGATTAATCCAAAGATCTATTACCTATCAAAGATGAAAGACTCATCCAAAGAACACCTGGAAATTTGTACTTTGATATTAATAACTAGATAACGGCAACTCCGCAGAGTAGCAAATCCCAACAAACAAAATATTAATTACCGAATTCCAATCAATTATACTCATTACTTTGGTTGAAAATGAAAAAATGAGATTTTAGAATTGCAAATTCTTGCAAAGCAGCCATTTTGAATTTTCTGAGGTACAAATCTGAAAAATAATACCATAATTGTGATCTACTCCAAAATTCCTTCAATTTGAGTATAATATAGCCATACTTTGAAGGGATCGAAAAATTATTGCGAAATCGTACATTAGACGGCCATTTTGAATTTTACGAGGCTCGAATCAGAAAAAAGATACAATATTTGCAATCTACTCTTAATTGCCTTTCATTTGAGTATAATAAAGCTATACTTCAGAAAGATCTAAAAATTAGCGAAAATTTCTGTTTTCCTGTCCCCCCATACATGGCCCCTGGGGGTCAGGATGAAAAACACGGAATATATGTGAAATAGATAAATGTTGTCAATACACTATCAAAATTTCAAACAATAATATTCATTACTTTGGTTTAGAATGAAAAATTTATGATTTTTGCGAAAAAGTCCCGTCATTTTTAAAGCGGCGGCCATCTTGAAAAAAAAATTTTTTGCGTAAAACTATTCACCAATATACATCTTTCCACTAAATATGAAGAAAATCTGTAAACTAGTATTTGAGTAATCTTCCGGACAGACGGACGGACTGACTGACTGACTGACTGACGGACAGACGGACGGACGGAGGGCTTCACTATATCCCTTACGAACTTCGTTCGTTGGGATAATAACTCCTTAGTGAACTACAGTATTTATATGGTATAAGGGCTTAGACATTTTCAAATAGAACAATTAATTTGTCAGTTTAACAAAATTCAATCGCCTTTTTAGAGTGATTGCGCTTTAAATTAAGCATAAAATGCAATGATGTTTTAATAATAACCAACCACTCTCTGAAGACAAATAACAAATTCTCAATTTGCCAATATATTTACAATTATTCTGAAAAGTTTGCAGCTACAGGTGTTGAACGCCAGTCCTTTGTTCACCATCTCTATACTAAAAGACAAAGAAACTTTCTAATAATAAACACTTCACCGATTTATCCCCCAAAGTAAAGACCACTAAGGTCACCTTGACCTTAGAGACTCTTAACTTGGAAATATGATTCCTTAATGCTATTAGTATTAATTCATCAAAAATCTGAAATCGAGAAATTAAATACAAGCAAAAATAAATAAATTATAAACATTACCTCAAGCAGGCTTATTTATTAGAAAATCCAACCACATTTTGTTGATAATTATTCTACAAAATGAACCCATAAAATTGTGGTGTTTGAATTAATCAAAAAATCAGTTTTTGAAATTAAATATTGCAATTGGAGGTTTATCTCTTGTAATATATTATATGGCCCTATAATCTAAACTCAATATTGCCCTACAATTTTATTAAATATAGCCCTACAATTATTGTTAATATAGCCCTAGAATTAAACTTAATCAAGCCCTGCAATAATACTATAAAGCTCTACTAATACATGTATAATCAATATAGCCCTAGAATTATACTCAATCATACTTAGAAGATCTCTACAACTGATCTAATGCACGTTCCCGTTCATTAGAAATAATCTAAAGTAATTCTGTACACAGCTTTTCTTTGAAACATGTTCTGTGATAAAACATTTCAATCTTCCAATGACATCTTGGGAAGGACAATAGGACATTGCTGTAAGTGAACTCAGAAACACCTGACCCTAGCAATAAAATATCTACCTGTTTAACCATTTTTTTCTATTTATTTTTTTCATATCCCATATTATTATTCATCTCTAAATAAGAGAACACCTTGCTTTTCTGTCATACAACGTTTCAATCTTCTCATGACATCTTGGGAAGGACAATAGGACATTGCTGTAAGTGAACTCAGAAACACCTGACCCTTGCAATAAAATATCTACCTGTTCAACTGTATCCCATATTATTCATCTCTAAATTAGAGAAAAACTCACTTTTCTGTCATTTTTAAACAATTAAGAGAACTGACTATCTGTTAAATCACATCATTTTCTGATTTCTCTCTTTTGTTATTCTATTTTGCATTTTAAATCAATGTATTTTTTCAGGTAAGTGAACTCAATGATTGAACGTAAATTGATGTAATGCCAGGTTAAAAATATAACACTTCACTTACATTGAGAATAATAAAAATCTATAATCTTACACCTTTTGCCCTTGTAACATCCGCTTTCTTTTATACATTTAAGTTCTTATTCATTATGTAAATTCCTAAATGTAACATACACAGTGAAACTTATCTCATTGCACACATTTTTCATATTTGAGCATTTCATGAGGCGAATCTAGATTTTTGCATTGAGAATATCAAAATTACTATGAACCCTTAGAAATTTTTTTTTAATAATTCATATTTAATTGAATCTCAAAGAATTTCAATGTCAACATTTTTTTTAATGACTTGCATCAACATTTTTCAACTTTACGATTTGAATTTTTCTACTCGAGGACTTGAATTTGTCCACTTATTGATTTGGATTTTGCACCCAGTTAAATTTTGGAAGAGATTTCATCTTGATTTTTGTCATTCTGTTTCATCGGAAAAATCTACAAGAATATGTGTTATTCTGTATCTGGTATTACTTGTTAATGTTATAATTTACATTGTACTGGCATTCTGAGTGCAAACCAGTCTCATTGACTTATTGAATTGTTTGTTTGAACGTGCATCAAGGATGAATGAGCAAATCAATACAATGTTATACAGTGCAAGAGGCTGGGTAAAAAACACAGTCAGAGTACAGTATAAGTGCAATTGCCAGTGAAAAGATGAACAGTCAGAGTACAGTATAAGTGCAATTGCCAGTGAATGGATGGACCAATGAGGGAATAGGATTTGATTGTATCCCTGTATATTAGGAATGAAAGGAATTCTTGAAAACATTAAAAGATTTCATGACTTGTTTTTAAAATAATGAGGTTGAGTGGCTAAAAACAAGACCCTTTAACTTAACTGAACCTTGTAAACCTATCAATTTTTGAGAAATTTACTTTTGCTTTAGCACTCCTATTGACTCTATGACTAGGTCAAATGAGCTAATTGGAAAAGTTGAACAGACTTTCTTTTCAACCATACCTTTAATATTCATTCAAAAACATGATAAAATATAAAATAGGTGGAGTGAGCAATGAGCCTTTAAATAGGTGGATTGAGCAATGAGCCTTTAAATGCCTCTCAGAAATCACCAGAAATTTTACCAAGGGTAGTTTCCTTTCTTACAAACACAGCATACTGACCAGAGAATGAACTTTACTGTCCACACCTGTTGCCAAATAGCACAATAATATCACCCTTACTTTGGAATGCCATGCCAGCAATATCTGTTTCTAATTCTGGTTATAAATATTTCTTGATATTTTTCTGTAATATTTGAATAAAGTGTCTCATTTTTAAGCATTTTTATACACTTTAGACTGTTCTTTACATGTCTGTTTGGTTTATTCCTTGGCAATTCCTCTCTTTTGTTTGTTATTTCTCACTTTTAAACATGATCTCAATGATATCTCTATCACGGGTAATTACTTGCAGGAGCTGTGCAGATCAATATTGAGGATATGTCCTCAGAATCCTCCCCATCAATGAAATATTGTATGGGCATTGCTAGCAATGGGGCCGACATTTTCAAGATATCTGTATTTCAGATTTTTTAAATTCTTAATTTAACAGTGAAAAGTATGTCCCATACCCATAGAAGTATATTATCTTCTGGCCAAAGTTTTGCCTCAACTTTCAAGTTGGCCTCATCTTGTCAATTTGCCTCACCTATTTCCTGTGTTGTGAGGATCACATTTCCAAATAGTAAATACCAGAAAGAAAGGAAATTAGGGAATAAGCAATGAACAAAGTATACTGGACATGGAATGAATTCATTTTTAAATGTATGAAAACCCAGAATATCAGGAAATTGAAAGACAATGTGAAAAAATTGTATGAAATCAGATGACAAAAAACAGGTTAGACATGGGTAATTACCTTGTACAAATAACATATTACATAGTTCATTGTAAGTAATGTATTACTGCCTATTTATGTACTAGGTGACCAAGTCACCTTATTTCATTGTCCCTGGATGACTTGACAGCTCAATCACTATTTACTGAAGTATCTATCTTCTCAAGCTTATTACACAAAATTCCTCTCTAAAATTTGAATAAAGTGCCCAATTTTTCAGAATATATACCATTTGGAGAATTGGCTACATGTCTGTTTACTTTATTTATTGCTGATTCCTCTCTTTTGTATTCTATTTTACATTTCAGAACATGATTATGTGACAGTAAACACAAAGGAAATAAAGGCAGTTGTGTGTACACAGCTTTCTATTGTTCACCATATTTGTGGTTCTACGAGGGTGACATCTTTAGAAGTTTCTACATCCTATTTTCAATGTAGGCATGCAAATTGTATATACCATTTTTCAAAGTGGGAAAATCTCAAAATTGATTTAATTTTCCACACTATGGCCATTGCAAATGCACACTATAGTCCTCAAAACAACAATTTAATGGGAGGACAATCAATAAGATATTCTATTTTTTGGGCTTTTCCATTGACAAAAAGTTAAGCTTTATTTATGTAAACCACTTCATTATCTAATAATTATCCATTATGATGCTTAATGTTTAATAATGAAAAACAAAAATAATGAAAATTATAATCTTGACATGGAAACAGAAAAGGCAACAGTTATAAACACCAATTATCACTGGAAAAGAAGTCACAAAATGCAAGATAAATAAACTTACCATTGGAAAGCACTGAAGTGGAAATAGGCCAATCCAAGTCCATAGAGGAAAGGAGCATCCTGGAAATAAATTGTATACTTTTATTTCATAAGTTAAAAAAATGGAGCATCTTCAAGTAATATTACACAACATGATGACAAATATTATTTTAAAGCATTTCAATTGGTCCTCAAATGAAGGATAATACATCAATAAAGAGCAAGACTCAAATCCCATTGTTTCATTACCCTTGTACAGTGTAAATCTGTCATTAACCAATCACAGGTAAGAAACATGATCACATGATATTTATCATCCAATCACAATATATATTTTGACTTACTTTCCAATAAAGCTCCTGCATGCTGAAGAACTTCTGGTATGCAGAGAGGGCTACAAATACATGAAAACATGAACATTTACTAATGACTATATTGCATGAATTACCCTTTATCATTTATACATAACCCCACATGTGCCTTTCTCGCCATTTCTGTTTTATTTGGACTCTGACAAAAATAATATATTTTCATGTCCCCAAAAAAGATTGCTTGGGCAAGAAACCAATTATCCACAGCAATTATTGTAGCCTTCTACTTGGCCTAACAACTGAGAGACGGGAACAACTAAAATGTTTAGATCAAAATGTCTTCTAAAGCCCAGAGCTTAGTAGTGACCATTATTACAATACCATGTGACACAGATTAACTCTTTATTAATAAGGAAGTAAATCAAATTATAAAGAGTTACAAAAATATATTTGGATACTCCTCAACTACTACAGCGGTGGCGGTAGGCATATATTTTTGTGAGTCATCATGACTCAGGTAGTTTAAAAAAAGTGAGTCACAAGAAAAAAAGTTGAGTCAAAGCTATAAAAGTGTTTTTCTTGAGTAAAAATGCATACAAAATGTAGAAACCACATACAAAATCTATTTTTTGATTTTGTGCATACCTTTTATTGTACTCCTATAGCACATTAACAACTAACAATTAATTAATTAGGCAATTGCAAGAAAAATGTCACTATTAATCATCTGATTATCTGGTCCAGCGAGTCATGGGTGTGAATGGAGTGGGAGAGGAGTTTCTCCCTGTGTGGAGTTACACAAATTGGGGTCAAAGCGTTTCATGTTGAAATTCAACATTTTTGCAATCATTCCAAAGTCTAAAACGCCAATATAAGTCCGACCACAATACTGGGCATCATTTAAATTGAATACGGTAGAATCTTGTAATTATAGCTGATCAAATGAAACCGAAAGTAGATTTGTTTTCATACCTAATTTATCATCATTACCCCCCTTAATGTGCGATCGACTGGATTTTCATGTGCCCATTATCTATCTTCATAGGATCAGCTTCAGATCTAGTGAATCGAAGATCTTAACTTGAGGGAGTTAATTGAAAATACTTGGTGAAAACTTACGATAGATCGGTCACTGTGAGCACCATTGATAAACCTACTGCGCATTACATCTGCGCATGCTGATGAAGGGGACGGCTCAAGGAAACTTGCTAACTTAGCGAAGGAATTTTGCGAACTTGCGAATGAAACTCAAGGTTCGTAAATCTAGTGTGTGAACATTCAAGGGAAGATTTTATGCGGTAATTTAGATAAATATACGATCACTAAAATCCTTAGAAGGGAGTATGAAATTAATAAATTATTGTTCAATGTTATGTTCGTTTTATTGCATTTTTGATACGCCCCCTAGCAACGTGCTTCACGAGATAAACAAATCGAGGGATCGATCAATGTTTTCAAGTTTATCATTGAATCTGAATCACAGGGCTTTAAAAATTATATGAAATACCGAAATGAGAAAATGATCGGTAGGAAGGAGGCTCGATTGCGCTGAACGAAATGTTAGATTTCCGGAATTAGCAAAATTATAAATTTGATCAATCACGTATTTTCACGTATAGGGATCAATTTAGTACCAAGCGGGGATTTTGCATGTGAAACAAACGTGCGTCAGAAAGACTCGGTAGACAATGAATATTTGCGTCAGAGTTGCAAAAATGTGAGTAAAAAACGTAAAAAATTGCGTTAACGCCACCTCTGTACTATAATGATATCAAACTATTGTATGTAAAAATAAGTGGCTTACCTTTTGGGAAATTCTCCAAGAGGAGATTCAAATGTCCTAACATACGGAAGTGATCCGCATTTTTGGCAATCTCTTCCAAACTGACATTCTCATCTTCACCAGTCTCTTTCTTTTTATCACCACTAGCATTTTGATTGTCTTTCTTATTATCATCTGGCTTTCTACTGGGCATGGGTTCAGGGACAACAAGCTCTTCAGGTTTGGAAGAATCTTTGTCTTCCTTTTTGTCTTTTTTCGTAAACTTTGCTGCTTCCTGTTCGTGATATCTGATCGCCTGGAAATGCAAACATCAATTAAAATAAAAAAAAACTAGCAATTGAGAAAAGAAAGAATATCATGTAACTTCGTCACTGACGAAGGATGTAGTCACATCCGAAATTTATTAAAGAAAATAAGTTATTCAGGTTAGTTAGAGGAACCATATATTATTATTAATAAGAACTAACAGATGAACATATTTGGCATCATGTAACTTTATAAAAGTTATGACTAATAATATTTTCTTAAATATGGTCACATATATTGTTTTCTTGTTCATAACAATAGTTTGATAACAAAAATCTGACTACTTTAGGTCACTCCAAATGACTTTAAGGCTCGTCAGTTTAAACTGTAATGCTAACTTGGTGTATGCTACTTGATGAAAAAATTCACACTTTCAAAGAGTCAGTTTCACAAACAATGGTAGGCTTGTGATTTTAGCATTTATCCAAATGGTTTAGGCAATTAGTTAATGTAGAATTAGTATGAATATCTAATACTATTTCTCCTTAGGGGGAATGGCCCATGGGGAAGTCCATGGGTCATCATGATTGACAACCTGGAAAGACAGGTAACTTATATGGGGTCCAGGAGACTGGGCATGTAAGACATGGCTGCAATGCTTTATATGCAATGTTGATGTGGAAAAGCCAGTCAGTCCTCTCAGTGGTAAATAATTGCCTGGAAAGTGAGGGGACGTGGGTTCGATTCCTACTAGGGTGGACTGACTTTTTCACATCAGTCCTTTGCACAGGATTTCATTCTGTGTTTTCATTAACCAAGCAATTATCAAATGTACAAATAGTGTGAATATTTAAGATATCTCTTTCTGATAGAAAAATGGTAAGTTCATGTTGAATGTCTATAGACATCATTCAAAGAGACCACCATCTGCATCTGCAAATATAATCCTTTGATCTAGCCTCACTCGATCAAAACATGTGGATCAAAAAACCGGAAGATCCTAATCCCATTTACTGTCACAGAATGTCTAAATGTAGTTGCCATTTATTTTGTATTAAAATTACTATGAAAGAATAATGTCTTATAAATAAGCTACTTTGGGATCGTTAAGATCCCATCTGCATCAAATCTGTCCCATTTAGAGGGTAGTAATTTCTACTACCTAGAACCTGGGGCTCAGGGTTGAAATTTTCTTACCTTTATGATCAAAGTTTTCTTTGCAGCATCCTCAGGCAAGTCTAGCTTTAGGAACCCATACAGTCGACTGGAAATAATATATCAGTTTTGTAGTATTTCAGCATAGAAACTTTCTAATATTAAAGTTGTTAAAGTTTTACTATAGTTAAAAAATTTATGATTTCAGAATATTGTATTTGAATGGAAATCATGTGCAATTTTATGAATTTGAGGTCCAAATGTTAAATGAAAAATGTATAATTTACAAATTACAACATATATATTGTAACAAGCCAGAGTTTCTACATCTTGCCAGGGTTGACACATTAACACAGTGACACATTAACAGTTATGTTAACAGTTATATATGTGATGGATTGATGACCTATAGATGGTGACCATCATATTCCATGAACCCATTAATCTGTCACATGCTGCCCGAAGCCAGGATTTGCAAAGGGGTGTTCACTTTTTAAAAAATTCCAGGGGGGAGTTTGTTTATGACAACTTAGGTACAAAAATGGCCAAAATCACGTGAAAACTGCTTAGAAAGATGAAAAACTGCTTAGGCTGCAGCAAAAAAAATCAGGAGGTACGTACACAAGTTTATATTATACAATCTCAGAACAAGCCTCAGAAATAAACATCATATATTCATATGTATTCCATACCTGATGAAGTTTCACGGACACACTAACCGGGAATATATTCGATATCCGGGCAAAATATATTTTGTATGTCCAGCATATGGCGTTATCCTGGACATACGATGGCTATATATCCCACCCCAGGAATTCCCGTCACAACTATTTCAGACTAAACAAAAGACAAAGGTTGTAGAAAACATAGTGAACAAAATCTAAAATTTAAAAAAGGAAATAATGTGAATGAATTCTGAGTCAACACAGAAAACAAAGACATTGCAAAGAAAACTCGTCTTAGTGTTCAAGTTAGCATTAGTTAACACATCAGCATATGGGAGACATGCTGTATTTTTTATTAAAACTTCATCAGGTACAGAAAATATCCCTTGGGATATACAAGCAAATTTTTATTGTTCCATGGTATACAATATATAATGTATCCAAAACCTTCCAGTGCATAACCCCTATGTATTTAGTAGTGGGACCACAATCAACATAACTGTGGCATGAGGTCATAGATATACATGAGCAACATCAGTTAAATAGAACAGTTATAGAACAAGTTATCTTATCGTGTTAGATGTGATGCTAGGCCCATTTCCCTTTTTTCTAGGTTCAAAAAATGCTATTTTATTTTGTATTTAGTGATGCAAATATGGCTCTCAGATATGCACAGAATGCACCAGATAGCCCTAGCGGATCTAGATGGGGGAAGTCAGAATTTGAACTGGAAATCAAAATAGATGGTTATGGATTGTCAATATCGCAAGCAAACGCTGAAATCAGACCCGGGAATTGGACCTATGCTTAAAATTGGTCAGAATGCACCAACCAAATGATGTTCAATTTTTGTTTTTCTGGGCAGGGCTCCGCACCGGGAATGCTTTGCTCGGGCAACTGTTCAATGTATCTAGTGTGCTGTCGGCACAACCTATCCGTACGCACCCAACCCCACCCCTATTGAGAAATCCTTCTAACATGTCTGAAACATTTGGAGACAGAAATAAGGGGCTGATTTCAAATTCCCATGTTAAGGATTCACGAGTATGTTGGAGGTGAATGTCTAAAAGAGAGAAAAGTCTTGCATCAACCACAGGGGCTTGTCTCGAGGCGTCGGGCAAGCCCTCCGATGAATCTACTGCTTATAATAGTATTAAGGGTGGTCGGTTTTGATGCTACCTGAAATTTGTAGAAAATAATTGTTAGATATATCAAGTAAAAATATATGGAATCCTTTCAATAATCGACATGCTGATTCAAACAACACTAAAGAGTAAACTTACCTAAAATGGTAGCAATCCATCCACTTGTTGCTGAGAAATCTGAATAATTTGTTAAGAAGTGATTACACTGCAAGTACCGAATTTTTTTGCAGCCAAATTATTACCTCCAGAGTCGATTTCTTCCCCAAGACACGTCCACTGTTAAAAATTGGTAGTTCCTAGAGTTCTTTGTTTCCTTAGGTTCATTCCCGTATGTTATTTTTAACGAAGGACAGCCTATAACGACTGCTATACGCAAAAAGATGCATGAAATTAAGTTTCGAAACTGAAAGTTGAAAAATGGCGACTTTCCCGTGTTCTATGCGCATGCGCAGCGCATGCGCAAAAATGAAAGTACTTCATTCCCACAATTCAGAAGGATTCGAATTACTTTTCGGCGGTTGGATCGGTACCAAATGAAAGATTATTGCCAAGGAACGGAAAACATATTTCGAAAATGAGAGTAATTTGTTTTATCACTAAAGGAAAATATTCCCGCAATATTAGGTGCATCGTGGGAATGGACTGGTGTGAAATAATGAACGCAAGTGACATCTATCTAGAAAAATATGTGGTCATTGCGCATGCGTTCATATAATATGAACTAATCAAATTGCTGGATTGAACGCAACTGCGCATGGAACACATTTTCAGTTTCGAAACATAATTTCATGCATCTATTTTGCGTATAGCAGTCGTTATAGGCTGTCCTTCGTTAATAATATACGGAAATGAACCTAAGTAAACAAAGAACTCTAGGGACTACCGATTTTTAACAGTGGACGTGTCTTGAGGAAGAAATCGACTCTGGAGCTAACAATTTGAGGGTGAAAATTGTCGTGTTTTGCATTTTCAATTAAATTTAATCACTTCCTTACATGTTCTTCACACATCTCAGCAACTAGTGGATGGATTGCTACCATTTTAGGTAAGTTTACTCTATAGTGTTGTTTGAATCAGCATGTCGATTATTGAAAGGATTCCATATATTTTTACTTGATATATCTAACAATCATTTTCTACAAATTTCAGGTAGGGCGAAGGGGTGTAACGTCGACACCGTTTGGGGTAACTTCGACATGTGGGGTAACTTCGACACCTTGTTGTTTATTTGCTCTAATTTCCGATCTAGGGGGAAGCCATGTTTTATTTCTCGCATGGATCGAGATCTCGCGAGATTTTAATTTTTCCAGAAATCAAACATGGTGGAAAACGGAAATTCTACTTCTAATACGTAAGTGTCGAAGTTACCCCGTCCATTATGTCGACATTACCCCACACGTCGACATTACACCCCTTCGCCCTAGCATCAAAACCGACCACCCTTAATACTATTATAAGCAGTAGATTCATCGGAGGGCTTGCCCGACGCCTCGAGACAAGCCCCTGTGGCATCAACCAATAATTCGTCCAACACGTACCTGTCATAGTCCTTCAAGAGGGCTCTTTCCTGGGAGGTGAGAGAAATTGCGTCGTCTTTCTCCATCGACATTGTGGTGATTAACTCACGAATTAGTACACAGTATCCACTTTTATAGTTGGTATGTATCCGTTTATTAACGCATATCCATAAAATTACGGTGTTTTTGCCGTAAATATGCAGGAAATTGCTAAATAAAGAGAAATGTTCAATATTTTGTTCGAAAACGCAAAAAGCAACGTGGCTTTAAAATCTCAATTACGAATTTGACCTATTTTACAAGGTTATAAGTAAGTGATCTATAAAGTACAATATACATTTAAAAATGTCAGAATGTACAGAAAAATGAATTGTCCTTCTAACTTGCATATGTAATAGAAACATCACATGATACAATAAACTCCAATGGAAAGATATGTTTTGTGTAACTGGTTAATTAGTTTTGCTTTCAAGTCACTTTTGTTTGACAATACTTCCGCTTTGGTTTATCCTTGCTTTGGGAATAGACTTTTTAATGGCACGCTCGCTACGGTTTTGGCACATGGCTCGTGTAATTTGGACATCACAATCACTCAGTGATTGCACTGCAGTATGCGATTATGGGTAGCTAGGGGGGGGGGGTGCGATAGCATCATTATACAATTCCTAAAATCACTTTAAGAGTAAAATCATCGTTCATTACATTTAGATTTCCCCTTGCTATATTGACTCAGGATTTTCTGACATTAGTAAAAACTGGACAGATAATCAGGAAATGCTTAACACTTTTTCTTTTGTTAATAAGGTCACACAAATTACAAATTTCTGATATAGGTGAATCACAGAATCCAGCAGCTCCATGGGTTCGACCTTACCGACAAGGATAGGCCTGTGATCATCACACATCTCATAACATCAGCCATCTTCCCATCATCAACAACCATGAAAATAGCCTTAGCATCTCAGGAAGAACACCCCATCAACTACATATCACATATCATCTCAGTGGAATATGTTCATTCCATGGAACTACTGCACAACGACAACAAGACTAACAACTACGTATTATCGGGAAGGGACAACGGCGTCCTTATCAATTTCAGAATGGCGACGACTCATTCGAAGCCATAGAAGCGCTGCAGATCAACAACTCAGTGCAGCTGGATGGCACCAGAGATTTCGTCAGGCGAGCTTCCAACCTCAACCACAAGCGATGTCTATTCCGTGGGATATTTCGCACAAGAAGTCACCAAGGCAACGGGTATTGTCAACGACAAGCTCATAGGAAGTGTACAGAGTGTGCATGCAGCAGGATAGGAACAAACGACCACCCCTCACTTGGTGCAGAGTTCAGAATATGAAATGAATTCCATATCTGCCGTACAGATTTTGTTTGTGTACCTGTATAATATGTAAATGTTGTATATAATAAAGTTTTAAACACTTTTTTATATGGAGTCATATAATATGAGTCTGGTGGTGAAATGTGATCAATCAATATTTCTATATTTATATTGAATCCCTCTTTCATGTCCTCACAGATATAGCGAGCAATTTTCTCCCCTCATGTCTATCCTTCTGCATATACACTGTGTATTGTAGTCATGAACAGTAACTTATTAAAGGGAGTGGGTGGATGAAACCTTAATTGTTCAATTTTTACATTATTAAGCATTATACTTTTAACTTGTCAAAACAGTTTTTGCTCCATGATATGTTGGGAATATTAAACATTCTACCTTGTAATAAAGTAGGTGCTACGGTAAATCCAAAACAAAACACTTCTTTATGATGGGCTTAGGGCTAAGTAAAAGATTTTTATTGACATATTTATGTTCAATTACATAGTAATACAATATTTAGTCTAAAAACAATACGAAAACAATATAATAAAAATGCTACAAAATAAGCTGAGTGGACCTAAATATAGGGAGTAACCGACCCCCCCCCCCCCCTTTGACCTGCGCGATGTCTCTTTAGTAAGAACCGCCCCCCCCCCCTTCGGAAAAAAGTGTCTTACAGGCCTGATCCAAGCAAACTTACCCTTTGAATTCGTTCGACTTCACTTCTTAAAAGAGAGCTTCGTCTTCATCGCGAATGTTGAAGTTCACATTTTATCCATTTTCAGTATTATTTGGTTGGGACTTTAATCATGTTTTCGCAAATTTGAAGACTAAAAAAATGTACGGTACCAACAAAAACTTTAGACCTTCCTCTAAGATATGAAAATATATAAGGATTCCTGTAGATCAAGGGAAATATAGTTCATTGCAGCTGATCACCTTTTTGAACCACCCTGTAATTAAATTTTCTCCATACCCCTTTTTGGGACTCACATATCGCTCGCAGTGATGCAAACGCCCCTGTGTGCCCTAAGGTTTCTCAGAGCTGCTGGTCAAATGGCATTACCTGGTGTTAAAGTAATAGTAGTTCCCCGGAAGCACCGTTCTACGGACTAGATTGAGATATCCTATGGATTGTGAATCCTAGTGTTTATGGTCTCAAAACGACTTTCATTCCTATCATTTTATGTTATAAGACTATGGACTATAATCATTGCTCTCGGGGTAGACATCCATTTTAGATATACTAAGTCGTTCAATAAGTTCGCGGAAAAATGCTCTCATGACAAGAGGTTTTAATATTTTTCATGAGATTTCCACATAACATCCCAAAAATATCTGGTTATTGAATCCTACAATAACATCATCTGTAATTTGATAGGTCTTGCTTGATAGGCTTATGTCCTTTGTCCTATTGGGATTGTGCCTACACCTCGTGAAATAAGCAAAAAAAGAAAAATCGTACCTTCGAGGTTCCGACATTTTATTTTCGAAACGATCCGTTTCGGTAATATCGAGTGGAGTACTAGTGTTACAAACCAGACAAAGAAAATGGACTATTACAGCAGCCTTTATATTCAACCTACTGTTTCAATTTTACAATAAAGACAAATTGCCCCGCAAATTGCCAACAAAGGGCCTCCTAATATATATCTTTGCTGTTATAGATATGGGACACAGGAAATAATAATATTTAACAAATGTGATAATATTCTCAATTTCATAGATAACAAACAGTAAAATATGATATTCAGGCCCGTAAGACACTTTTCTCCAAGGGGGGGGGGGGGTGCGGTTTTTACTAAAGAAAATATAAAATTGTCAATTTTTGTCGCGTAAATCAAATCGCGTAAGTCAGAGGGGGGGTCGGCTACTCCCTATATTGGGGCCATTCAGCCTATTTTGTGTTTTTTTAGACTAAATATTGAATGAGCAATTTGGAAAAACACTGGAATAGAGGGAAGGTGTGCACGAAGGGCATAAATGTTTACCCGACACTTTTTACCAGTTCAAAATCACATTCAGAAATTCAGATTTTTCAATCATTTTCTTTTTTCTTCTTAGGAGAGCGAGGGGGCAGCACAGGAAAATTCTACCAATTAAAGATGCTGTCTGATGAATTCTGAGCACTTTTTATGTGTTTGAGTAAATGAATGCTTTAGATTTTGGTGTGGGGTGCCAGAAATTTTTATGATTTCATTATGTCACTTGGTGACTGTTTAAGTGTCCAAACTGTCCAATTGTTTTGTATGGGGTGTGAGGAGTAGCCCACTCCCCGTAGAAAATTTTACACTTTTGAGATGCTATATGGTGCTTTCTACTTTCTAGGCACTTTCAAAGTGTATGAGTCAATAAAAACATGGGAATTCTTTTGGGGGTGTCAAAGCAGATGAGAGGGTGAAGTGTGGGGTGCCAGAGGCGGACCAAGTGTTTGTCCCCCCAGAAACATTGAACACGTCAAGGTGCTATTTGATGATGTCTGGGCACTTTAAAAATGTCTGAGACAATAAGTGAAATTCAGAATTTTTTCAATTGTTTTGTGGGGGATTTGAGGGATGGCCATCTCCAAGAAAATTTTACAATTTTAAGATGATATTTGGTGCTTCTGAGCTTTTTTAAAGTGTATGAGTCATTAATTTTTTCAAATTTTGAGGGGAGGGTTGTCAAAGGGGGATGCCAGAGGGCGAGGTGGGGTCGGGGTGCCAGAGGGGGAGCAAGTGTTTGTCCCCCATATCTGTCCCCCAGAAACACTGACCATATCTTGGCACATTAAACGTGTCTGAGACAATACATGAAATAAATTCAGAATTTTTCTCAATTGGTATGGGGGGATGTGAGGGGTGGCCTACTTCACTAGAAAATTTTACAATCTTAAGATGCTATTTGGTGCTTTCTGGGCACTTTCAAAGTGTATGACTCAATAAAAAATTTGAAAAAATCACATTAATTGTTTTTCTCAATTTCTTGAGGGTTGTCAAAGGGGGGCGGGTGCCAGAGGGGGAGGTTGGGTGGGGAAGCCAGAGGGCGAGTAAAAATCTTTGACTTTATCAAGGAGCTATTTGATGATGTCTGGGAACTTTAAAAGTGTCTGAGACAATACACAAAATTCAGAATTATTTCAATTGTTTTGTGGGGGATGTGAGCGTGGCCAGTTATCCTAGAAAATTTTACAATTTTAATATGCTATTTGGTGCTTTCTATGCACTTTAAAAGTATATGACTTAACAAAAAATATGAAAAAATCACAATTTTTTTCAATTTGGGGGGGGGGTGGGTTTAAAGAGAGGGGGGTGTCAGAGAGCGAGGTGGGTTGTTAGTCTCCAAGAATCATTGACTATATCAAGGAGTTATTTGATGATGTCAGGGGACTGTCTGAGACAATACATAAAATAAATTTTAAGACACTATTTGGTGCTCTCTGGACATTTTCAAAGTGCATGAGTTAATTACTAATAAAACTTTTTGGAAAATCACAATTTTTTCCATTATTTAGAGGGGTGTCAATGGGGGGGGGTACTGTTGCCAGAGGGGGAGGTGGGGTGGGGATGCCAGAGGGGGAGCAGGTATTAGTCCCCCAAAAACATTGACTATATCAAGGAGCTACTTGATGATGTCTGGGCTCTTTAAAAGTGTCTGAGACTATACATAAAATAAATTCAAAACTTTTCCATTGTTTTGTGGGGGGTGTGAGGGGTGGTCCCCCGCCCCCCAGAAAATTTTACAATTTTGAGATGCTATTTGGTGCTTTCTGGGCATTTTCAAAGTGTATGAGTCAATGAAAAAAAAATTAAAAAAAAAATATAATTTTTTTTTTCAAAATTCTTTTTTTTTGGGTGTCAAAGGGGGTTGCGGTCGCACCCATCGCACCCCCCCCCCATCTGACGGCCCTGATATTCTTTGAATGCAGAGCAAATATTGTTGGATTACTCGTCCGATTAAATAAAAAGATCGACTGGTTATTATGTGGATCTGAACAATTTTAATATTAAACATCATTGCCTTTATTACTCATTTTATGTCAATTTGTCATGCCATTGCCTATATACAAGTACCTGGAATATTTTATATTGTGCCCTTGATATTTATTTCTCAAAGACGATTTTGGGAATGTTGTAGTGAAAGAAAAAAGTTGTATTGAAGACACTTAGAGTCTCTAAATACTCATTACTTTTTTAACTGGACAAGATTAGAAAATCATAACTACAAGCCTCGGGACCTCTGGGTTAAGTATTATTCCAGATCAGATATTACCTGACTTAGAGATTTCCCCCGATGGGATAAAGTCATGAAAGTGGGGAATCGTTTGTGTGGTAGTTGTTGCATCACAATTAGCTTCGCCAACATCAACCAACCAGCCAACCAACCAACCAATCAACCAACCAATCAATCAACCAACCAAACAGTGAACAAAGAAACAAACAAATAAACAAACATCCCATCATAAACAAAAATATAAACCACCAAACAACCTGTGAATTTTGATGGTTATAGCTACATGTAGTCAAACACAAGTATTATACAAATATAGAATCCCAATAGAACTCGCTATATTCCAAAGGCCACCTAATAATTTAAATAGAACTCCTCACGATGACGTCAGATGTATAGAACTTTTTCATTTGAATGTCAGTAGGTAAGATTTTTTTCATTTAAATACTGGCAGTTGGCAAACCGAGATATAGTATAGTAGGAACAAGGGGTTCCCATGCACCCATAAGGTGTGAATAAGTTACATACATTTTTGTAGTCCCTAGGGTGTCTATTTAATGAATTCATTTGTTAACATTGCCAACTAATGTCCCATAGTACTTTTATGGCGGCATTCAGTTACCATGGTTACGCATCTTTAGACATCTTACCTTGGTATCTTAAATCATTTGTAGCTCTGTCATTATTTGGTCTATAGAAATGATATTGGTACCAAATTAAACCTCGTTAAATTTCCAATAAATTTCTGATATTCAATTATGCAAATTATCTAATTTGCATAAATTATGACGTCATCAATCTATTTTTGGTTCAGAATTTCCAACTATAGCAACGTATCTATTAGAACTGAGGCCGTATGGCAAAATTTTTGAAAGGTTTTGTCCTTTATTCTATTAGTAGAAGGTATAAGCAACATAAAAGTGAAAACAGATTCAAAATTGAATCAGTATTTCGAAAGTTATGTAACTTTCAAGGCAGCTATCGTGAATGTCATTATTTGACAATAATATACATACGTCTTACCTTGGAGTCTTGAATCAATGTAGCTTCGCCACTATTTGGTCTATAGAGATGATATTGGTATCTGATTAAACCTTATTAAATTTACTATATGGTTACAATATCAAGTTATGCAAATTAGCTAATTTGCATTAATTGTGACGTCATCAATCCATTTTTTGTTCAGAATATTGTAGTATAGCAACATATCTATTAGAACTGAGGTCGTATGACAGAATCTGTGCATAGTTTTGTCCCTTATTTGATGAGTGGAAGATATAAGCAACATTAAAGAGACAGCAAATCTTCAAAATTGGATCAGAATTAACAAAATTATCCAGCTTTGGAGGCAGCTACTATGAACGTCATTGTTTGACAATTATAAAAAGAATATTAAATTAACAAAAAAAGTAACAACCATAGTTGTTTCAATCTTATTGAGTAAAAATGTGCATGTATTGAACTGAACTAATAAGTATGTGGAAAGGTTACATGCATTTTGACTATCATTCACAGGGGTCAAAACGGTTATCTCGACCCTGTATATTAAAGATCCAATCTTATAATTTACCATGCACTTTCAATGATTCATATAAATAGTATATATATAGTCTGATTTTCATCATATTCTTCATATTCTTGATTCTTAAAGCATCTGAAGTATATAGCATGATTAGAAGTGAAGATGATTCATCATATGGTTTATGTAATATTTTTAACATTTCAGATGCTATGGTAACATCACTTGATAATGAGGTTTTTACATTTCACGTTCTTAATGAGTTAAAAGGAAGTTATTCTCCCTTTGCTTTAGAGATAAATAGTCGCATGAATTTGTTTAGAAAAATTATAACTTAATCAATTTAACCCCCCCCCCCCTGACAGCCCCCATATTTGAAGATTTTGGTGAAACCTGGCAAAATACATTAATTATTAGGTTCCAGAAGCCCCCAGAAGCTATATGATGGCCCCCAGTGGCCCCAAGAATATTTACAGGGGCCCCAAGTGGCCCCCAGAAGCTACACTGTGCTCCCAAGAAGCTATATGTTGGCCCCAGAAGCTGAATAGTGGCCCCCAGGAGCTATACGGTGGCTCCCAGAAGCTATACAGGAAACCCTGTGGCCCCCAGGAGCTATACGGTGGCGCCCAGAAGCTATACAGGGGCCCCCAGTGGCCCTAAAAAGCTATACGGTGGCCCCCAGAAGCCATACGGGGGCCCCCAGAAGCTATACTATGGCCCCCAGAAGCTATACAAGGGCCCCCAGAAACTATACTATGGTCTCCAGAAGCTATATGGTGGCCCCCAGTGGCCCTGGGAAGCTATATGATGGCCTCCAGAAGCTAATTAGTGGCCCCCAGGAGCTATACGGGGGCTCCCAGAAGCTATACAGGGGACCCCAGTGGCCCCAAGAAGCTAAACGATGGCCCCCAGAAGCTATACAGGAGCCCCAAAAAGCTACAGGATGGCCCCAATGGCTCCCAGAAGATGTGAAGGGCCCCCAGTAGCCCCTAGAAGCTATACGGTGGCCCTCATAGGCTATATGATGGCCCCAAGAAGCTAAATAGTGACCCTCAGGAGCTATATGGTGGTTCCCAGAAGCTACACAATGGCCCCCAGAATCGATATGGTGGCCCGCAATGGCTCCCAGAAGAGAAGCTATAAAGGGCCCCCCAGTAGCCCCTAGAAGCTATACGGTGGCCCCCAGTGGCCCCGAAAGCTATATAGTGGCCCCCAGAAGCTATACAGGGGCCCACAGTGGCTCCCAGAAGCAATGCAAGGGCCTGCAGAAACTGTACTGTAGCCCCCAGAAGCTATACAGGGGCCCCCAGTGGCTCCCAGAAGCTATACGATGGCCCCCAGAAGTTATGCAAGGGCCTGCAGAAACTATATGGTAGCCCCCATAAGCTATACGATGGCCTCCAGAAGCTATACAGTGTCCCCCAATGGGCCACCATATAGCTTTGGGGGCCACCGTATAGCTTCTAGGGGCTACTGGGGGCCCTGTATAGCTTCTGGAAGCCATTGGGGGCCATCATATAGATTCTGGGGGCCATGGTGTAGCTTCTGGGGGCTGCTGTATAGCTTCTGGGGGCCATCGTATAGCTTCTTGGGGCCACTGGGGTTCCCTGTATAGCTTCTGGGTGCCACCGTATAGCTCCTGGGGGCCACTAATTAGCTTCTGGGGGCCATCATATAGCTTCTGAGGGCCACCATATAGCTTCTGGAGACCACAGTATAGTTTCTGTGGGCCCTTGTATAGCTTCTGGGGGCCATCGTATACCTTCTGGGGGCCACTTGGGGCCCCTGTATACATTCTTGGGGCCACTGGGGGCCATCATATAGCTTCTGGGGGCTTCTGGAACCTAATAATTAATGTATTTTGCCAGGTTTCACCAAAATCTACAAATATGGGGGCTGTCAGGAGGGGGTTAAATTAAGTTATAATATTTTAAACAAATTCATGTTACTATTTATCTCTAAAGCAAAGGGAGAATAACTTTCTTTTAACTCATTAAGAACGTGAAATGTAAAAACCTCATTATCAAGTGATGTTACCATAGCATCTGAAATGTTAGAAATATTACATAAACCATATGATGAATCATCTTCACTTCTAATCATGCTTTATACTTCAGATACTTTAAGAATCAAGAATATGAAGAATATGATGAAAATCAGACTATATGTATACTATTTATATGAATCATTGAAAGTGCATGGTAAATTATAAAATTGGATCTTTAATATACAGGGTCGAGATAACCGTTTTGACCCCTGTGAATGATAGTCAAAATACATGTAACCTTTCCACATACTTATTAGTTCAGTTCAATACATGCACGTTTTTACTCAATAAGATTAAAACAACTATGGTTGTTACTTTTTTTGTTAATTTAATATTCTTTTTATAATTGTCATTTAATGACGTTCACAGTAGCTGCCTCCAAAGCTGGATAATTTTGTTAATTCTGATCCAATTTTAAAGATTTGTTGTCTCTTTAATGTTGCTTATATCTTCCACTCATCAAATAAGGGACAAAACTATGCACACATTCTGTCATACGGCCTCAGTTCTAATAGATATGTTGCTATACTAGGATATTCTGAACCAAAAATGGATTGATGACGTCACAATTAATGCAAATTAGCTAATTTGCATAAATGAATATTGTAACCATATAGTAAATTTAATAAGGTTTAATCAGATACCAATATCATCTCTATAGACCAAATAATGGCGAAGCTACATTGATTCAAGACTCCAAGGTAAGACGTATGTATATTATTGTCAAATAATGACATTCACGATAGCTGCCTCGAAAGTTCCATAACTTTCGTAATACTGATTCAATTTTGAATCTGTTTTCACTTTTATGTTGCTTATACCTTCTACTAATAGAATAAAGGACAAAACCTTTCAAATATTTTGCCATACGCCCTCAGTTCTAATAGATACGTTGCTATAGTTGGAAATTCTGAACCAAAAATAGATTGATGACGTCATAATTTATGCAAATTAGATAATTTGCATAATTGAATATCAGAAATTTATTGGAAATTTAACGAGGTTTAATTTGGTACCAATATCATTTCTATAGACCAAATAATGACAGAGCTACAAATGATTTAAGATACCAAGGTAAGATGTCTAAAGATGCGTAACCATGGTAACTGAATGCCGCCATAAAAGTACTATGGGGCATTAGTTGGCAATGTTAACAAATGAATTCATTAAATAGACACCCTAGGGATTACAAAAATGTATGTAACTTATTCACACCTTATGGGTGCATGGGAACCCCTTGTTCCTACTATACTAATACATTCTAAACCAAGATGTGGACGATTGCTTTGGGACTCCTAGTGTTGGCTAAAATTGCAGTGTCTGCCCCAACAGGTAAGTCATCTCTGTTTTTTATGTGGGCGTGGAGGCTCGAGGACCATATAGAAACGAGTCTCTAAATGTGATATTTTCCTTAAAATGCAGTATATTAGACCCATATAAGGTCAGAAAAAATCTTGTGTCTGGTCTTATCTATTGTCCAGTGGCTAATGTAAAGAATGCAGTATATTAGACCCATATAAGGTGAGAAAAAAATCTTGTGTCTGGTCTTATCTATTGTCCAGTGGCTAATGTAAAGAATCCTGACAAGGAACAGAAAGCTAGGTGGTCGGTTCCAATCCCTTCGAGGAGAGTGGCATTTCATTAGGCTTAGAATAAAATTTGATCCTGTGCTTGAGATAAAATGATTGTATTAAACTGTTAAAGTCTCAGTCACATTTGCTACTTCGACCGTACGGTCTATCATTTCTGCGGTCAGTAACATTTCTACGTTTCTAAAGTTTCAATCTCAATTTGTATTATACATTCTACAGGGTGGGCCAAAAACGCCACTTTTTTCAAAATGCTATAACCTTTTTAATTTTTGATCCTAAATCGTAATTTGCATACCAAATGAAACTTGAAGATGCAAGTTAACCACAGATTATGAATTGTATACTTTTACTTGAATAAAATATGTCATCAGCGTGCGTCTCACTTAAACATGTGGGGTACAATGAGAATTGAAAAGAATTTGCATAATGTACCTGATCTGATATGGCCTGGTGACCACCGGGCTAATAATAATAAAGGCTATCTGATCAAAGAGGGTGGCGGACCAATGGAAATCCTCTTTTAGATCAAATATAATCCAGGTTGAAGGACTTGTTACATTATTTTGTTACTTAGGACCCCTGGTACTATATAACTTCAAAATTCGGTGTATGTAGGTTGGAAAATGATAAAGTTATAGTATCTTGAAAAAAGTGGCGTTTTTTGATTTGCTCATGAGTCGCGAAATACCACTTTAATTGGAATTAGAAGATCGCTCGTGAAAAATCGAATCGGGAAATCATATTTGTGATGACTATTTCTTTGCTCTGGTCAATGCCTTAGAAATTTTTATGGCTTTACATACCTTGCGGGGTTGTCCACCGAAAGTGTCAAGCATGAGTTTTCAAAAGAAAGTTATCCATGTTTCGAGGAAATAGACGACGAATTGACTCCGTCGGAGTCGCCTCCATTTGCGTCTGTTACGCGTTGCAGCCTCGTTTTTATGGTTGGCCTATTAGTATAAAGAATGCATGCGTTGTTTACGGGTGTGTAGGCGTTAATTACGCTCGTGCAAATGTTAAATTACGCCCGTACAGACGTAAAATTACACCCGTGCAGACGTAAATTACGCCCGAGCAGACGTAAATTACGCCCGTATAGGCGTAATTTACGCTCGTGAAAAAGTTAATTCTACAGGCGTTTGAATACCATATACAGGCGTAAAGTGACGGCGTTAAAAAGGTTAATTGCGGGCGTCAAGACGTTATTTAACACGCGCTGAGTAACATCTTCGCGCCCGTCCAGTTTATGTTTAACGCCGTAAATTATGAACCAATCAACGCCTTGCTTACATAATGATACAATGCATTCTGGGAAAAGAGTAACTCCGAGAACAAAAATGGCTGCCACTTTTTTTTGGGGAGTGGTGACTTAGACAATGTCTTGAGACATCACCTGTATTAAACACGCACATGTCATGCAATCTGTGTTTATGGTGAGAGGTCTCGGTCGGGGGGCCTGGCAGACAAGGTCTAGTAGCCAAGCTTCCCCTAGCCACCGTCAGTACTCATGTGACGGGTAGTGTATATTTGGTAGATCCTAGGGTAATGACATTGGTGTGTTATTCCCTATCTTCATTCACGTAGAGAGATTCTGAGATTCAATGAACAACTAGAAACTACTTCATCAGAACCAAAGAACAACACAAGGCTAACGCCCATCATACCAGGTGTACTTCTCACACTAGAGATCTCACTATGTATGAATAGGTACCAAAACCTATTGCATATACTAATAATGTACACAAATACATTGAACTATTAACTCCACCAAGAATTAACGAATATGTACCTACAATATAATACCCCAAACCACTAACTTGTATCTAAACTCCACGATACACCAAAACACAATCCGGCATAACCTGCCACTCAATACATGACCTATCACAACCAACCATTACAACCAAGCACAACCTAGAAGATCGCCAACAACGCAACACAGCCAATGTCAGAAGAATTAGAACACAACTCGACTCCCAACTACCAAGAGCACAACCAACTGTCAAATTGTCACAACACAATTTGGCACAACCACACAACAAAACCAAACTATCAAAACACAATTAGGAAACCTATCACAACCAACCATTACAACCAAGCACAACCCATAAGATCACCAACAACGCAACACAACCAGTGTCTGAAGAATTAGAACGCAACTTAACTCACAACTACCAAGAGCACAACCCACTGTCAAATTATCACAACACAATTTGGCACAACAACACAGCAAAACCAAAGTATCAAAACACAATCAGGAACAACCAAACTAAAATCTCAACACACACAACCAACTTTCTCGAACTAGAGATTACAACAATTTCACAACACAACTGAACACAACCAAAAACCTCACCCGAGTAGGCACAACCGACCACCTATCATAACATAACCGGGCACAACCCGCCACCACCCATCATTTAACAATCAGGCACAATCAACCACAAAACACAATCAGACTCAACCAGATACCTCACCCGACTGGGCACAACCTGCCCCCGACCAGCATAACATAATCACAACATAACACAACGCATTTTAAAATTAACATAACACAATGAGGCACAATTCGAAACTAGTCTAAAACAAAACAACCAGACACAACCCAACTTCAAGCCAACAGCCCAATACGGCACAACCCAATACTACAACCCTATTTTAACTTCCGAAAACACAGCCAATTGTCAAATATACGCAACACAATTTGGCACAACCAAACAACAAACCAACACAATACAACATAGCCAACGAGACCAAAGTCAAATCAACCCATTGTTGAATCATCATAACACAACCAAACGCACATCAACTCAACAAATTGAAAACACCACAAAATACCACAAAATACAACCAAACACGAACAAGGCAACAACCCTTTATATACACACATTATCAACATATAACATACATGACCATATGGCTTAACCACAAACCAAACCAAACCAAAATTCATCAATAGACTGACCACGCCTTTATGCAATAAACCAATACGCATAAACAACCACCCCCCTCCCGCTAAAAACGAATACGGGAAACCTATTATAATACAACTGAATGATAAAAATAATACAGCATTATCATTCACAATAATTAGAGGTTATGTCACTATCGTGGCATATATGCCCGAGGTCTCAGTGATATATGGCCCGACCTTGGGAGGGACATTGATCTCTGAGAACCGAGGGCATATGTGCCACGATAGTGACATAAACGATTTATAACATACCTATGATGATGTAGACTGGTCAGAGAGTACCGTTTTCTTATAGAATTGACAAACAAATGGTTTGAAAATGATTGAAATGAGTTTAGAAAAATTGCTCACGCAGTTTTATCTTCGATTGATTGGTTATGACGTCAGCGCCTTGACCAATCAGAAAGTTAGCGGGCGCGGGCTTTTCAAAACTTATATTGGCCCGCTGTCTTGTGCACACTTTGCACTATACATCATCATAGGTATGTTATAAAATCACATACAACATTAATTCGGCCGCTGAGGAAGAACAATCATGGGATACCCCCATGAGTTCGAAACATCTTGGGCCCTTATAATGACCAACATATAAGGGAGAAGATCCGCTACAGGATCGGGATGTCCGGCCTCTCTCTACGTGAATGAAGATAGGGAATAACACACCAATGTCATTACCCTAGGATCTACCAAATATACACTACCCGTCACATGAGTGCTACTAGACCTTGTCTTCCAGGCCCCCCGAACGAGACCTCTCACCACTAATACAGATTGCATGACATATGCGTATTTACTACAGGTGATGTCTCGGGACATTGTCTAAGTCACCACTCCCAAAACCACTCCCAAAAATATTCAGGACCACAATGCAACGCGCTTAAATGTAAGCGGGATTCTGATTGGTCCAAATTTTATATATCAACGCGCGCAAATTTACGCCTTATGCCCATAAAAGGCTATTCAACGCCCGAGATAAATGTCTTAACGGGCGCAATTTATAGTTTTAACGCCGATAATTTACGGGTGTAATTTTACGTCTGTACGGGCGTAATTTAACATTTGCACGAGCGTAATTAACGCCTACACACCCGTAAACAACGCATGCATTCTTTATACTATAGGACAACCATACGTTTTGAACAGCTACGCGGGGTTGAAACGCGTTATCTATGTCCACCCTTCTGTGGTCGCCGTAGAGAAAATGTGATTGGGAGCTTAATTCCTACGCTATCCATGCATATTTCTTTCATTTCAGACAATGTATATTTAGGGTGTTTTAAAGATGAAATTAACAGAGATCTTCCTTACAAGGCTTACGAGCAGAACGGTAACAATACTCCAAGCTTGTGTATTGAAACGTGTGCCGAAGCAGGTAATAAAATATTATGATTGTGAATAGTCTCTATCAAAAGTATAGTTTACTCAGAAACCTCATGATGGATTAATGCATGGCGACACCTTCAATTCGAAATATATATTTTCACCTCTTTTTGCAGAAGCACTCGTTGCCATACGTCGCGCCCTCAAAACCCGGGTTTGCCGTCATCCAAACCCGCCTTTGCAAAAATGTGAACGGTTCATAATTAGACTCGTTCGTGTTATTTTCGCAAGTTTTCAAACCTGGATTTAATTGTTTTTATTAGAAGGGTTCCTCGTTATCAATTGTAATATGTAAGATTTTATCCAAGACAGACACAATAGAAATTGCAACACTGGAGGATGGTAATAGTGTGGAATTGTATTTAAATCAAATATTATTCATATATATGAATAAAAATAAATTTGTTTCAAGATTCCCATCTCTACTGGCCAATTTTTCCTTGTTTTAGTAGCCGTTGTAGGCTTAATGATATCATCATATCTTAGTCAAAATAGAGAACGAAAGAGTATATGGGGTCTTCTAGCTTTGCACATTTAAGACCGGTCATAATACGTAACTATTGCCAATATGTTTAACGTCTTGGTAGATACAAAATAACACGTATAAAATTCTAATAAAACTAACTTTTATATTTCGTGGCCTCATTAAAGGGGCAACAAGGCCTGTAGAGAGAAAAAAGGAAAATTTTAACTTTTTCTGAGCTATCAAGGCAACATTTGGCTTAACATCTTCTTTGACATACCCATTTTCTTAAAATGTATGGATAACCTATCAATTTCAGCATTAAGAAGTGTAAATTCAGTTCAAAGCTTGAAAAAGGGGAAATCCGCTTTTTCATTTTTAAGATCCATCATGTTTCAAGAGGAATATCAGCTGAAATAATGTTTATCTAGGGGGTTTCTTTGTAGATAATAAAAATAGATGTAAGTCTTGATGAAATATCCAAACCTAGATATTTTTTGACACTGGTCCGTGATCATTGAATGGCTCCTCTGCACTAATTGTTGCACCTTTAAATACTTATTTCGTTTGGAATGGCCTTAAACCCTGGTCCGCGAAACAAACATTTAAATAAGGGATTGGCGCACCCGGGTCTGACTGTAGACCTCCTGTTCACTGTCGTATGAATTATGAATATAGTTTCGCACACTTGTCAACAGAAACTCACAGTGAACCCTGCTTTCCCAAACCCGGGTTTCCAGGATTCGCCTCGCATGCCTTCGACTCTTTCTCTCTTTTTTGGAGCTGAACTGAAGAGACGGGATTAATATCTTACATATACGAGGGGTGATCAGGAATTTCAGGGTAAACTCATACAACTTCGGGTACTTTCGATTGTTTTTAATTCGTTTTGTAGGTTATATGTATGCAGCGGTGACGAAAGGACACAAATGTTTTTGCGGAAATTCCTACGGCAGATATGGCTCGGTAGCAGAAACAGAGTGCAGCATGAAATGCCCCGGTGACCGGACACAGATGTGTGGCGCCTTTTTACGCTTGAATATTTACAAAACATCGTTGGCCGGTACAGTACCACCAAGTTGGCTCAAATTTTAAAAACTCAAGGCCCGTTTTTTGACAGTTTTGCCTTAGATTTAAAACGAGGGCCCAAAAAGGCCAAGTAGTGCCCAAAAGGCCCTTTTATTGTATGGGCCTCCCTGGATCCTCTAGAGCTTCCTTACAGTAAATATTCACGAGGATGCTACTTGCAATAGGCTGTTGAATTTCATTTCTACTTTATTTATAACTATCACTATTTTTTACCAATCAGATAAATGTATCCAGTAATTAATGTAAATTGACAACGATAGCAGTCATTTCTCAAGATACAAAACGAGTTCCTGAATCAACTACGAAGTTTATCTTCATCTATTATTCAAGCTATTACATAGTATGACTGAAGGAATACATTGGTTTGATTAACACTATATACAAAATATCAATGCATATTTTAATCATATTTAATATTTTAAAACAGAAACGGTGTAATAGAGTCCAAAAGATTTTTCAATCAGAAAACGTTTTCGGAAAACCTTAAAAACATGTGCGCAGATATGATGATAGCGTTCTGGACTCTGGAGACATTTTGAATTCATTTGCAATACCAAAAACGCTCACTTGAAAGATCCTGTATTTTATTTTCGAATTTCTACTTACAATTTTCGTATTTTGTTCAGAAAATCCCTGTGGGTTCACAATGAGTAGTGACGTCAGCAGTCCAAATGTTACACACGAATTCCCAATCCAGACTCTGAGGGCATTTCTCGTAAACACGAACGATGTTCCTGATTATGCAGCCTTCCTTGAATGTTGTCCCAATGGGCCAATTTCAGTAGTTGCCGATCTGAGCGCCTTTGGCTGCATGTCCGACTTGCAGGGTTCGTCCCCCTATATCGGGGTAACGTATAAATTATTAGGCTAAGATAGCGTCGAGACTAACTCAGCAAATTATGCTTGTATTTGCGAATCCAACTTTCGACTAGCGGCTACTAGGTTGATTGCAATTTAATGGCAAACTCATTTATATATGAATAGTACCTGCCGGTGACTGAGAGCATCAAACCCAATCGCTGACCTAAATGACAGGTTAATCTGCCTATTCAGCAGCAAGTAATAATGATTAACGATCTGTTCTCTTATTCAACCGAGCGGCTTTATTATAACTAATCGTTTATGTACAGCGGCATAAAAAATCATGCGATCACTGATCACTGTTCGTCAACTCACTGGTGGTTCGCTAAATCAACATCAAAATGACGGGTTAATCTACAAAAGTTAATACGTTAATCTGGTAGCCGACAGCCGAAAGTTGCATTCACAAATGCCACACAAATATTGAATATCTGTATGTATTCAAGAATTCAATACCTACTGAGGTTCTAGGCACACAACGAGCGGGGATGTATCTAGGGGCTATCGCCAAGGTCCTACCATAGAATAAATAAAAAATAGGATCATAGGATAAATATGATATCCTATGATTTTCTTGGGCTATCATTTTCATTCACTCTTGGATATCGCCGATCTCCACTCATTCCCAGCGCTCACTCGTGGAGATGGACGATATCAACTCATGGATAAAGGTGGTATCCCTCAAAAATCATACCCTCGTTGAAAATAATTGAAACTCAAGACTTTATGCATTGTAGGTGATTCATTCCACTGAAGGCTTTTCCTAAACTTCACACTTGATGACATTGCTCTTCATATTGTAGATTCAGCATGGTCCACCGATAAAAGATGAAAGTCTCTGCGACACACCGGAAATGACACGACAAGGGCCAATTAGGTTTTTGCTAACCGTACGATCTCCTAAAGAGCCCATAACCCCTTGGTCCGTTAGATTTGAATGCGCTGCAGAATAGGCAGGCTAGGTGCATTGAGGCAAATATCAAATCTGACTGCAAAATACAAAAAACACATTATTTTAGAATGTGCAGTGAGCGTGGATCTCAATGGTTCATCTTCACGTTTGGGTCTAAAATATTATATAAAATTAAATAAAACAACATTTTGACAGTTAATAAAACATTGTGTCTGTTTATGGTGTATTTTATAGTGTTTTACACTGAGAAGCGCTTTTCACAGCTAGGGACCAAAACGCCTCTAGAACGAAACGAGGGACATGTGAATGGAACAAGTTTGTAGAAAAACGGTGCAGTATAAGACTCACAATCTTTGATTTTCAAACATCCAGAAGGTCTAAAATTCTAATTAACGGTCATGGTGGGACCCCCGTGTTACAGCAGTACAGTATAGTGTTGTATTTGGTGTTCTGAAAATCTTAATTACCAGATACCAGTAGCGTAGTGTGGTCATTTTGTAAGTGTATGCCACGAGTAAGCGAAGCGAATGATCTTTGAGGAGGGTTTGTGGGTTCTCCCCAAGAAAATTTGAAAATGAGATTGCAAAAGTCCGACTAAAAAATATGGATTAATAAAATGTAAAATATTGGCCATTTTTATCCAATCTAAAAATCAACTTTTTTCTAAGTTTTGAGAGTTCGCCATGGCGTTTTATGCGTAAACAGTTAATTCTTCGAAAACATATTACTGAAATAAAAGTGATCAATAGAGAGCTTTCGATATAAGTTATTTGGTCAACTTGTACTGCGAAAGCCCATGGTATTACATAACGAAGGCTATTAGTACAAAAAATTCAAAATGAGATGATGTATAATATAACGTTTAAATGCATATATACCATTTGTAACTTTTAAACTTTACAATAACGTGTATGAGATCTTTTGGTTTAAAATGAATTAGGAATTCCTATTTTAAGCTTGTATTCGCGAATGCAACTAACGCCTGTCAGCTACCGGATTAACCTAATATTTCATGACCAACTCATTTAAATATGAATGGAATAGTAGCAGCAACTATTCAAATTTAAATGAGTTTCCGATAAAATAGTAGTTTAATCCGATAGCCGTCGGGCGTTAGTTGCGTTCGCGAATTCAAACTCAGCTATCCATCAATTCCCCTAACCTATACGTTCAGCGTAGTTGAGATCTGGGCTATATCCATAAATCATTTCCAAGATTTGACCTTAAACCAGTAACCAGCAAACAAGGTACCGAAGTAGCAAACTTCGAAGCATGGTAGCTTTTTAATGAAACGTTTCATTAAATGAAATTTGATGAGTAACTCCCGAATTGAATTATCTTTCACATATTGAGGAGTTTTTGCTGTAGAGGAGGGTGCCGTTGTTTTGTGACACCCTGGATAAGCATCAGCATATAAAATCAAATCCATCCACTGGTATTTGATTTATCAAAGATTTTTTATGCGACCATTTTGAAATTTAGCTGTCATCTTTAAAATTTCCTCTCAACAGAGTTCCTTTGTCCCTGGGCATCAGCATATAAAATTTGAACCTAATCCATTCACTGATACTTGGTTTATCTTTTTTTTTTAAACAAAAAGGCAACCATTTTGAAATTTAATCGCCATCTCGAAAATGTCTTCTTCAGCAGAGGTCCTTTGTCCCTTGGTATTAGCATCTAAAATCTGAACCAAATCAGCTCACTGGTATTTGAGCTATCAACATTTTTTTTACAAAAAATGGTGGCCATTTTGAAATTTAGCCGCCATCTTGAAAATTCTTACTTTAGGTGTGAGGTTCCATATCCATCGGCCAAAAGGTATGACCCCTATATAGTCCATTCAAAAACCTGTGGTTTTGTTCTAAATAACACCATAGTTGGCTTCTAGGGTACCTAGTATGCCACTATTTGGTATCAAAATTAAGAGGAGTTTAACTTTCATTTGAATTACGAAAAAAGCGATGTAGGTCAAAATAGTTCCCACGTGAGCATGTTTACTAGGCGTTTGCCCGTCATCTCAGAATTGAGGAAATGGTAGCAAACGCGAGTTACAATAAATGGACGCTGAGATCTCAAAAAGTAACCTGACTCCCTATAATTTGATGTAGATCAATCGAACCCCTATATGAACAGGTACATTTTGATATATAACACTATATGGGGGTAAGGGTTTTATAGTTGATCACGAACGCCATATGTGCAAAGTATTGTTCTAAATTTTCGAATATGTTGTTGGATTACGGTACTCACACCTTTACCAGAGCTACTATGTCCCTAGGTATCAGCATCATGAGCATATACATTTTGAACCAAATCCACTCACTGGTATTTGAGTTACAAAAAATGGCAGCCATTTTGAATGAAGTGGCCATATTGAAAATTCCTTCTCGAGCAGAAGTCCTACACCCATAAGGCATAAGCCTAATAAATTTGAATAAAATCCTTCAACCCGTATTTGAATTATCGTCCGGACAATCAAACGGACGGACAGATGCACAAACGCATGGCTTCTCTATATCCCTAAGAACTTCCTTTGGAGGGATCATAAGAGCTAAAAGTGAATTGAACATAGGCCGATATTTATTATTGTGTTCAAATAATTGCCATAATAGTTTATACAGCAATAATGACTATTGTATTACTTCTGTGTTTACTTCAAATTGCTGTGAAATAATTCTCTTGACAAAAATTAGTTCATACAGGGACTTGGTAAGAGAATTCTTGTGTTTCTGTAATATAGTCTATAACATCAAGACTTATGAAAATCATGATTAGCAGCACCACCAGTTCTCATTAAAATACAATCCAAAGGGTTAATCCCGTACTATTGAATCACATCATGTCACTGGGCCTACTGCAAAATTCTATTTATTAATGGCTAGGCAGTTTTTCTGTTTACTTCACGACATCTTCACTAATTTCCTTTTTAGATTTCTGGGCCATTTTGGATCTCATCTTTTCCTCAAATTCTTTTTGTTCCATTTGTTTTCTAAATGCAGAGCAACACCCCCATTTGTAATCCAAGTGGCGATAGCAGCATTGTTCTAAGTTGTTAGCGGTATATTCACATGGTTCTTGTTTGAAATCATTGGCTGAAAAGAACAAGCACAAACCAATAAAGGATTTAAAGAATCACATTATACCTTGAAGGAAATAAAAGATAAAGATTAAATGAGCATATATCATAGAATTGTGAATGCATCAGAGTACAGCAATCACTGACGGACAACAAGCACTGAGGGACAATTAGCACTGTGGGGCACTAGGGGACAACAAGCACTGAGGGACGACAAGCACTGAGGGATGACAAGCACCGAGGGATGACAAGCACTCGGGGACAACAAGCACTGAGGGACAATTAGCACTGAGGGGCACTGAGGGACAAGCACTGAGGGACAACAAGCACTGAGGGATGACAAGCACTGAGGAACAATTAGCACTGAGGGGCACTGAGGGACAACAAGCACTAAGGGACAACAAGCACTTCGTTAGTTGGGATAATCACAAGTGCATATATAAATATAGATTAAATTATAATATTATTCAATTAAAATTAAATATTTACATAAATACATTGTAACTGCATGAATATATGTTATTCCCTTTTGTCAGCTATGTGATGGGCTAAGCCTCCTGGCTTATGGTGATTATAATCTATTCCATTACAATCAATCAATTAGTTGGCTAGAAATCATCACAATTAGGAAACAAATGCTATCCTACATGAGATATTGCATGATTTTGTCTAAAATTAAAAATCAATGGTTCTGCAATTTTTAAAACATTTGTTGTTGTTGAACTAAGAAAATTCAGAAATTTTTCAGAAATTTTTTTCACTGAATTTTCTCGTTTTTATATATTTTACAAAACAGATCTTCTCACACGTCTTTTCTAGGCACATAAGTGCACTCTTTGTGCAAACCTGGAATATATAGACAATGTGGGGAAGGAGTGATTCTTGTTTGAAAAATAACGTGTGACTCAATTGAGGGATGCAGAAAATTTCCCATCATGCATCCTGACCTTAACTAAAAATAATGACAACCTAGTTGAATTGGAATGAATAAGTGAGCGTAGTTTTTTCAGATCATACCCTCGATTATAAGATCAGTACAATTGATCAAATTGTTTAATGATGATAATGATATGTATATGCAATACTGTCACATGTGCTTCGTGGGTAGTAGTGTTGGTGTGTTTCACTGATTGAATTCAATCAAATTTTTCTTCAAAATTAATGGGCGATAATAAGTGAATGCGTCAATTTTCTTCGCTTTAGAGTCTCTTCCATCTTACAAAAACAAGTGAAAGGTTAAGATAAGTACCTTTTAAGCATGTCTGTATCTCACATGCAATCAGTTGGAATGGATGCTTCTTTAGATTCTTGCCGTCTATGAAGAGATTCGTCATTTCTGGAAAAAATGATTTCATAAATTTTATCCGCTAGGTGGCGAAAGAAGAATTACGCCGATAGGTGGTGCTTGTTGCCTGGCAACCTTGCAACAAAACTTCCATGTTGAGAACAGAAAATTGAGAGTTGAGATTTATCACTTAAAAACTATCAAAAACAGGAAAATAGACAAACGGAAATAAACTAAAAATACATCATGGCACTACCCTTCTTACCGGGGAACTCATTTAACCCAAATGTAAGTAATTGACTAAACAATTCGTGGTCAACGCTATAGATTCGTAAAGCAATTTGCAAATGTTTTTTCTTGACTTTTTTTCAGAAACACTGTTGTTAGCCTAGCCTACTCATATCAAAATGTCAAAATTTCATTTATTTATACACAATCATTTGGTCTGTGTTGTTCATTTGAAGCTTATTCGTCATTGTTTTGTTGCAGCTTGGGAAAAATAAGTACCATAAATCCCATCATTTTGACAAGGCCAATGAAGTTGCCATGATGGTTGGTGAAAGTAAACCAGGAATTGGTGGCGATCCTTTACTTGGACAGAAAATCAAACCATCAAACAGCGTCATACCCCGTGGAGATGGAAGCGCATTGCCAGCTTGGGTAGCTTTTGACAGACAGGTTCTCTGTTTTGATGCATACTTTCAAGAAGCAGTTCATGAGAAACGTGAGGAACAATATCGTGTCCGCCAATCAAAAATCTACTTCTACCTGGAAGATGACTCTATACAAGTCATTGAACCAAGGCTTAAAAATGCTGGAATTCCTCAAGGTAGGTTCTGGTTTTCATTATCTACAGTAAACTGATACTCATTTAGTCCATGTAATGTTAATAACTTATATAAAATCCATGTTACATATGTGAATGTTACTCTCTCATATGAGAGCTAATTGATTTATGATGCAAACATAAGAGAAAAGTGTTAATCATAATCATACAATCAACATCAATATTTAATCTTTACAGGTACTTTAATTCGCCGTCATAGAATCCCCCGTCCACCTCCTCACGATGACCAGTTCTACACAGTAGAGGACTTCAACGTTGGCAATGAAATAACTCTTTATTCACGCACATTTAAAATAACAGGCTGTGATGAGTTTACTCATAATTTCTTGCGTAAACTTGGAGTGCGAACAAAAGTTCCAGAATCCCAACCTGGTGATCCTTATATGACACATAGGAAAGCTGTGAGTAGCATGGGTTTTGTCAATGAATTTTTTTTTGTTAAGAGTTATTCATTTAATTATGAGCTGAAGTCATCAGAGTATTACCCTTTTCAGAACTTGATAATATCTCCATCCTTCAGATTAGTCAAGTTTCATACTGTAGGTACATGTTGCATTCATGAATTCAACAGATGTCAAACTATCAGCCGACAGATGGCATTTGAATTGACAAATGCTAACTCAGATTTATACTGTATCCAGTTAGTGTAAACTTACCTTGAAGCCTATGAGTACCATGGCCTACATTTATTTCTCCTTTAAACTTGCTAAATATATTTGAAACAAATGAAAATATTATTAGAAAAATCTGACTTTATATTTTATTTTAAAATAAATAACAATCAAATTTTGTTTTGATAGATGGATGAGAGTATGCAGCCATTGAGACCTTATGAAAAATATGACACCTTAAAACAGTTTCTGGACCACGACCGCCATGTCTTAAGATTCTACTGCTTCTGGGATGACACGGATGAAATGTTTGGAGACCCAAGAGAGATGGTCTTACATTATTTCCTCGCTGATGACACAATTGAAATCCGTGAGACGATTCCTCCAAATTCTGGTCGTGATGCTGCCCCTATGTTTGTACGTCGTGGGAAGCTCCCAAAAGAGGAGTCAGACCTGAAGCAACCGGGCGTACAGACTGATCGCACTGTGTTGAATGTGTTTGGCCCCACTGGCCATGGAGGCAGATATATTCTAGATAGTTTAAAGGTGAGGATTTCATTCATTGGGGTTGCCTACCAGACTAAAGTTTTAAAATGGCAAGACTGAAATGTTTTGAGATACCCCAAATTCAATCAGCCTATTCACCATCAATTTAATTAAACCACATTTGTTAACCTGTTCAGTGGAACACCTCTAGAAGTGGAACACATGTGTTTGTGTAACATTTTTCAGAGTGGCCAAGACCAACTGATTTAATGTCAAATAACCTCTATACGTGGAGCACCTCCCAAGCGGCACACATTTTATAGGTACCAAAGGTGTTCCACTTAGACAGGTTTAACTGTACAATGTCCTGGGCCTATTACAAATGCTAAACGAACCTAAAGCTAACTTACCTCTATGTTTTTGCAGACTGGAGCAGTTCCAACAGACTTCTACACAGACAAAGACCTTCAAATTGGAGCTCTCATCAATGTTTATGGCAGGAAGTTCAAACTTTGCGATTGTGATGAGTTTACCAAAGAATACTACAAATCCAAATACGGACTCAGTAAGTAAAAATAAATAACAAAAGCAAACATGTTTTTTCAGATCATTTTTTATTGCTTAATTATTGTATATTTTACATGATTTCTTACATGTAAGGTATTAAATACATCAGATCACCTTTTTGTAAAGCTTTACATATAGGCTTTGGTCGATAGAAATAATTTTTAAATAAAGATGGCATGGTAATCGATCTGTGTTTATTTATTAAATATACTGGATTCTGTTAGTGCTGCCATCTTTATATTGGCCCAGAACCTATGGCTTTACATTGATGCATTTAAGTTACTAGCATGTTTTCAAATCTAATAGAAAAATTCTTAAATATGCTTGTACCTGTTGGGTAGGGATTTTCTTTAAATCCTTGTTAAAACTACCACCCTTCATATGAAAATTACAAAAATGACTGTAGGCCTATTGTAACAGGGTTCTAAGTTCTTACAAAAATAAAACCTCAGATGCAAACCTCTATCAGGCCATCAAACGTTAACTGTGTTTATCGTCATTTTGACCCACAATAGGACATTAAACATATGATTAATTTTGAATGGACTTAGCTATAAATAATTAATAAAATTACTTTGGTTTGTAGATAACTTTCCTGAGATTCCCTACAAACAGCCAGCCTCTGAAAGACAACCACGAGAATTCCCACCTTATAATGGGTTTGGTAGCGAGGAAGACTCCCTCTGTTCTTGCATGGGGCTCATCCCAAAACCACCCAGGCGAGACTTCATCAAGTTCATGGAGAAAGACAGACATGGCTTGGATAGCAACGTGTTGAGATTCTTGGCCCGTATGGACACTACCAAGCCCATAGATCAGGATCGGAGATTTATTATCTCTTATTTCATGTCTGATGATACTGTACTGGTGTTTGAACCTCCAGTCAGGAATTCAGGTAGGTTTTAGTGAGATGTATTTTACATTTACAGGATCCAAGATACTCTCCCAAGGAATTTTTGCACGGAGGATATGTCATATTTAAGTGCCGAATTTTATGTAATTTTTGTGCAACACCTTCCTTTTTTCATTTATTTTATTTTACATTTCATGGTGTGATACATTGAGTGAATGGAAATGCTTTTTTTACCAAAAGAGGTCAAATGTTTTGATAGGTGTAATTCAGTATGTAAGCGCAATTCGAGTATTCAATTGGTGAAGTGAGCCTTTGATCCCCTCCCCCCTTCATGTCTGTTTGTAAGGGTTACCTGCATATGCCTTTATTTCCTTTGCACAAAAATTGATATCACTCATCTCTTACAGGTATAATTGGTGGTAAATTCCTTGAGAGGGGTCGTATAAAGAAACCTGCCCAGGAGCGCTACAGCACCGAACTATCAGAGTACTACAATGCACCAGACCTCTATGTGGGCGCTGTAGTTGAGTTCAACAACCATAGATTTGTTCTCATTGACGCTGATGAATACGCATTTGGATATATGGAGGCACATAACAATGAGGTAAATTCATATTTTGTTATTTCGGAAACCATTATGATTTTTTGAGTTTTTTGTAGAAAATATACATACTGTAGGTTAATCATTTTTGCGTTTTTTTATATTTTTTACAATGCTTACATTGAAATTCAAATGATTTTGATATCTCTGCTTTGCACAATAATATTTCAATGTTTATACATATATGTACATAAGTGAAACACCTCCAAAGTGGAACACTTTTAGAGGTACCAAAGGTGTTCTATTAGACAGGTTGTACTGCAATTTAGAAATGTTAAAAACCAGTTTCTACAAGAGCAACATGATATCCTGACATTCTTTCATTATTTTCTAAACATGTACAAATGACATTTAATTCTAGTTCCCTAAAGCTAGCATCAACTTGATCATGCAGAAGATACTGCAGGCTTTACAAGGGAAAGATACACAGGATGTTCAGTTATTCCCCTGTTTATTCAATGCCAATCTTTAACACAATCGTGTATATAATTTACTTTTAGTTTGCCAAAGCTAGCATCAACTTGATCATGCAAAAGATACAGCAGGCTTTACAGGGGAAAGGGGACGCACAAGATATTCAGTCATTCTTCCAACAAAATGACACAAGTGGGTCAGGGAATATGTCCTATGAGCAATTTCATGATATGTTACTTCAAGTTGCCCCTGGTCTTCTGACTGAGCATGAAATAATGACAATAGGACGGTATGTACTTAATCTATCATTGCGCTGCAATATTCATTTGTCTAATTTGTAAAAAATGTCTAAGAATTTCATTTGATTTGAATACAAAATTTGTATAATTCAAAAGAGAGTAAAAAATGTTTCGTTCATTTGAAAGTTCTAAGATGGATTAAAAAAATGAACATTTACATTATTGTAATGAAATGAAATGAAATTTTTATTTTTCATGGAAACATCTATGAAATCAATTGAAGTTTCCTTGAAAATATGCTCTCTTCAATTACTTACAAATTGTTCATTAGCATTTACTACTCCATGTTCAGCAAAAAGATTAAGAAGAATGCCACTTGGACAAGACACAAGTGTTCAGATTAGCAGATTTTCACATTTTCATTTTCACATTTTCACATTTTGTTTTTGATATGTGAGTCAATGGAAGATAACAAAATTGGAACTGAGAAAAAGTGTTCACATTGAGAGGTGTTCAGATTAGAGATGTGTTTGCAACATACAAGTTTGACTTCAAATATTCTATCTAATATTTCCCAATTAACCATTTATTCTTTTGTTGCAGTTATTACATGGAGAAAAAAGAAGATGACAGATTAGACATTAACACTTTGATTGCCATAACTCAAGAACAACTGAGGAAACACAACTTCGAAGGTTTCACCAAACTGAATGAACAGTTCATGCACCATGATAACAGCAGGTAGGTCAACAGACTAGACTAGACATACCCCTTGAATCTTTGTGCCAGGAAAATGAATCTATATTAGAGCATCATGATTTAAATGTTATCCCAGAACTTATTCAAAATTGATATTACAGTTCGCCATTAAGGTTGAAAATCCTACACCTAGAGTATCTTATTTACCATACCATACCATACCATACCATACCATACCATACCATACCATACCATACCATACCATACCATACCATACCATATAAATGTTATCCCAGAACTTATTCAAAATTGATATTACAGTTCGCAATTAAGATTGAAAACCTGATTGCCACAATTCACAATATTGGCATTCAGTGCATTGGCAAATAGCCAAGTGTTTTTCCAAGTGCATTGGCAAATAGGCAAGTGTTTTTCCATGTGCATTGGCAAATAGGCAAGTGTTTTTCCAAGTGCATTGGCAAATAGGCAAGCGTTTTCCCAAGTGCATTGGTAAATAGGCAAGTGTTTTTACAAGTGCATTGCCAAAAGCGAGCACTGGTTGCCATCGGCTGTCAGGCAATTTTGAGTTTTAACCCTGATTGACATCCAGATCATACCATACACCTAGAGTATCTTATTTACCATACCATATCCATATCCATACCCATATCCATACCCATATCCATACCCATACCCATACCCATACCCATACCCATACCATACCCATATCATACACATAGAGTATCTCAAGTATCTCACAGTTTCAACATGCAGTCTGATGTTTAATTCAACACAATGTTTGTATTTACAGGAGTAACACTCTGGACGCAGAGACAGTGCGAACAGTTTGCCACGCCCTACATGTCCCTGTTGCTGATGATCTGCTAAGAGCTCTCATCTCAAAGTAAGTGGAGAATGGCTATAATCAGAAAACACAAAGGGCAACATCTAAGTCATTAACCAGTTAACTAGTGATTTATAAATACCAAAACATAAAGGACAAAATTGAAGTGACTTATTAGTGTTTTGAGAAATAAAAAACAACAAAGGACAACATTCAAGTCACTAAAGAAATACCATCGGTAGGCTTTATTATATAGAAAACCGATAGAACAATCATATTAAACATTAAAATGAAAGTGTTATATGGGTTGTTTTATGGCCTCTTGGAGAAAGTTAACATTTACATGTATCACTTTTAAGGGTAAACCAACTATTTTGAATACAATATTTCTTTTTTTCATTTACAAATTAAACATATATACATTATATTATAATACATGACAATATATCAATACACATACATAGTCTATTCAAATTTTTTTTAAATAAAATATTTGATTTGATTGTTTTCCAGGATCATGGATCCACAAGGCAAAGTGAACTTCACAGAGTTGATCAAAGTGTTGAACTGGCGGGATCACCCTGTAGCTCCAACACAATACAACACAGGAGCCAGGCAGGAAGATTGGCAGGGCAACCAGAAAGAAACTCTCATACAGAATGTCAACTATAAACAGCTCTTAGTTGATCTCATGGGAAGCCGAGGAGCATCAAGATAAATAGTACAGGACTATGTTAGAATAAATGAGACAAGGCCAGTCAATTTTGAGATAAATATGGAAAGATACATTTCACGAAATTCAATTGTCTTTTTCAATATTGCCATTATCGTAAAAGACAATTGAAATCCAGAATTTTTAATATTTTCAAGAAATGGCATTCTGCACAAGATAATTGTCTGTTTAGATGACGGAGTGAAAACCTACTTTTACACTGCAGATAGTCTTTTGGAAGTAACCACTTACTTCCAAATAATTACTGGGCCAATAGAAAGATGACATTGGGATTTGTCTATAAAAGTGCATCCCAACGGTAAGCTTGACAACTTGAAGTTTTTATCAGATGGCATATCAAAGCTATTCAACGTCAGAATTTTAATTTTGTTCCTGAATTACAGGACAACAAATTTGATGATCTTTTTAAATCACCAAAAATAAACAGGCTTTAATGAGTGACTCAAAAACTGACATCTGATTGTCAAATTTATAGAGGGGACTCTAAAACCTGCGTAAGAGGAACACCTTTTAGAGGAGCTTACAGGGATTCATTAACATGGGCCATAGGACATCAATAAACTATTCCACTTATAAAGGTGTTCTATACGACAATTTTGAAATGAACTTACATCTTTCTTACAAAATAATTCCCTATCTTATGCTAGATATGCAGTGTAAACGTACATAGAATGAAATAAGAGACTGGCTCAGAGTTATTGGACTTCTATGAGACTACCTTTAGGTGTGAACTATTTCAATTCTCCTAACTCCATCAAACAAATAATTAGATTGTACTGGTCTTAAAGTCAAGAAATGCGATACAAACTTTCAGTTATATTCTACAGTAGTAGAATGCTTTTATTCTGTGGAATATAAACATTTTGGGATGTATTTTAAATCGCGCCAAGAAAATTTGAATTTTCAAGTGGCTTTGTTCTACTGCACCCTTTTTTACTTAAATTGATTACAGAGATAGAATTGTAAAAAAAAACATTGTATTTCTTGTATTATCAAAAAACATAATATTAACAAAGAAACTTTAGACTGTCAACTACATGTTTCGCATGTCAACATTTTATGAAGGACTGTGTCCATTGGATGAATAGCCAAGGAGCATATATAACAGCTACAAATATGTAATTTAATTTGTATAAATGTAAATAAAAGTATATTGTACAAAAGTAGTTTTATACTTTCCTGTTCCTGACACGATTGATCGACTTTGATGATTAAATATAAGTTTCATTTTTTCTCTAAATACTCTAAATATCAAACCTTGAACAAAACATACACGAATTGAACTGTTGGCTGACGGTTTAATCAACTATTTTATGGCCAAATCATTTCAATATGAATAGCACCTGTCGCTATTTCATTCATATTACATAGAAAAAAGAAGATTACAGATTAGATAATAACACTTTGATTGCCATAACTCAAGACTAACTGAGGAAACACAACTTTGAAGGCTTCGCTAAACCGAATGGACAGCCCCTACGCCATGATAACAAAAGGACCATTCAATTGTTTTTGACGCCGCACGGCCTAAGTGTAAGGTAATGTAGTCGAGTGGACCGATTTGTTGAGTTACAGTGTCTTTCCAACAAATAATGGGCTTTGAGTGAAAAATAAATTATAGAACAGTGTACAGGTTTTGTACATCAACCTTGGTCCAATGATATTTCACTTCTACCGTTGAATGGAATGATAAATGCATTTTGAATGAAAGATGTTGTTATACAGGACGTCTAATATAGTACTCCAAGCACGATCCGTGTATGAAAATAATCTTGGTTTCTTAAATAGATGCATGAGTGTTCGTTAACACCCCAGTCACATTTGTCGTACGGCGGCCGTACGTCGACCGCAGATCAATTAAATCAGTGTATTTCTGCGGTGAGCATAGGAAAACTACGCTCGCCTTGCGGCCTCCGTACGGCGTATCCACTTTTTTACTATGGCTGGCCATCTGGACCAATGTATCGTCATACTTTTAACGCCGTAAAATCTACTTTTAACGCCGTAAAAACGATTTTATACGCCGTAAAGAATTACTTTTACGCCGTTAAAAACGATTTTTTACGCCGTTAAAATTCATTTTGAACGGCGTCAAAAATAATTTTTAACGCCGTAAAAAACGATTGTATACGCCGTAAAGAATTACTTTTTACGCCGTTAAAAACGATTTTGTACGCCGTCAAAACCTATTTTTACGCCGTTAGAAATTATTTTTTACGCCGTTAAAAATCTTTTTTACGCCGTTAAAAATTATTTTTTACGCCGTTAAAAATTACTTTTTACGCCGTTAAAATTACTTTTTACGCCGTTAAAAATTATTTTTTTACGCCGTCAAAACTGATTTTTTACGCCTTTCGAAATTGCGAACGTACAGAACATTGTTAATCATTTGCAAAAAAATGTTTAAACAATGAAAACTCGATGTATATCAAATTCCCGAGATTTCCTTACAACCAAATGCGTCTGGCAAATAAAAATTCCAATATAAATGATAAATATGACATGTACAGTGACAGAAACATAGGGTTTTTGATTTATATCAATCAGTCGGTAAGTCGAACATACACGTTCGTTTGTTCAATGAATACCAGATTGTAACGCTGGTTTTAATTGGCTGCCAGCTATACTTTTTAACGGCGTACAAAATCGTTTTTAACGGCGTAAAAAGTAATTCTTTACGGCGTATAAAATCGTTTTTACGGCGTTAAAAATTATTTTTGACGCCGTTCAAAATGACTTTTTACGCGTACATAATTATTTTTGACGCCGTAAAAAAATCAATTTTGACGGCGTACAAAATCGTTTTTAACGGCGTTAAAAGTAATTCTTTACGGCGTATAAAATCGTTTTTACGGCGTTAAAAGTATGACGATACATTGGTCCAGATGGCCAGCCATATTTTACAGGCCGCAGGGTCGCCGTAGAAATCATAATGAATCATTATTTGTCAATGTTTCACGATCACTTTTCATTTGATATTACATCCTAGCACTAACAATAACCTTTATAAATTGTCCTGATGTAAATAAAATGAAAAAAAGTATTTTTTATCAACAGAAATTTAAAATTCACCGTGCGGCTGCCTTGGGAAATGTGACTGCAAAAGTATGAGAGCGCAGAAATTCTACGGCGAGTGTAGAAAAGCTACTGGCCGCAGAAATGATAGACTGCACGGCGGCCTTGGGAAATGTGACTGGAGTGTTATCCTTTTTTCAGCTCTTGATTGTTTACGACATATCAAAATCATTTAGATATCATTTGACTTGAAAATTTTCAGCTCGATTGTTCAATGTAGGAGGTGTTCCAGGGTGGTGTTACCTTGTACTATAAATCAACGTTTAGCCAAGAAATACACTCATTTTGAAAGGATGGTTAAGACATTTTATTCTCCAGTTTATTCATCTGGAAGTACCTATATACACTCCCCTCCATAAGTTTGGCAACCTTTGTTCCCCCATTGAACTACGTGTTAAAGCCTCTTTACCTTTAAATTTTTATTTACTTAACCTGCAATGAAAATACTTATACTATTAATGGAAACGTAATTTGACTTAATTTTCAATACCTCCAAATTTTACATGATACATGTTAGATTACAAATCAACTTGCTATTAATATCATCTTCAAATGTAAAAGGTGTCTGTTTTGTAAAAGGTTACTTTGATCCAATTAAGTCATGACATAGACAACATGACATAGACATTTTTCATCAATAGCACATCAATGTCCCAGCTCTATCTATCGACATTGTTTCATAGCATTTAAGTTTGACAACACTATAGCAATGTTTAGTTAAACGTCAATCATTCACTTGTATTTATAAATATGACGGGATCTATGTGACTTTAATGGAACGCTCACCTCTATCAGTTCACGCAACAACATCTAGGTCTTGTTTATCATTTTAGCAAATGTCAATATTGCAAAAAAACATTGTAATAAACAGTTCTTCAAAAGGTATTCCTACATTCTAAACCTGAGCTCTGTCTGCTTAAAGTTTACCTTGAATTTTTAATGTCAGTGTAATCCCAAAAACGTCATACTTTATTGAAGGATTTAAAACACGTTTACATTTTTATACTCAAAATGACATAAAAACTGTACAAACTTAGTTATTATCATTAATTTTTGAGATTTATATTTGGAATGAAAAAATCCGCTTTGTTTTAAACATCATGGATGATTATTGCAATTTTGTCACCCCTTATATCATTCTAGTTCTAGTCTAGATATCCAAGCATGAGCTTTTCTCGTTTTCTCGTTATTTTTGTGTTCTTTTTAAAAATCTACATCTTTAAAAACTAAACTAAAACCCACATACATGACGTTTAATAATACGTTCTGTACATAGTGAAAATAATACCTTTAAATGCAGTTTCCGGACTTCATGTATATGAAATTGAAAGGTAACTATCTTAAAGCAGTGCTTTTGTTAGCACATTAGTGTCTCCTATTTGAAGAGTTATCCATTCTATCGTAACAAGTCAGCTTGAGCTGGCACTCAGAATATTATTTTTGAGACTAATCAAAGGCAATGTCATTATACAATTCATAAATAAGAACAGGGTGACATGGTGGGGTACTGTACGTATTTTTCATAACAAGTTAGAATTAATTAAGTATTCTTAGAAGATGTTAGTGTCAAATAGAAATAAGTTGTTATGACCATTCCTGTTCGCAACCTAGTAAACTTTAAAATTCGAAATGCTGGAGGGCATGACGATAGGGGTAATCATATGCGACAAGCATGTTACCAAAACACGGGCGGATCATGTTTAAAATATAAACAATGATTAAACATGGACTTATTTTTAGTAAGAAATGTATGGTGTTACATATAGAGTGTTTTGGGATTTGACCCGTCTGGGCCTTGATTTTTAATATTTTTACGGTTCCTTTTTTAAACAAACATTTCAGCATTTAAAATCTAATTATGTACAACGAGGGATGCTATCTCTACTGCGTAATAAATACTAGATGATGCTATCAGAGGAGTGTCACAGAGGGGCAAGAATGTCTTTTTAAACCTATGCCTAGTAAACGCTTCTTTGCTTTTCTTTAAAGGATCAAACAAATCATCAGATTCCGTGCTATAATGAGTCCTTTGATTTTCCCAAAGAAAGAAATATACTGTCTAATAGTTTATTTTTCTTTCAGTATTCAAGAAAATTCCAAATTAAATCACGAGACCCATTTATATGCTCTACGTTATTTTAACCTATTTCACTGAAGATATACCCCAGGTTAATTATTCTACATTATTAATTTTAATATTCCATATATTGAAGGCTGTTGAATTTTCATTCATACCCTGGATATGACTGCTTATAAAGCTTACTTCGTGGGTAGTTTTCAGATGATCTTTTCGCATCAAATGCAGCACAGCGGTAGCACAAAAAGACCATGGACTCTGAGAAGAAAGCGACGCCGATTGTATTTCAGGTAGACTAGCGTTTTTTGCAAAACTATGTCTTAAAATTAACATACTGAAAACTGACATTTAAATCCACAACTCCATATCGCTAGATGTTCAATCAAAGATATTAAGCTAGAATTGAAAAGAATCTAATTTGAGTGCACCTTATCTTGATCTTCTTATGAACATTGAACTAGACAATAGTTTATATTGTAAGCTATATGACAAAAGAGATGACTTTAATTTTGACATTGTTAATTTTCCACATTTTGATAGTAATGTTCCACTGAACCAGGATATTATATAGCAGGGGGTGTTCAAGATACATAGGTTATTTCATGCTTGATTTTCAATAGTGTCAATATAATATTTACCGAGGTCAATGTCATATTTCCCGTGGAATAAAATTCATATTGAAAATCAAGCATGAAATAACCTTTTTATTCCATAATTAAATTTTTGAGAATTCAAGGAAAAAGAAATATTAAAGAAAATTGAAAAATTGAAAAGGAGTTGGGTAAACTAGCAACAGAGAGTGCCCCAATTGAAGTGTGAAAAAACTTTTTTTAAGAATAGGAGAAAAAAACATCAGAAATGCATAGATTGAAGTCTATATTTTTGGGTAGTATTTTTTAAAAAAATTAGAAAAAATTGTTACTGTGTCTGGAGACCTTCAAAGAGGGTGGGGGCCAGAAGGAAAAAAATTCACATATTTTGCAAACCTCTTGATGAATTCCAATTTACTCAGCTATGAATGAATGTTTTTGATTTATCTGACCAAGATTATGTAAATATATATTTATTTGATCCATACATACAATTGATTTAAACAATATGTACAGTTTAGAGGTAAGTAAAGCTTTGAAAGGACATTTCATGCTGAGTCTGGGTGACATTTTTATTCACTGGAGGTAGTAATCCTTTGAGTGTTTTCACATAGAGCATAACAAGTCTCCACTCTAATAAGTGCTTCTTTAGTTACATAAATGTTATATTGTTGCATACAAAGAATAATTTTGATGGAGACTTATTATGCTCGATGTGAATTTTAGGACTTTATAGAAAATTTTGCCTGCCATTTTTGTTGATTATTCAAAATGGCCAAATGCTATTCATGCTGCATATGTAGGAAGCAGGTAAATTCTCCTAGAAAACATCAAGTGGTTATATGTGCACAACATCTGAATCAGGTAGTTCAAGTGATGATGAGTAAAACTAATCAGAAAATGTTTCATTGTTATTTCATTAACAAGACAATGATGAAATGTGTTGAGATTTTAGATGTTTTTCACCTTTTAGGTCATCTCCAAGAAGTGATTATCTCCGTTATCTGTACTTACTGTTTCCTAGACATTATGAGAATGATTGATAGTAAACTTAATAGTTGCTTTAAAATTATGTTGAATAATATCATTATGTTGAATTATAATATATACAGTGTGTGTGTTTAGTGTGTGGTTTTTAGCATACCCTATGTCGCTAACAGGAAGCAGGACATATTTCTCATAAAAAATAAACATTACTTTACGAGTCAAATCATGAAATGTACATTCTGAATTTAAATGAATTAAAAATAATAAAGTATTTTCATTATTTTAGGTACTTTTGTTCTCTTTCAGTGTTGCGTGGGAAGGGCGGAATATATTAATATAAATATCTCATTATTGGCAAATTGCCAATTTACTATATATTGTAATTCCAACCTCTATGAGACTAAATTCCTACAGATATTTGTGATATTTTAACCAAAAAGGTATATTTTGGTAGAAAATAATGATTTTTTTTAATTTGACCTTGACCTGGGGAATATGACCTTGACCTAAATTTTCATACATTTTTGAAACACATATATCACATAGATTAATAAAATAAAGAGAAAACTTGAAAATCAGGTGGGGCTTAAAATGGCCTTGTTTACCCAACTCCTTTTAAAAAATATGAAAAGTTTCCAAAAAATGAAAATGTTTGAAAAAATGATTCAAAATTGAATTTTTTTTAAATAAATGAAAATCTTTGAAAAATTGCAATTTTTTGAAAAAATGAAAATTTCTGAAAAAAATGTTTTTTCGAAAATTGAAAAAATAAATTTAAAAAATCAAATTCTTTGGGAAAAAATGAAAAAATTGGAAAAAATGATTTTTTTTAAAAAAGAACCTTTTTTGAAAAAATAGGGACAATATGATTTTTCAAGTACATATGATTTTTTTTCGAGGGATAATATGATTTTATTTCCCAGGGAAAACAGTAGTATTATGGAATAAATATAGATATTAACTAAAGACAACATATTTTAGTGACCAAATTGTTACGTCAAGATAAGTATACACTAGTAAAAAACTCTAAAAAAATCCTTTCTGGGCTTTGCTGAAAAATATAAGTCTTAAATTATAAAGTTTCAAATTTTACCACGGGAGATGCTGAATGATGTTGGAATTGTTTAGGAATTTGGAATTCAACTCACAATTCACTTGGCACCTTTTAAGGTGGATGCTGTCATCGAAATCAGCCATAGTTTACTCCTGATGACCTTTGTGAGTTCTTGTGTTTTGTTGATTATGGCAACAGGTTTGTGAATCGATGTTGACCCTTTGAATTGCCTATTGACTTCAAGATTGGATTTCGTCTATCCCACATCATTTTAGACTGAATGCTCTGTTATGAGTATTGGCTATCAATTCTTTCAATTTCTTCTTCAACATGTATTGTAATGACTTCACTATGAATAAATGTCCCTTGGTGTTCTGGTTCTGGATTGTGATTCGTTTAGATGGATTTTTGTTTCGTTTACTCTTTATGAATTCTATTAATACGATCAGGTCCTATTAAAGTACTTCGCCGCTACAATGCCAATTGTGTTGATTCCTTTTGTCAAATAGGGGTCAGTTATTATAATGTATCGCTTAAATGATCTTCTAGGAATCCGAGAAGGCACCAGCTAAGTCCAACAAGAAATACGTCGTTGCTGCATTGGCACTGTTTATTCCACTTGTCACATTATGGAGGCAGTTATTATAATGTATCGCTTAAATTATGTTTTAGGAATACGAGAAGGCAACAGCAAAGTCAAACAAGAAATACGTCATAGCTGCAGTGACAGTTGTTTTGATTCTGGTAATCACACTAGGGGCAGTAATGGTGACTCTGAAACTCACCAATAGATTTGCCGCTGATACTATTAAGGTGAGACACAAAATATATGTCTATATATTACATTACTTTAGTATGAAGATTCCAAATATGACATCAGTTTGACTTAATTTTGAATATTTAATGAGGAAATCGAAGCTTAATACGACTCACATCTATACTATTTTCGTTCGCGCATTTTAGAGTAAAATCATGTTAAAATTTGAACTAGAACAAAACTTCAAGGCTTGAGTCATCCACTTCAAAAGTATATGTCAACATATAATTGCATGAAATTTTTGAATTGACGTATGCCGTTTGGTATACATCAATCCGTAAGTGTTTATATCCGGACTGCAATTACAAAAAGTCGCAAAATTGTTCAAACAAGCATTGTGAAAATGTAACAACTAATTTTTGCCTCAATGGTAAAATAATGGACTAGCATTTTTGGAAACAGAAAATATGTAAATATTAACATTTTACGTACACATTGCACAATTTCTGCTGTTGGCTCATAAAAATAATCATATTTTTATCAGGAGTATAGGCTGGCAAAGAAAGCTGTTGTTAAAATAGACAAGGAGAATGAAATAACAGAATTTGTAGATCCAAAAATGGGGTATTCTGCATACAACGATTTCAATTTGGTAAGATCTTGAATTGTTATGATTTTGTATTCAGTTCACGATTTTACACATTTTATAAGTCTATATCGTTCACAGTGTCCTGAAAAACTTTAATCGAACGTTAAGCAGATTTTGTGTTGTTTACTTTGTCAGAAATTTGATTAAATATTCTGGTCTAGTATTTTGACTTTCACTGAACGAAAACAAACACAAGAGACACCTATAATGCCAATCGGCGATTGGGTCCCTCTTGCACGACCTTATACTTTATTAGATAATGAAAATAAAATCTATTGATAAAAAAACAAATTTGAAAATTCGCAGGGAGCGGGGGATATCGCTAGATATTAAACGGTCGTGGGCATAAATATCTAAGATATTCCATTACATCATGTGACCTGGTATTGGCCAATCATATAGTTGCTAGTTAGATAGTAACATAATAATAAAAAATATTCGCAACATTTCTCTGTTTAAACAGTGAGTATTTAAATAATTGTATATAGGGATAAAAGAAGTGTAAATTCTTTCAGTTCAAAGTATCTTCTTATCTAGTGTTCAGGGACATTTTTAAATACAGGGTGTCCGGAAAGTAAAGATCCAAATGCTCTAATTTTCAGAGATTTACGTGTTTTGAGATCAAATTGCTAAAGAATGCTAGGAAAATTACTACAGTATAGTCAAAGCGTGTTACAATTATGGTTGTTATGGTAACCAGAGTTGGGTGTATGTGGAGCAACGTCACAGTTCTGTTTGATAACTCTTTTTCATTCTCATATCATCTGGGCAGTAATTATAATTATTCCAGATAATTTTTTTACTTGTCCAGCTTGTTGATTTTAATGAGTTAAATAATTTCAGGGGTTGACGATGATGAAAGTTGTAAGGAATGAAAGTTACGTATGCTATATAAATACTCTTAGCCGAGATTCCCTTTCGCCAGAGGCATTGGAGAGCTATATGGAGCACCACCCCGTAAGTTTAAAAACGCTTCATAACGTGTGAATTATAAACATAAATATCTTACAGTCAATACAAAAATATCACTTTCATTGTCCTTTGCACAATGGAATAAATTGTAGATACTATTATGTTAAGTCGTCCCTTTGTAAACGATTAATTCCAAGACTCGATGAACTGTAGATGATTTAAAAACACTGTATTTGAATGAGGTCTAGTATACAACTGAAGGTAAAATGGTCATAACTGTCCATTTGACAATTTGACATGAATAAGCACCTGCCTTGCTATTCCTGATGATACTTTTTGTATCTTTGAACTCAACTACCAACTTAAAATTGTGAAATAGATGAGCGAATCAGATACACTGGATCTAAAGATAGCCATGCATTATTTTGCTAGTTGAAACACATGTTTAGTACAAGCTTGTGTACCGCTACGCAGAGACATATAATTAATAGTTATATAGTTTTAAGTCCTACATTTTTATTTTACATTTTTATTAAATGTTCAACTTCTTGATTTCGATATGCAGTTAGAATGTGGAAATGTAATGTTAAAAGCTGCGTTTAAGAAACAAAATTGTTTAATTTAAAGGAATATTCCTTGCCAGACCCTTTCTCTCTTGATATGGTAGCTATAATCATATATATAGTTTCCATATTTAGTAAAACATGGGAAAATGTTTTAATATGGTCAATATTGATCATTTAAAAATCTAATGCTTATTTCCAGTGAGCTGCCATCTTTTAAGATTTCTTGCAGGAAGTGATGTCATCAACTCTCAACTTCTATAACCTTGCCCATAACAGTATAGGAAAGTAGCACAAAATCACTTCTAGACAAGTGATCATTACTTTCTGTGCAAAAATATTTTCAGGGCTTGTCAACTTAGAATAAAAGAAGAGATTTTCAGAAGGATCAAAAAGACACAATCTTTGACCATTTCAAAACATTTTTGCGTGTTTTGCTAAACATGGCAAGCATATATATGGTTATAGCTACCATATGAGGAGAGAGATGGTTTGGCAAGGAATATTCCTTTAATGATTTTTTGTGTTAAAGGATGGAGAGGATTTGATGTCTCCAAAGAAGGATGTTGATTTACCAGAATACATGCCAGCAAAAGAGGAAATCAGTGATCGGCGATTCCTCAGCGAGCACCTACGAGAGACATGCGAGGGGTTCCCCATTCATTGGCTTGTTCCCGCCCCAGCAAATGACTTGAACGGTAAATCTATAAATAACAGGGTCATTACCTTTATTAAGTTTTGTTAATTTAGGAATTCGTAAATCAATTGTTGTTGCCATGGGTATAATGACTGCATCCTTAGATTGGTCAAGGATGAGTGCAAAATATTTTCAAAAGTTTCTGATCAATTGTAATTTTAGGAGAAAATTGATAAAATATAATATATAGGTAATCAAGGTGAATTAACATTGCTATCCTTAAAATCATTTTTTATCATAGGGTTTAGGAAACAAGGGAAACAAGTGGAATGTGAAAAAGATTAACTTTTTGATGTATTTCTAAGGTCTTATCCTTGTCATTTTGACGCAAAAAAGCTACTTAAAGAAGGGCATGTTAATTTTAAAAGACATCATAATAATATAGGTAAATTTCATCCAAAGTACTTAAGAGTTGGTGAGTTAACATAACTTTGGAAGATCTTTCCAATGGTATATCACACTAGGTACCTTCTGTAAAGGTTTTAGCTGTAGCAGGGAGACGGGACTTATTTGACACCCTGTATATAATTATAGTTATAGTTGCATATCTCCCTCTGGATAAACCCCATATCCAAAACCTCCCAGTACATAACCCTTATTTATATATTCCCGGGAATAATTTCTCTGTCTTTATTTCGGATTATTTTATAATATACAGGCGACAAACTTCGGAACAGGGTCCGGGTCCATAAGCAACAAATTCGTGACCCTACTGTCCGTATGTTGCCAGTAAGCGAGCATATTGGTTGAAGATCACAGTAGAGTTTCCCATAGGGGGGGGGGTGTATAGAGGTTCCTTGAAATGCATATACAATATTTTTCAGCTCTCTTATACCATATACAATATTTTTTCACCCCTTTTATACCATATACAATATTTTTCACAGCTCTTATACCATATACGATATTTTAGGTGAAATACAATATACGATAGTTTTGAAACTGTTTTCGATTAAAGTTTGGATATTTATAAGGAAATAATATTATATTAGGAGAGAATCCATGTACTAAAGTAAATGTATTATTATAAGGCACATCAGCATCAGAAAAGCTGTGACCACATTTTATTTTCAGGTAAACAAGTTGATTTAAAACACATTTATGATATAAGATTCATGACTTCTCTTTAGTGATTTAACAACCAACTTTGACCAAAAAAACTAACTTTGACATTGCTGCAATTTGCTAAAGCCATTAGCCCATTACCTGTACAAGTACCATAAAGATATTCAAAATTAGCACAAAACCTGCATCATTGGAATGGGTGGAACCCAGTGCTCCTCTTTCTTATGACCTACTTTCCCATGACTTATTTAAATGTCCTTCATAGTGAGCCAGGAAAAAAATTCTTGAAACATAATTGATGCAGAATTGAGAATGTGGAATAAAAGATTCATCATGTGTTCTATGAAAAAAAAGTTTGCTGAGGAAAATATTTATCAGATAGATAATGAAGATCCACAATGCACAAAAATTTTGTAAAGCAGTTACCTGAAAAAATTAAGTATTGAAAACAGTTTCAGAAATAAAGGACTTCACAAACTTCCATGTAGATAATTCATTTTTGATTGGACTCGAGTCTAGAAACTAGAGTTTGAAATAAAGGCAAGATGAGACTTGATTGTTTAAACATTTGAAACAAGAGACACTTCGGGGTTTCAGATAAGGCAGCCTCAAAGACAGTATAAGTTAAACAAAGGTTTGTCAAAATTAAGCAAATTTCCGTGAAGGTCAAACCACATGTTTCACAAATGATTTCAAGGCAAATATGTATTGATGAGAATGAAAACTACTCTATGTAACTAGAAATACACTCTTAAAAATGAATTACTTGAGTATTTCCCAAGTATAAAAATTACTTAAAGTTAAATACTTAGTTTTACTTCATTTTACTTAGGTTTAACTTATATTGTCATTTTGAGTTTTTTAATTGCTAAATTATGTAAATGAGTATTACAATTACTTCAGTAAGTATTTCAATTTCTCTCCTTGCATTAGTAAATTCACCATGAATGAATTACTTAAAAATTACTTAAAAATTATTCAGTAGTTCAAGATTATTTAAGTAATTTTTGACTTAAAATGAGTAGTACAATTTCTCAATATAAGGATATCCAAGTAATAATTTTTAAGAGTGTAACTTTCTTTTATAGGACCACGGACGGTATCGCAACAGATTTCAGTCATACATTGGATTTTGGCTATTTTCTGAGGATTTGAACAGGTGCATATGTTAGGCCAATGCATTAACTCCAGGACAAGCAGTCATAGAGGTTATAAAATAATTTGGACTTTAAGACAGGGAAGGTGCAAACACCCCATCAACATGTTTTTTCTTTATTGTTGTCCTGATTTCCAGACCTTTCCACACCTGTTTTTTCAATGTTTGTTGCATCGATCACTATGTTGCGTTTTGAGACATGGTTAACATCTTTCAATGAAAATATGATTTATGCAGGGGTTTTAAAGATATCATTTTTGGATGACCAAAATTAAGCTGAAAACAATGGATCACATGAGTTTTCCCTATGGGAAAATAACATGAGAAATACATGTACTGTTTTCCACTTTATCCCAAATAAATCATATTTTAGAGGTTAACTGTGTCTCAAAGTGCAACATATTGGTGCATCAAACATTGACAAAACATATGTGGAAAGGGCTGAAAATAAGGACAACATTTCAGAAAAACCTTCCCTGTCTCGAAGTCCAAATTATTTTATAACCTCTATGAGTGCTTGATCTGGAGTTAATGCATTGGCCTAACATATGCACCTGTTCAAATCCCCAATAAATAGCCGAAATCCAACACATGACGGTTTGAAGACCAAATAAACACCTTTTGCTATATTATGCTATATTAGCATTGTGATGCTTGTATTAAAACATGCGCTGTATGAACACTTTATACTCAAATATTTTCATGATTTATCCCACATACCCCGAAACACGAGTAGCCATAGTGACCATATTTTTCATCAAAGTTAAGATGAGGCAATGACATTTGGCAGTCTCACGCCCGGTGATCTGATGAAATGAACGGAGGAGTAGCTGATTTTCGGTAAATTCAACAAATGTTGAAGATTTATTTTTTCAAGAAAAAGTTTACAATTGAATGGCTACATGAATAGGTGCAGTGCACAGGGAAATATGTTAGGTCTTCTTGGATTTTTTTTGAACTGATGGAGTTCTAAGATAAAAGGTCTATTAAAAAAGGCGCAGCGTCGCCAACGTGCAAATGCCAATGTTTTTGCTATAAATCAAGCAACAATGGTCTGCACGTCATGTAATAAATATATAAGCGACATTTTGATTACAGAATTCATTGCCTGTTTTTAAAAATAATTTTCCAAATGATAGATAGAAAATAATCGAAAATAATTAAAATTGAATGGAGGGGGGGGGGAGTGAACGGAGGGGGGGGGGGGGGCAGTAAAATGTCTTTAAGGTGGAAGAAATTTCCACAAATTCGTGTACTTGAAAAATGAACTCACTTACTCAGTAACTTGATGTTACAACTCTGAAAAGTGAAAAATGGGGACATATGGATTTATTGGAAGTTTTCATATGTCTTATAGACAAATTACTCCCCCCTCCATTCAATTTTAATAATTTTCGACTAACAGTATCGATTGACCTGGAATTTGAAACCAATTATAGAGACTACTTTTCCATGTTTTTCCAACACGGTTACAGTAAGAGAGTTGGCACAATGGGGGAACTTTAGGGTACAATTTCTTCATAATTAGCCTTCTTTAATTCTAGATACCATATACCATATATTTTCTATAATACCATATACCATATTTTTACACCTCTTATACCATATACGATAAATTTTGCCCCCTCTTATACAATATACAATAAATATTCAGCCTCTTATACGATATACCCCCCCCATAGGTGGCCATTATAACATTTTCCCTGAATCTTATTAACGATTAGTATCCAAGCCTAGTGCAACATACCACAGTGTTCGGGAGAGACTCGCCTAGCCTGCTATAACAATCTTACCATGGGTTGTCCACCGAATTTTTGAAATAAATAAACTTGAAGACACTAACCCCCTCTATCGTCAGATTTCTCAGAGAATTCTGGTAAAATCACCAAGGTCAAAATCACTCCGCCGCCAGCTTAAAATGAGATTTCCCACTGAACTCTGACATGTTTTCAGATAAATTAGGACCTACCCTATAAATATTTATTCCCGATTCACTTCCCAAACGCTAGATGGCGCTCCAATGGGGTAGGGAAGGAGAAAATGACTTTTTATTCAGAAAACCAAATCACTAACCGCTAATGTCCTTACTCAGGACTATATCCATTGACAATTGTGCTACTGGACATGAACCAAAATTCACAATTATGCCTTTCTTTAAATTTCATGAAGACGATATCGAACAAAGAATCGCCATGGAAAATCATTTTATTAACATTTTTCAACCCAAACTAAACAAATAAATTGTTTATTGGTTACTATACATGTAACGGTTAAATTGTACGTGATGGATAAATACTACTGACAATAATTAATTGTATTAATATTACGTCATATACCTTTTTACCTGTATATTTTTAAACCAGAAATAAACAAATAAATTGTTTATTGGTTACTATATAAGCGGATTATATTTATATTATGTCATACTTACCTGTATACCTCTTGTTCTCATTTTTGAAAAATCTACTGAGGAATAAAGAAACATGTTTAGATTTTCAAACGTATTTTATTAGTTCTTCTTATTTTTATTATATATATATAACAGTTATATAGCTAGTTTATATAGTTAGCTCAACACAGTGGGAGATATATAGGGGTTATGCACTGGGAGGTTTTGGATACAGGGAATATCCCGAGGGATATACAATATATCTTCCCGAGGGACCGAGGGAAGATGTATTGTATATCCCAAGGGATATTCCATGTATCCAAACCGACCGTGCATAACTGGTGTATCTCATACTTGAGTGGGTTTAGGGTAGATATAACATTTTCCACCTTTTTCAAATGACAAGATGTTTACATTTAACATTTTCGTTATATTCTTTTTGTTCAATACAATGAAATGGTAACATTTAAACTTAAAAAAAAAAAAATTTTAAATTAAAAAATTAAAACTTTTGATATTTAAACTTTTTTAAACTTTTGAAAAATTCCCGGGAGCGGGATGGATATATTAAATCTGCCCGCATTTGGCCTGGAGCGGGACATATACAATATATCCTGCCCGCTCCTCAGATACGATATATATTCCCGGGTAATATCTACCCCAAACCCACTCAAGTATGAGATACACATGTATATATCACCCGCTCACCTCAGATATCAATTATATTCCCGCATGTTATTTACACTCCCCTCCATAAGTTTGGCAACCTTTTTTCCCCATTGAACTACGTGTTAAAGCCTCTTTACCTTTGAATTTTTATTTACTTAACCGGCGATGAAATAACTTATAATATTGATGGAAAAGTAACTTGACTTTATTTCCAATACCTCCAAATTTTCTCAATTTTTTTCCTCAATTACAATAGGTCGACAATTGATGATAAATTTGATGAATTTTTGAAAATCGTCATTCCCATGTAATCCAATGGGAAATGGAGGGTTCGGGGCAAATCAGAAATCAGGATATCTTTTCAGTAAAAGATTCAGCAAAAAATATTTTTATATAGAAAATTGAATTGTCTAACTTTTTTTAACACTAAGTGTTTAGTTTATTTGATGAATATTAAAGTTACAGCGCTTCAAACTCATGTTTGAAAATAATTTTTCGCCTCCTGTGTTATTTCAATGGGAGAGTTTTTATTGAAAAACAATTTTGACTTTAAAGCCCTATAACTTTGTTGAACCTGAAGAAACATATCAATTTTTTGTTAAATAAAGTTAGCAAATTCAATTGCCTGCCTAACTCGTATTTTTGCAAAGACTCGGATAGATGGATATTCTGTCATATGACTTGCGGCAAACCTACCATTTCCCATTGGTTAACATGGGAATGTCGATTTTCAAAAAATCATCAAATTCATCATCAATTTACGACCTATTGTAATTGAGGAAAAAATTGAGAAAATTTGGAGGTATTGGAATTAAAGTCAAATTACGTTTCCATCAATAGTATACGTATTTTCATCGCAGGTTAAGTAAATAAAAATTCAAAGGTAAAGAGGCTTTAACACGTAGTTCAATGGGGGAAAAAGGTTGCCAAACTTATGGAGGGGAGTGTACCTATAACACTACTAAGTATGGGATGAAATATAGATTTGCATTGCATACATATGATTTGGATGGAATATATTCATTCTTTATCGACGATGTCTCGTGTTTTTCAGAAGATACTCAAAATTCTACAGAAAGACAGAAAAGAGCATTAAGCGTCCTAGGAAGCTCCCCAGCACTATACCACAGACCTATTTGTTGTCAGTTCTGCCTTTGGTGCTGTCGTTGGTGCTGTCCGCCTTGGGGGTGCTGCCCGCGTTGGGGGTGCTGCCAACCGTGGTTTTTGTCGTGCCCTCGTTTGTCATCGTCATTTTCTTCGCGATCGATCGCCGACTCTCTTCGACTCGATCGATTGGGCCCTTTAACACAGAAATAATAGAAAAACAATATACTTAGTTTAAAGTGCAAATATGGCAACAGTTTCTTCTTGAATTGTAAAAAGAGACGCAATTATATATATTCATGATTTCCTTAAAGCTTAAGCTAAGTTCACACCAACGGCGCTTTGATAGCGCTTTAAAGCGACGTGCAAAGCCCCTTTGTACGCCGTTTTAAAGCGCCATCAAGCACCGTTGGTGTGAACTTAGCTTCAGCGACATTATTGTTCTCCTATTGTCCTAACGATCTTGCTGATATTGAAGATCGTAGAAAACGAAAACGTATGTGTTTGTCTTGATCGTGGAGTTGTACTGCGTTAAATTTCAAGTGGAAAATTATTAAACAAAAACATGTTTCCTCAGAATTATGAATTGAATAATCATAATAAAAATCGTGTATAAAGCTAAGTTCACACCAACGGTGCTTTGATGGCACTTTAACGCGGCGTGCAAAGCTTTGCATGCCGGTTTAAAACGCTATCAAAGCGCCGTTGGTGTGAACTTAGCATAATTCAACACGATCGTTTAAAAATCTTAGCCGCGGGATACTTTTAAGCTAAGATCACACCAACGGCACTTTAATGGTGCTGTAAAGTGGCATGCAAAGCCGCTTTAATTGCACGCCGCATTAAAGCGCCATCGATGCGCCGTTGGTGTGAACTTAGCTTTAATTAAGAAGGCAGTTAGTTTTTTAATACGCATTTAAATACATCACTGGTGCTCCACTCGATTACGCTTGTTATCGAAACGAACCGTTTAGGTAACATAACCTCGAATGTACAATTTTCTCCTTATTCCACACGTTGTAGGCAGAATTCCCACGACATTTTCATTAAAAACGTGTGTCAGTAACGTGTGTCAGTAAACGTGTGTCAGTATCAATTGTTTAAGAAAACGGACGAGATTTGCACTGTCAACCCATTCCATTTACGTAGGCTAACAATAGTGAGGTATTAAATCGACGATTCTGTTATCTACTGAACTATTTGTTCGCAAACATGTACACTATATTTATTCTTTAACATATGATACTGATACAAGTTTGTGATTAAAATGCCGTGGGAGTTCTGCCTAAAGAGCGTAATTCGAGTGGAGCACCGGTAAAATACTAAATATGTTATTTAGGATTGTAGGGATTTACATATTCGAGTTTTTACCATGATCACTATTGTTATTAGGCGTATAATCACAGAGTGAAAAAATTATATTCAGTTTTGCTATATACCCCGTACATCTCGTATACATTGTATAGATCGCATATATACGAGGGTTGATCTAAAAGTTCCGAACCGTTTGCTCTAAAAATCTTAATACTTTATGAAAATTGTTCATATTTGGCCACAACCACCCCATATATAGTAGTTTCATTTTGTGTAAAAATAAGCAATAAATTTGACCAGCAGCATAGGTATCTGGTAACCATAGTAACATGACAACAGGGTATATGGAGCAAGAGTACGACATATTGTAGAGGTGGAAAAAAGTTGATTCTAAAAAAGTGTTACAGGGTACCGAATTTCAAATGTGTCATTAACCAACTATTTTTTCAATTTGTCCATGTTTCATTGTTGATTCTTGATTTAATTTCACAAAATAGTCTCTTATCCCCTTATATACACTTAGTATATCTGCTGGACCTTTGATCAAACACATCTTTAAATTCACCATCACCTGTCTCAGAAAGCCACTCAAGAACAGCAAGAAAAACATCATTTGACATTCAAAAGCATGTCTTGTCTTGTAATTCTTTCTTCAGGTCACTGTAAAGATAAACATCAGAGGGAGTCAGATATAGTGAGAAGGATGCAAGGGTAAGCCAAGGCATGTGCATCTTTTCATTGACGTTTGAGTAAGTATTGAGGTATGGAATTGCGCATTGTCGAAATCGAACTGGATTTTATGCTTTAATTTGACTGCTTTTGGCGCAAGGCATTCTTCTGGTCAATGACATCACAGTTGCCAACTATAACTTGTTTGATATCTGATCACACATATAGCATTGGTCTAATGAAAGAATAATTGATTAATAGGCATGACTAACAAAGGAGCACGTAGGTTATCGCAAACAATTTCAAACGAATCTAACTTGAATTATGAATATTTTCTGATCATGAACATGGGTGTATCTTTAAGATCCATTCATTATCTTCAAGAAAAGTATATATAATGATAATTTAGTTAATCAGACCAAAGTGATATTGAAGGGGCAATGGACCAATCAATATACTTTTTCAAAAATGTTGACCTTATTTTCACCAAAAATGCAACCTTTTATCATATTGTTAAATGCATAATTAGAATGTGCTTTGAGACATGTTCGATTTCCTAAAAGGAAAAGTTGATTGCTCCAGGGACTTTAAAGATTACTGAATTTGGATGACCAAAATGAACTGAAACCAATGGATAGCATGAGATTTTTCAATGGAGAAATAACATGGGAACACTTATCTTAAAGCAATTATTATAAGTTTTTCTTTCAAGAGCTATTTAATACATCAAAATAAAGAATAATCATGCATTAAACATTGTAAAAAATGATTGCATTTTTGGTAAAAATGGGGTCAATTAACATCTTTCAAAAAGTGTGTTGATGGGTTGATTGCTAGTTAAATATCTCTGAGTTTGTTTGACTTTATTCTTACTGTATATAATTTTCTTTGAGATGATGAATGAATTGATGTAAAAGATAAACCTGTCTTCGTTGTCAGAAAATAGTCATAATCCATGATATAACCTTCTGGAATTGTTTGCGATAACGTACGTGCTCCTTTGAAATACATTTGGTACCCTGTATAAACTCTTCAAGTGTCAACTTCTTTCCAACTCTACAATGTGTCGTTCTCTTGCTCCACATACCCTGTTGTCATGTTGATATGGTAACCAGATACCTATGTTAATTGTCCCATTAATTGTTAATTGTCACATTAAAGGTGCAATAATTAGTGCAGAGGGGTCATTCAACGATCATGGACCAGTGTCAAAATATATTTAAGTTATTAAGGATATTTCATCAAGACTAACATCTATTTTTATTATCTACAAAGAAACCCCCTAGATAAACATTATTTTAGCTGATATTCCTCTTGAAACATGGTGGATCTTAAAAATATAAAAGTGGGAGTCCCCTTTTTGAAGCTTTGAACTGAATTTACACTTCTTAATGCTGAAATTGATAATTTATCCACACATTTTAAGAAAATAGGTATGCCGAAGAAGATGTTCAACCAAATGTTGCCTTGATAGCTCAGAAAAAATGAAAAAACTTTCCTAATTTCTCTACAGTCCTTATTGCCCCTTTAATGGGACTTCTATATGGGGTGGTTGAGGCCAAGTATGAACAATATACATAAAATATTAAGATTTTTAGAGAAAACTGTTCGGAACCTTTGGATCAACCCTCGTAGTTTTGGAAGTTATATTTAAAATAAACATATGAACTTCAATTAGTAAACATATTTTTAAAAAAATTCTGTGAAATAGTGCCCGCGTATATTACGGTGATTGAGGTATTATGTATTCATCCAAGATATATCTATTTTCATTTACAAAATTTAAATGGAATTTAGATTACTGAATTTTGTCATTTCTTTTTTAGTTATCATGATATAAAAAGGGCATTCCCTGGTCGTGATTGTATATTGGGTTTATCAGTCGGGATCAATATCATATCTTCCATCGGTACCTTCGATCATTCCCTCGAGATACCATATCATCCCTCTGAATAAACCTAATATACAATCCTTCCCTAGGTATAACCTCTATCTATACACTTTTGAATTTATCTGTAATTTCTAGATTAAAAAAGCATATTTTTTTCAAAATATAATAAAGTTAAAAGTGGCAGTAAAGGAAAGAAATGGTAAAATATTATTAGCAATAATTTTAAACCAATTTTCCAACCAACCCCAAAAGAAATACCACCAACAGTTGAAAGGATTAAAGCTGAAACGAAATGATGTTTGAGACGAAATTATCGTTAACCATGACAATTCAAAATGTTGTAATTGCTTTCAACTCACTTTCTATTGTCGTAGTCTATAATGTCGTAATTAGAAAGCCTTTGTCAATTGCTTGAAAAAGATTAACATAATAAATAGAAATATTGCAAAACTAAATCATTTTGTTATTATGTTATGTTGCGTGTATGTTGTTTCATATAGTTCTTCATTTTCCCCGTTTTTAAGCAATATGTTTCAGTGGAGAAGCCAGGAAGAAAAAATCAACGAGGCGAAAATTATGTCCAAACATGTCCAAAAAGCGATGAGGCAAGGGGCTCGTGTGTCTCACCCTGTATCCACTAACGACATGACATTGTCCATTATTTAGATACAAAATGGCGGCTATGTAACTCAGACGAATATAGAATAAAATACGAATGTAGAATATGATAGCAATACAAGAACATGATGATAACTCTTTACGCGATGAGATTATGCACAACTGAATCAAAAAGTGATGACTCTTATAGCGCAGTCAGATGTCCCTTTGGTAGTTCGACTTTTTCAGGAAAGCAACAAACTTGGCACAGTTGTAGAAACATATGATCTGAATGAAAAATGATTTCGGGGCAATTGATTCGGGGTGGTCTTCATGGATTTTAAGCCTCTGACCCCCACCCCTATCAGGCGGGGAGGGGGTACATTATAATAAAATAAATAAAAATAGTTGTAAAGTATATTTCTTTAAATGCCTTCATTTGGTCATTGCTTTGAGCCTTGAAATTGAGAAAAACCTATTTTAGAAGTGGTGTTTAGGAAGGAAAATACATTTTAACCCAATTATCTAGCGTGAATTCATCTTTCAAAGGGTCAAATATAGGACATCAAGTACTGTATTTCAAGAATGTGATGTCTGATCATCCTGAAAAAATTCATACTAATAGAGATATTGGTGTTAATCACTCATATGATATATGGCTTGTGTAGCTCATGTATTTTTTGAGAAATAAATTATCGAAATTTGGATATTTAAGCCCTTGCGGCCTAGGGGTGACCTTATTTTACCTTAATAATTTTTAAGATACGCGATGTTTGGGCCTCATATGAATTCTAAATGTTGCATTAAGTATTGTTTTGTCATATTATTCCTAATTAGATGTAAAAAAATTATTGAAAATAAAAAAAAAATCAAATTTTCATTTTCGGTTCTAAAGGGCCAGGGGTAACCATATTTTACCCTAATAATTTCCCAGATATGTAATATATGCATCTCAAATTAGCTCAAGATGTTGCATATAGTTCTGTTTTATCATACTTCTTCCAATAAGATGTAGAAAATGATTGGATATATCTAAAAAATATATTTAGTCCTGTTTTATCATATCATTCCGAAGGAGTGAAAAAATGATCGGAAATTATAAGAAAATTACATTTTCATATTACACCCCCAATCCGCAACATCTTCTTGCAGCGCTGTAAACAGTACTGAACAGTGCAGTCAGAGTACTGCACTATATAGCAATGTACAATACTATTCTAACACCATCTGGTTTGGACAGCGTAGTACAGTACTGTTTTTACAGCTCAGTACTGTTTTAGAAAACAGCTGTGTACAGTACTGTTTTTACAGCACTGTTTATGAAACCATGCTGTTTGATGCAGTTTGAGATTGGTAGTGTAGTTTATGATAGGTCAGGAATGACCTAATTTTACCTTGAACATTTAAACAAAGATATATCATATTGTCTACTCAAATGAGCTCAAAATAGTGAATATAGTCTAGTTTTGTCATATTATTCCTACTGAGATATACAATAATGATTAACAGTTATAAAAAATGAACCTCAACAGCCATTTATTCCTTTCTAGTACCAGTGGCAATACTATCTAGTTTTATAGAACATTTTCTAAGATGTGAAAATGTTTGATAAGTCCAGTTTATACTAGCACGAGTAGTAGCATTGTTAAGATTCTGTGTATTATCATTTGAGTATATAATCCAAATCTATAAAACCTAATCAAAGGAGTCACAATTAATGGATTCTGACAGTCTCTCCTACAGCTACATAGCTCAGAGCAAATCAGATCTGCTTTCAAACATTTGCACCTGTTCTCTTGACACAGGTATCTACCCCATGACCTACATTTTATGTTGTGGCCTCAGTATCAGCAGTGGGAGTAGGCCAGCCACATTCATGTGGTGATAGAAACTAAGAATGCATCAGAATGAATAAGGACTCTAGTCTTCTAATTTTAGGGTATCAAAAAAGATTTAAAGCTTAAAAACACTTGCGTAACCTCTGGGTACACCTTCTATTCCTGCAAATCAGTTGACTAAGAGTAGTAGCAGAATGCATCTAGAGATTGTATGAAAAATGGTAAGGGCTAAACTTCGTTCATGGCCAAGTGGCCTTGAAATATCTAAGACAGGTCGTACATTCTGGAGGAATTTCCCCTCACCATAGGCCATATGCAATCCAAATTGACATTTTCAGCACAAGTTACTGCCAGTTTAAACCACATCAAAATCAACTGTATTGACTATGATTCTTATTAGGTCATGACAGAAGCAGTCTTTGGCATGCTTCTTCATACGAGCGAATGTTGATGGCAGATACTTCACCATCGGGCTAAGATATTGCAATACCTCATTGTGAGGTCACAATCTTCTTGCCATCTTCCTCCAGGGTTTCAGTTTTGATGCCTGGAAGGAAAACAGCTCCCTCCTGTTCCAACTATCTTAGGAAATCTTGCCAATTCCACAGAAGAAAATTAGTAGGATATACTTTCCTCACTGTTCCAGTTTTGTGCTGTTTGTATCTATGCTCATTAACATCAAAGTTGAATGACTAAGCTACATAGTAGATGCCAAAATAATAGACAGGGCATGTATAGTTAAACATGCTAACAGTGATATATAAATAAAATTGGGTGATTATGCAAATATGATATTACCCACGTTGGAATGTTTACCAGGACACTAGCTTAAAGGGGCAACAAGGTCTGTAGAAGATTCAGTTTTTTTACTTTTTCTGAGCTTTCAGGGTAATATTTGGCTAGACATCTTCTTTGACATACCTATTTTCTTAAAATGTATGGATAAACTATCAAGCATTAAGAAGTGTAAATTCAGTTCAAAGCTTCTATAAAGGGAGGCCCACTTATAGATTTTTAAGATCCAAAACATTTCAAGAGGAATCAGCTATAATAATGTTTATCCAGGGGGTTTCTTTGGGAAAAAATAAACATATATGTTAGTCTTGATGAAATATCCAAACTTGAATATATTTTGACACTGGTCCATGATCGTTGAGTGGCCCCTTTGCACTAATTGTTGCACCTTTAAAACAGCACTAGAGAGACTTGTGGAACTGGAACAAGGATAGTCTAAGGAGGAAACTGAAACCCTTGAAATGGATGGAAAGAAGATAGTGACCACATAAATTAAGGAGGCAATGCAATGTTTTAGCCCAACAGTGAGGTTCTGCCCTTGCTCTTAAGAAGAAGTAGATTCAAGGATATTTCTCAATATTTTCAGTAAGACTGCTTCAATCATGGCCTTCAAGAGAAAGACTAATACTCCTTACATTTAATTCTGATGTGGTTATCCTGGCATATATGTGATGTTAAAAACTGAAAAAGTCAATTTGGATAGCATATGGTAAGGGAGAAATCCTATCAATATCTACCTGCCCATGGCCAAAGTTTAACCCTCCCCATTTTTCATACAATCATTGGATGTAATGTTACATCTGTATTCTACTGCTATTGGTAGTGCTAAAATGGAAATAAATGGATTGAGATTTAAATGTGTCACTGAGTTTTCTAATTGTTGTTAATCATTATCTCAGTAGGAATAAAGTGAAAAACAGACTATTTTCCCCATTTTGAGATCATTTTATCTTGAAAATTAATAACATTTGGCATTCTTGTGCCCAATCATTGACTGTCATTATTCACTGACAGAATCCTTGACAGAAGCAGCTCACCTTAACCCCCCCCCCCATCAGGCTATGGTGACTGGACTTACTACCCTTTGCATTCATTCGACTTTCCTTCTCAAAAAGAGAGCTTCGTCTTCACTCTATCAGTTTTCAATAAATCTCTGAACTCACTGCGCTAATCAGAGTTTGTTGTCGAAATAAGGACGGCTTTCTATATGGTCATTTTCTCTGACGAAATCGCATCATTAATGTACACGCATTTAGCACTTGTTCCTTCAAGCTCGCTGATTGGTTGAGAATAGGTCAGCATGGTTTATTGCAGCTTGGGTCATAAATGCTTTAAGACCCAAGCTGCCAATGGCATTGGTCATGGGGACAGGGTTGCTAAACTCACTCCATCCTTTGCTTCTATATTATGGTAATATAATGATAAAATCACCTCTGACCTGTCAAAAGCTAAAGATGTCATTTTTCAAATTTCCATTATTTTTTACATCTCCTAAGGAATAATATGACAAAACAAGAGTATATGACACAATTTTAAGCTCATTTGAGATGCATACGTCTCATAATTAAGAAAAGTTCAAGATTAAATAAGCCCCCTCCCAGGCCATCATAAGCTAAAATGAAAATTTCAAATTTTAAGAAATGTCCAATCATTTTCTACATCTTATTGTAGGTATTATGATTAAACAGAACTATATGCACCATCTTGAGCTAATTTGAGATACATATGTTACAAACCTTGAAAGTTATCAAGGTAAAATATGGTTACCCCTGGCCCTTCAGAAGCGATAATGAATTTTTTTTTTTTTTGAAAAGTTCCAATCATTTTTCAATCCAATTAGGAATAATATGACAAAACAAGACTCAATGCACCATTTTGAGCTCATATGAGACCCATACATTGCATATCTTAAAAATTATTAAGGTAGAATAAGGTTACCCCTAGGCCGCAAGGGCTTAAAAATTCAATTTTCGATAATTTTTATCTCAAAAAATACATGAGCTACCCAAGCCATATTCTATATTTGTGATGATCACCTATACCCCTATTAGTATGATTTTTTCCAAGATGATCAGACATCACATTCTTGAAATACAGTACTTGATGTCCCATATTTTACCCTTTAAAATATGAATTCACGCTAGATAATTGGGTCAAAATGTATTTTCCTCACTAAACACCACTTCTACAATTGGTTTGTCTCAATTTCAAGGCTCAGAGCAATCACCAAATGAAGTCATTTAAAAAAATTTACTTCAAAACCATTTTTATTTATTTTTTATAATGTACTCCCTCCCCGCCTGATAGGGGTTGGGGTCAGAGACTAAAAAATCCATGAAGACCACTCCAGATCACTTGCCCCAAAATCATTTTCTACTCAGATCAAGTGTTTCTACAACTGTGCCAAGTTTGTTGCTTTCCTGAAAAAGTCGAACTATAAAGGGCTCATTTCTGGACATCTGACTGCGCTATTAGAGATAAAAATTAAAAGAAAATATACAATTGATTTACAACTCAAAGTTGATAGAGGAATATTTCTCAAAGGATGTTAGAAAAGCGACGAGGCAAGCTTGTCTCATCCTGGCTACGCTAGAGGGGTAATTTTATAAACACAAGTGTACAGTGAATATACATGTACATGGTTTAGTCAAATCGCCTACCGTCATTCTTATGACCCATATGCAATTTTATAATTAAAACGCGAGATTCCCTTTGTTAGACTCTTTTACATATTTCCAAGAATGTACATATCAACAAGTAAGATTAGTTTACTGGAAATACGCTATATTTAGCCTTTAGATCATCTCTTTAATTAACCAATAGACTAGCTTGTCATAAATAAGCACAGGTTCAACCTGCTCTTGTTATTTTCTAATGCAAAATGAAGTCTGAAGGCATGGGTGTATTTCCTTACTTTTATCAAGAAGGTATTCCAGACAAAATAGTATTCCGATGTCTTCATGCTTTATTTTGTACCAAAAAAACATGTGGAAGTATAGCAACGTTCTTTAAACATGGACCTTAACGCCCTTTCACAATTCACACAGGGTTATCCCGTTCCCGGACTATGGTCCTGTGAACATCTCCATCTTTTGCCTGTGCGATTACAACATGGGAGAATTTTTTACTCATCTTACACTTCAGATACCTACTTCAATAGATTCCTTGGTAATTTAGCATTCTTTTCGTGTAGTTGAATCCACAATTGTCTGGGTTTATCGGCAGAACGAAGACATTATTTTCGTTTTTGATCGCAATATTTGCGTGTAACATTTAACTTATTTCAACCGTCAAATTCCTCCATATTGGTACTTCCGGGCTACATCCGGGACAGCCAAACGGGGGATTCCCCTTTTAAATCCAACCGCCATTTTGAAAAGTGATGGAATCTCTCTCGATGAAAAAGAGAAAATGTTCCCGTTCTGCCGATATACCCAGACAATCGGCGGTTCCAATATATTAGAAGTTACATCTTGAGTTCTATAATGCATTGAGGTAGGTATCTTAAAGGCTGAGAGCGGGTATAAAAGGCAGATGGAACAGCCCACAACAGCCAAATATGGCAGTTTAAATGTCCAGTTCAAACAAAATGAGAAAATTTTCAAACTTTCTACGATAACAAGATTGTTACCATGAGTTCCAAGCTCTTTTTTGCTACAGAGGTTTGTGAAACTATCATGACTATAAATTTCAAATCAAATTCTAAAATGTTTTTTAGTTTTTGTGAAATAAGACAATTTTCCTTTTTGTAAATATGCTCATTAGAGTAACTGAAAATTTAAATTTTAACCAATGGCCATCTCTTATCTGTTTAGAAGTAAACAAACATAGCATTAGGCTGTTGCTCTCTTGTAGCAGACCATGTGTTTCTGTATATGCTGGACATTTAAACTGGCCACATTAGCACTGATTGGCTTAACAGTGACAGCTTGATTAATAGCTTCACCCGGGTCCAAATCTCTGGGCCTTTAAGTGTAAGGGGCGTAGATAATTCTCCCAAGTTGTAATCGTACAGGCAAATGAATGCGCTCAGTGCAGGACTATAGTCCGGGAACGGGATAAACACAGGGCGTTTCAAAATGACTGCCACAGATCCCCCTCCACAGTTAACCCAATAATCATAGGGCCCCATAATCTATATACCATAACACAGCTTTTTCAATTCTGGACTCATGTGCCAAATATCAGCATGCAGACTATAATGACTGGTGTCTTTGTGAACTGTTTAGTCAATACTACTCCATTTTGCATGACTTTGTGGCTCATATTCTTAATGACGAGAGGAGCAGATCACTGCATATAATTCTCATGGAATTCTCATGGAGATCTTTTAACCCTATGAGAAATTAACTTCAAGTTTTGATTTAAATCCAAGGATTTTCCAAGATCTCTTCATTTACTATCCTCCCTTCCATTAAAATTGTCAAAGAGGGTTTTTCATATTATTAAATCATTATTAACTTTTCAACAAAGACCAACCCCGCTTTTTCCTATTTGTCTCTGTTGGGATGAATCCAGGGCCAAACCATGTCTACTCGTTGCCAATCTCTGTCCAACACTAACATTTACAACATTAAAACATTAAAAGTAATGATTAACAGCAAAATATCCACTCGTTTTCCCTATTTGAAATATGATTTAATATATTTTCACTCAATATTTTCTTTTTTATTTGTTGATGAATCTATATAATAATTATATAGATTCAGTTTGTTCAGTTTCAAATAAGAATGCAGAAATAGTAACGTACATGTACATGTATTTTCTTTTTCTTGCCCTGTCTCTTTGTTGTTTTATTTCTACTTGGTTTATTGATTCTTATTGATTCAATATGGAGTTTAGATCTACTTGGTTCTGTTACAAAACAACACGAGAGTGTACACTTTAAGATATCTAAACAGAGGCTACGTCAATTTTCAGACAGGCCTCGGTTAAGCGTAAATCTCCTGTTTAAAAACCCCTATTACGAGCGAATTACGATTGAAAATACATATACCAATAAACACAACTTTACTGGTTGAGACTCGATTAACCACTTTTCGCTTTCAGGTTCAGTCATAGCTGATATATCCCATATTTAGTCAATGTTGCATATCCTCATGCTAGGTCAATAAGCACTTGCTGAAATCCTCAGATTATCAGAAGAACACTGCTTGATTAAGCCTTAGTCAGTAGAAATATGTCATTGTTTAATTGTTTTGATCTATTAAATGACTACTTCCCATTTCTTATTGAAAGCCCATGATTTTAGTAACCTTTTGGTCTTGCGTATTTCACAAGTTCGTATTGTCTAATCATATGATTAGAATCGCCATAGAAATCACATGATTCCTGTCATTGGAAATGAAACCCTTTTCTGTGTCGTCTGTGAAAATCTATCCCGAGAGTTGAACCCACCTCTTTAAAAATGTGAACAGTGTGGGTATCCTTAAAGAGAGAATCAGATATAGCGAGCAGGCTAAAGAAAAATTGCATTAATTTTAGAATATTTTTGACTCATGTCAAATTTTTTCCTCCCTTAGCAGGATCTTCGTCTTACATGAATATCAACTCATGGGCGAATCCCCATGATCAACTCAAATGGTTCATTTGCACTGGCCAAACTTATATAATGCACGTTTGGCGACATGGTTTGTTCATGTATGTATACATGAACAGACCATAGTCAAGCGTGGCGAAGTTAAAAACAGTGAAGACTGTAAACTTGTAGATTTTTAAATGTTCATTGTGTCCGTTCAACTTGAGCATGGCAAAGTGGTTCAGTTGTGCATGATTCGAACCATTAGGAATATTGGGTATTTATAAAAAAATTATTGAATCAACTTTGATTAAAAACATTAAACAGTTTTTACATGCTATACATTCGACCTTTAGTATAGAATCTATGTGTAAAAGCCACGTTTTTCCTAAAATGAGCCATGTGTCTTACAAACAACGATGATAACCATATCTTAACACACTATATATTATCTATATATTGTAAAACTAAAAACAGTTTATGGATGCTGAATGTATATTTTAATAATATTTATCGGTAAAAGTATAAAGCGTCCATTCACATTCAAATGTTAGATTCAGTAGAACTACTTCCTGGTTTAAGAGGGAACAAAGTACAGGGGTAATGGATGAACTGTGCGGCAACAGTGTCTGTTTCTAAGGTAGTGTATCGCCATTTTACTTATAATGTATGCTTTATATGCAGAGAACTTTTTATAGTTTTTCTATTGTTTTAGTGCTTCCCCGTATTTATAGTGCGTTGCAAAAAATCTTCAAACTTTGAGTCGATCAAAACATTTAGGCATAGATCTTAAATTATTTATCAATGGAACTTGCATAGGCAGATCGATTTAATAACCTCTTCCTAAAAAATGGTGAGAACTTTGTGACAAAGAATTTCATCAGATATTGCCCCGAACCGGTCCGTCTTCTCGCTGCAAGCAGATTGCCCCGAACCGGTCCGTCTTCTCGCCGCAAGCAGGATGAAATTCTTTGTCACAAAGTTTGGCATTTTTTATAAAATCAAACGCGCGTCATTGAAACTCACAAGATGTAAATAGCATGTCATTTACATCATACCTTGATGGGGAAAATAGATCTTATATGTTAGAAGTACTAAATAAAAGTTATCGTGAAAATGAGACAGTCGTTCTCGAGAGAAAAGAGCATAAATGCGCATTTAGAGAGTTTTGGTCCGTTTAAAAATCTGTAAAAAATTGGGGTACTTAAAAGCATCGGGAGGCATCATATATTTCAAATTAGACACGAGGAAGTCAATATTGAGCAAGTTATGGCTATTTTAAATTCAAATGAAACCGTTAACCCGTACCGGTCCAGCTTTTGACCCGTACCGGTCAATTTTCGTTAGCTGCGTATACCAAGGGTGAAATTCGGGCATGTTTTAAATCGTCTACGACCTTACGTGATCAACTAGTACATTTAAAGGACAATGTGGAAACAGAAAAACGATCCAATGTTATATACAAGATCAACTGCAAGCAGTGTCAGGGGTGTTATATAGGTGAAACCAGGCGTGATTTAGGAACAAGAATTAAAGAACATAAAAGGAGTACAATGAATGGTGATGTAATGGCATCTGCAATAAAAGAACATTCCCTTGATTATGATCATACAATTGACTGGCAAAATGTCTCAGTGATAGATACAGAAAATAATAATCTCAAACGTAAAGTTAAAGAGGCAGTCTATAAAAAGCAGTATAAACCAATGTTGAACAGGGATGCAGGATATCCAATAAGCCCTGTATTTTATAAACTTCTATGAATTATATTGATATTTCAATTGTTTCCTAGCCATAGTTTTATATATAAAACATTGGTGTTTCTATGTGAAGTTTATTGTCATAGTTTGTTGTCATAGTTTTTTGTCATAGTTGATTGTCATTGTTTATAATTGTGTTGTTTATTGTTACCTGGGTATTGTATTGTTCAATTATTACGTCATAAATAATATAACTGTGTACTTCCATTTTGAATCTTGAAAAAGCTAGTTGGATGACTGGCGAAACCATTGCACAGAATTGGTCGAATAGCCGATAGATGTCATTCATTGATTAAACATGACGTCATATTTGAGATCTTAAGATAAATCTGACGTCATGACGTCAGTGCCATAGAAACTGAGATTGTCTTATTTTATTTTGACGTCATTCCAATGTAATGAACCAGTTATATCACCAAAAGTTATCATATTTTGTTTGAAATGCGCCGAAAAGTTAAAGGTATGAGGATTCTTATCTCAACGGAATCAAACAGATCTACCTTCAAAGTTACAGAAACCTGAGATGACTAAGATACCATATGATTTTAAGTACCTCTACCAGATCGTTGAATATCCTCATTTCACCATTTTGACGCCATTTCTAATGGATTTCAATGGAGTCATGCATGAATTCCTCATGATTTTTTCAAAACAAATTGGCCGAAAAGTGTGCATGTGTACATTGCTTAAAACATGTTAAATCAGTAAAGGTTGATGTCTAGTTATAGAAACCTGAGATGACTAAGGTGGCAAATCAATATCATTCGCACAGTAAGCGTTCGAAAAATGTCTCCATTATGAATCCCATAGGCTTTGGAAAACCGGAAGTAATGGGTCTGCGCATGCGCAGTGAAATATTGGACAAATTTTGTGCAATGCGTTGAAAATAAAACATATTACTCTGAAGTAAATGAACTTAATTTATTATTAATATTATCATTGTTTAATTGTAAACGACAATTGAAATTCAGAATTTTTTAATATTTTCAAGAAATGGCCTTCTGCACAAGATAATTGTTTGTTTAGATGACTGTGAAAACTTAAATGTACCTTTACACAATGGAAAGTCTATAGAAGTACAACTTACTCCAAAATAAACCCTGCATTGATAGAAAGATGCCAGTCTATAAACGTTAGACTTGTGTAAGTAAAGTACTCTTTGGACAACAGGGAAGGGTTCTACGAAAGGTGAAATTTCACTTGCATAACACAAAAATCAATGAGTCATAGTACCTTTATATTTATAATATAGCTGTTCCACTTACAGAGTTGTACCCGAACTGACATCTTTCTCACGACATACGGGTAGTTTCTGATCTTATATTGCATACTTTAAAAATGTATAAATAGAATGAAATGAAATAGTGAGTTATTCCACTTCTATGAGACTACATGTACTTATTGGAGAATTATGGCAATTTCAATGCTCCAAACTCAACTGAACAAATGGCTAGATTGTACTGGTCTTAAAGTAAAAAATGTGATAACAGTACTAGTTCTACAGTTCTAGAATGCTTCTGTTGAATTTAATTTAAAAAGTTTTCAAATCAAGCCATAACATTAATTTTTAAGTGGTTGCTTCGCACTTTCTATCTTGATTTGAATACAGGGATAGAATAATGTAAAAACGATGCCTCTGTTGAATAATTAAAAACAATACACATAATATTTAAAAAGAGAACTTTGGACTATTAACTGTCACATGTTTATGTCTGCATGACATTATGACTGTGATAAAGAAATTAAATGTGTACAATAGATAAACTCTGAAAGAGTAAGGTTAAAACAGCTAAAAATATTCATGAATAAATGTAACTATTGAATAATGTAATTTGTATAAATGTAAATAAAAATATATTGTACATTACAAACAACAACAAATGTAGTTTCATACTTGTCTGTACCCAACAGCCGACAATCAATTTTAAATAGTTTTTCTGTCAATATCAAACTGCGAAAACCTGTACACTTGGCAAATGTTTATAAATTCTAAATGGAACACAGCATAGATTTTAGAATTTCTCTTGCTTTGATACTGTTATTTAGTAGTTAAGTACATGTACTAAGCTGCCGTGATTAATGTTATGTGCTTGTCTCCAAAGAGACGCATCACTAGTATTTGTTTGTCTCTCCCAAACCGGAGATGAAGTATCAGATACAATATCGACTTGTCTCTCAAAAGAGTCGCCCCTTTAGTCACTTTGTCTCTCTCATTTTCAAAATGAATTATACCTTGAGAATATTTCCTAACTTACATAGTATACATTCGTGCGATCCATTAGTTCGTGTGATGAATCCAACTCGAGCAACAATATCATTTTAAATTGTGTTCATATCAGTATTGGTGGAAATCCTCACAAATGGAACATTTTACAGAGGTACCAAAGATGCGATAATAAAATAATTACTGTAAATGAAAATTGTACCTTTGACCTTTTAACCCTACAGATATAACAAATGTTTACTGAAAAATTCAGCAAAATTGCACATAGGGCAATTGATCATTATGATGTAATCATCAGCTCCAATAGACATAATCGGAAAAAACTAGCACTATTTCTACAATACAATGTTGTCTTTAGAATAAAATTACGCAATCTTACATCATCAAAGTTATTAATGTTATTACACCAAATTGTAGAGAATTAAATGAAGTATATTTTGGGAAAGTTTTAACATCCTAGCTTTACTAGTTTGTTATTTATTTATTGTGATGTAATCATCAGCTCTAATTGACAAAATTTGAAAAAAGCTAGCACTAATTCTACCATACGCGTTGTCTTTAGAATAAAATTACGCAATCTTGCATCATCATGGTTGTTAAAGTTATTACACCAAGTTGTAGAGAATTGAATGAAGCATAATTGGGGAAAGTTTAAACATCCTAGCTTTACTAATAAAATTTTTACAAGGGGGGTGCCCTTTTGACCCCCCCCCCCCCTTAGGTGTTCGTGTAACTTTCTTTACCTTAGGGCTTCTAGGGATAATTCCAACTGGATGCTGCAGCATCTTACTTTAGTGGTCAATGGCAGATATTAATGCCATGCATCTAAAGAAAAGTGTTTCTGAAAGTAAATGATGTGTTTTTCAAGAGATTCAAGAAGAATTGGATAAAATACAGAAACTACATACAGTATGATTGATTTTAAGTTTCATGGGGTCGTTGAAACGGCGATTTTGGAATCTTTAAGTTTAATATGACAGCCTCTATAAGATTCTTTGGTTCAGTTTAACTATTTTAAATCAAAACTATGAACGACAGTAACTGAAATAAGTAGTCTGCGTACTGTTTAAAGGCCCACTATACTTAATTTAGAAGAAAAGATAAAAAATAATCATTGAAACGTGTTACACACTCGCTCAAATATGACACAACGTTTGATTTGCATTAATATTGAACCAAAAAAAAACCTCACATCGAAAAAAGCGTTTGAAGTTCAGACATCATTAGACATACATGCACATGTTAAACAAAGTGCATGTTTTAAATTACTGCTGATTTAAAAGATGGCGACACTTCTATAAAAATGAATATATCATGTAATACAACCAACTTTGCCATCTTTCCTTGACATTGATAAAAACTTGATATATAAAGCTTGACAGATCGACAATATTTTTTTGATAATTTAATGTAAGCTTTGATGTGGTCCGTTTGAAAATGAATGAAATGAAACATAAGGTTCTTATCAATACATTGGACATACTATAAAATTCAAATGTAATTCTTTATTTTGCCCAAAAACGTTGAGAATACACAAAGTGTGTCTTTAATGCCTGGGTCTAAATTTGCTCCGATCCATCGGCCGGCGCCCGGCCGATTGAGTGTTTTGCTCAATATTGTATTCAGTTTTGAACAAAATACTCAATCGGCCGGGCGCCGGAGTGAAAATCGGAGCAAATGTGACCTAGGCATTAGCGATACAGACGAAATAAAGCTGAAATGATGATTGACCTTGACAAAGTATGCTTCAAATGATGGGTGGCATTTATAATCCAATAATTTAAACGTGCAATAAAACAGTATGCCATATATTAGTTAATCTACTACGAATAAAGAGGCGCTCTCAAAATCTGATTTGTACTTTGTATCAAAATAGATTCATAAGATTTATACTTGATAAAGAAAATTACAAACCCAACTATTTATATTATACGAGGGGTGATCCAAAAGTCTTGGACGCCCTGTTCTAATTTTGTTGGTTTTTAATAAAATTACTTAAAACTTTCCAATGATAAAGGCCAACAACTTAACTACTTTGTGTACAAATTTTCAGAAATTTCAGAAATAATTTATTTATGTAATTTTCTAGATAGTTTTAATAGAGGGACACTGCCACCTCACTTAGAACGGTATTCACACATGGCAAATTTAAGCCTTAAATGATGCCGCTATTTGACTTGTTTCGCTAGTTTTGACCACTATCTTTCTTTTAATTTTGAATGTTAAACTATGTTAGTTTACTTCCTTTGTCACAAGGCAACCAATTAATTGTGTTTTAATTGTAATGTCATAGAGGACAATGGAAAATGACATCAGGTTTGACGCAAAAACATCTGAGAGTTGCCTTTGTGATAAAGTGCAACAGTCAAGGACACCCTGCCGGCCATATCCTGCACATGGACAACGCACCGTCCCATCGCTCCACACTTATGCAAGATATTCTCGCTATCAATAATGTTGAGCAGCTACCACACGCACCATACAGTCCAGATTTGTCCCCATGTGAATTTTCATTTTGCCCAAGATAAAAAAAGGGTTGAAAGTGAATTTTTTTTACTCATGGGGTGAGGTTAAAGTGGCAGTCCAGGAGTGTTTGTATCACCTAAGCAAGGGCGGTTTCATTAATGTCTTTCATTCATAAATCGGCACGAAAAATGTGTTCAAATTCGTGTTAAATATGTTAAAAAGTAGGCCTAAATATGTGAAGATGATGGTAGATGGATTCAGATTGCAAAATCGGAAAATTCTCTCATATAATGACTGGTGTGAACTTATGCATCTGTACCTAAAGTAACAGTTGTGCCGTAACTTGCTTTAAGTTCCGTTCCGAGAGGCAGGGTCCCCATATTAAAAAATATCTAAAAAAGTACCTAAAATAAATTATTTTCTGGTGAAACCTATACATAATGTAGTTAAGATGTTGATCTTTATTATATATTATTATTAAGTTTCATGTAATTTCATCACAAAATAGCAAAGTTAGAGTGGGGCGTCCAATACTTTTGGATCACCCCTCGTGCATGTATACTATGAGGGTATGCGTTCTAACGTAATCACAAACTAGAAGTGAAAATGAAAAAATCTATGTTCAATACAATTGGAGAGAACCCCTGTATTGACAGTTTGTTTACTTACTATTCATTTGTAGACATATCACGCGCACATCACGTGATTCGTTTTATTATTTTGGGCGTTTTGATTCAACCTGTCTGTAGATCAAGCCTGAAGGTAATGCATTTTAAGAATCTATATTTAAAGGTTTTCGTTAACGTATAATTCTTATAATTTCTTACAAAACGACCTACGTAATTCTATGAATGTTCATCTCTCTGGTAGTAATGTACTCTTAACAAAATTGTTGACAACACCATTGACGTTTTCTATAGTAACGGTTGCTATTTGTCTCATTGTTATGTAATAATTAATTATTTCAGTCTGATTCAAATATTATTTTATTTCTGAAGAAGTAGGATGGACATCTTACGAAACATCAAGAGAAAAATAAACATCTATGAGAAAGAAAATCAACAACTTTGTTAGGTTATTTCATGCTTGATTTTCAATATGAATTTTATTCCAGGGTAATATGATATTGACCGAGAGAAATATGATATTGACCGAACGAGCGTAGCGAGTGAGTGTCAATATAATATTTACCGAGGTCAATGTCATATTTCCCGTGGAATTAAATTCATATTGAAAATCAAGCATGAAATAACCTTTTTATTCCATAATTTAAGTTTTGAGAATTCAAGGAAAAGGAAATATTAAAAAAATTGAAAAAATGAAAATTTTGGAAAAAATGAAAATATTTGAAAAATGATTCAAAAATGAAAATTTTTGAAATAAATGAAAATCTTTGAAAAATTTTTGAAAAAAGAAAATTTCTGAAAAAAAATTAATTTTCCGAAAATATGAAAAAATGGAAAAACTAGTTTTTTTTAAAAAATAAGGACAATATGATTTTTTGAGTATATATGATTTTTTTTCTAGGGACAATATGATTTTTCGAGTATATATGATTTTAAGAGGGATAATATGATTTTATTTCCCAGGGAAAAAACAGTAGTATTATGGAATAAATAGAGGTTATTTACTGGGAGGGATTGAATATGGGTTTTATTCCGAGGGACAATATGATATTGACCAAAGGGTAATATGATATTGACCGAGGGAGCGCAGCGACCGAGTGTCAATATGATATTTCCCAAGGTCAATATCATATTTTCCGAGGAATGAAACCCATATTCAATCCCGACCAGAAATAACCTATTTATTCCATAATACATTCCTCTAAAATGTTACATTTTGAAAATGCTTTTATCAATTAGCTAAGGTTAAAAATATCAGGAAAACCAAAAATAGGTTAGTAGGTTCCAATACGATTTTTTTCCCGGGGACAATACGATTTTTTCATGTGATACGCTCCAATACGATTTTTTTCCCGGGGACAATACGATTTTTTCATGTAATACAATTTTTATTCCTTCATATTTCCCTGGGAAAACAGTAGTATTATGGAATAAAACTATATAATATATCATATATTGATAAAAAATAAAATGTACAGAAGCTATATATACAATGTATAAAAGTATGCAATAAGAACAGTAAAAGTTGAGGTTAATTTTAAATTTGCTCTTGTTAAACGTTTTGACCAGTTGGTTACTGGTTACAGTTGTACAGGCCCACCGGAATCGCCTGGCAACGAAAAAGTGAGATACCGTTGTTACAAATGGCGGACGTAACCGACGCTCCAATTCTTTAATCACCTGGTCCTCATTTCATGGGATTTTATCGTCGCTGATTCTGTGCATGTATTAAGCTCCTGTGATGATGTATCAAAAGATATCCCAATTTCGATCAAATTAGGTCATGAATCGCCACGATATATCGTATTCGATATCGGCAATGACAACGGAATCAGAATTTGAAATGATTTACAAATTTACAAACTTACTGTTCACGGAAATCTAATTGAAGCGACGGTTCTGTCCGCCATTTTTGACAACGGTATCTGACTTTACCTGTGATGATGTATCATTTGATATCCTAATTTCGAAACATTCAAAAAGAAATATGACCAGACTGTATTTACTTTCTACTTATTCGATTGTACTTCAGTTGTGTATTAAACACAATAAATCTTGATTATCAAATCCCACAGTCGTTGTTGAGATAAAAAGACTGTATTTGGCTTAAGGCCTTTGTAGTGATGACGTACGGTCGCCTACTGGCGTCCCTAGATATTTGAAAAACACCAAGGCCACTGGTGATCCACTCGATTACGCTGGTTACCGAAACTGTTCGTTTTGGTAACAAAATGTCGGAACGTCGAAGGTACGATTTTTCTTTTATGCTTATTTCGCTCGTTATAGGCAGAATCCCCACGACATTTTTTCTCACAAACGTGTATCAGTATCATATGTTTTAAAAAGGTACATGTTTGCGAAAAAATAGCTCAGAAGACAACAGAATCGTCGATTTCATTCCTCACTTAAGTTACATAAACGGTAAGGGTTAAACGTGCAGATCTTACTGTTTTTCAAAGTACCGTTTCGGTAATTTAAGTAGTTGTTTACAAATTATGTAAACATTGTTTATAAATGCATTTTTAGGTAAGATCCCACACTCTGTTCATACATCGCTGAGTACCATACTTTGAAAGATGACCCTGCGTTCCGCCACAGTAACTCGTTATTTACATGACAATTTGTAATATCCTTCCGACGATTTCGTTGCCTTCTGAACTATTTGTTCGCAATTGTGTACATTTTCTTAATCATATGATAGTGATACACGTTTGTGATAAAAATGTCGTGGGAAATCTGCCTACAACGTGTGAAATAAGGAAAAAATAAAAACCGTACCTTCGACGTTCCGACATTTTGTTACCAAAACGGTTCCAGTGTAATCGAGTGGATCACCAGTGAAGGCGAAGGGAGAAAACTTGTCTCAAGTGTCTGAAAATCATTTTCTGTTCTTACTATTCATTTTAAGAATTAATATGGAATTATTTCTGAAAAAGAATTCAAAACCCATAGAAATTATTCTACATAATACGAAGTGTCGTCAACGCATATTTTATGAAGTAAAATATTGAAACTTCGCAAAAAGGTCTCACACGTGTGTTTTAAGGGTGTCGCATGAATCTTTAATTCTTCGTAGTTTAAGATAATATTCTAATTAAAGTAATATATAATTTTGAAGCTGCTTTAAAGAATATTCTAGCTTCACAATTCTTGCTCGTTTTTTAAAAAATAGTTTTTACCCCAAAATCTGGCAAATATCTGCTGTGGACACATTACAGTTTGAATATTTTTCATCTTAAACGCTTATAACTCAACAATATTTAACTCCCATATTGTGATGTCATATAGTTTGAAAAATAGAATTTGTGGACATTCGTCTTTTTGCTCATTTTTTTTTACCTTCAACTTTTCAGACAAAAAATACGAGACCAATTTTTAATAAATCACATATGATTGTTTTGCACATAAACTCTAGTTTATTAATAAATAGTTGTTTTTTGTTTGTTTGCAAACGTATGTGGGTAGTTCTCAGTTATTCATCTTTCAGAAACAACAACACATTATTCAAATGTTGCTTCAAAGCATCATTTTTGGTTTTAGAATGAAGATTTAGCACTCCTCTTTATGAATTTAATAATCTACAGATGAATAGACAGATAGATTACACATAATTCATTGACACTACACTGTAGTTTATATTAAGGGATTTCAATGTTTTTATTTCTAATTATTTAAAATACGTATATGCAAATATCTATCAAATAGATTTCACAAAGAAAATCAACTATGGAAAGAAGCAAAGCAATCATGCATATTTTTGTGTTGTGGATGTTACTGAAAATTACTATTAGAAAAATCAAAGGTGTTATAATTGAAGATTTAATAAATTGAAATATCACTCTAGTATTTCAACATGGCAACACTTCCTTGTGATGTGTCATTTTCATTCCTTCTAACATACATAAATAAGGATAATTTGACATGGTTTATATGGACGTTACTTTTTGACAGTTGACGATTTATGCAAATATGTAACCTTCACGACATTTTTGAAAAATTGAAACTAAATGGGCATTCGTTCTGGACATTACAAATTGACCTACATTTTCATTTTGACAGAAACATTGTTGTGAAGCCTACATGCCATGTTAGTCTACATTTAGTAAATTTAAAGGACAATTAATTGAAGAAAGACTACATATGAATGATGTTTTCTGGGTTCTGATTTTTTTAAAAGCAGATTAGAAATCTAATCCAATGTTTGACAGACACTGCAACATCCATATAGTAAATCTAATTGCCTAATAAAATCAACTTTATATCAGAATTTTATATAACCCAATTACACATATTAAATATCTATGTAATTTTGTTTCTCATCATCATAACTTATGCATTCATAGTGGATTGGGCAGTAACGAAAAACCTCCTTGTATATGCCGATCGTAAAATGACTCAAAATGGCCGCTGTAAAAACGGACATCATTCTTTTTAAAAATTGTATGATTCTTTTCATTCTGACATTGCGATCATATTACTATCTTTAGCATGCCTCGTAGACATATGTAACAAAACAAACACAACAAACATGTACAGTATGCTTTATTTTTATTGCAAATAATCACCAAAGTTTCATGGCACTGAATTGCTAAATAACTGAGGATTACCCATATGTTTTCTTTTGTATGCGAAAAAGCGGAGGACGAAAGGTTTTCAAATGAATATCAAATCTTTCGTGTTTTATGATGCTCCTCACCGCTTGTTGATATATCTACGATATCAGAGTTATTTATCCTAAATATTTTGAGATAAAGAGGGCAATGTGGAGGACAAAAGAATTTCCATATGTGCACATTTTTCTCAAAAACACCCCATTCTGTGTCGTGTTAAAAGCTAAAATGTGTAACAATACGTGCACGAGCCTTTTGCGACGTGTCAATATATTTATTATTTACAGATGTATCGAAAAGTGAAAAGTGAAAAGTCAATGCAGTTCATGCATGGTGTAACACCTAATCGCTACTTATCCACAGGTATGAAAATTCCTTCCTCTACCCCCGTTACCTTGTTTGCTTCAAGTTATTCCCTATTCTAATGTATTAAATGTTATGACAACCGATTCTTCATTACAGTGTGTTCTTAGTGGAATGTATAATGGCCAGTTGGTAAGTACGGTGGATGCCTAAAAGTATATGCAGTCTTGTCTTTAAAATGGTTTACACTTATCCTACAGCCATGAAAGGATCCGTAATCATAAGTGAAAACAAGGTTAAAAGTTTTTTTTACATTGATTCTTACATTGATTCTTTACACATGTCATTCTGACTCTTAATTAACACTTTATAAAGTGAGTAATTTATTAGTATAACCCAATAAGGTGTATAATATTAAAAATTAACCTTCCTGTTATCTCAAACTCTGCTTGGAAGCCCACCATTGGATTAACATGGGAAATTCCTCCAAGAGAATATTCTAGGGATTAAAGAAATGGTGCAGTTTACACAATTTGAAAAATTATTGGCATACATGAAACCTATTTAAAACAGCATTTATATTATTCCAAAGCCCCGAGCACAATGATTCCCAGCCCTCTGAAGTTTAAGAAATAAAAATAACTGGGTGTTTATCCATGGATAATCCTTGAAAATGAGAAATAATATTTTGGATAATATGATGCAATCTTAAAGTCAATAAAACGTTTTAAAGAGTATTCCTGTTTTTAAGATGAAAAACATAAGCAAAATGCGTGAAAAAACTCCCCAAATTCATTCTAAAAATAACTCCTTTGATGCCCCTTTGATGAATATTTGAAAATTGCCATTTCCATGTAAACCAATGGGAAATGGTGGGTTCGGGGTAAATCTGATTTTTTGATATCTATTCAGTAAATGGTCCAACAAAAAATATTTTTTATAGAAAATTGAATTGTCTATTTTTTGCATGCTAAGTGTTAAGTCTACTCTGTGAACATTAAAGTTAGAGAGCTTCAAAGTCATTTTTGAAAATCATTTTTCGCCTTACTTGTATTTTTGCGAGAACTCGGTCGAAAACATGGATATTCTGTCCTATGACTTGCGACAAATCTATCAGTTCCCATTGGTTTAACATGGGAGTGAATTTCTAAACTTTATCAGATTTTTCATCAATATCCCCATTGGAAAAATTGAGAAAAATTGGAGGTATTCGAAATGATGTCAATTTATATTCCAAGTCCTTAAAGTAGACTTTTCTTTATAGGTCATGGAAATAAAAATTCGAACGTATAAAAAATTCGTCGTTTCAGAAAGATCTGGTCTAGTTTCTAGATATTTTTACATATAAATGTCTGTAACAACATTTTAGACATTCTGTTGGATTTACACTAGAACCCTAAGACGTCTTGGCTAAAAAGTTTTAGCGTTAAAACGTTTTACAAATATGATGTAAATCCAGATTTTCTCAAGAGCTCTAGGCTAAGAGCGCTTAGCTGAAACATTTTAAGACCCTAGTCATAGCCAAGACGTCTTAGCGTTAAAATGTTTTACAAGCGAGTGTAAATCCATCGGTTTTAGCTAAGAGCTCTAAGCCCGTTTTTTGCGTAGCGCCCATTTTAGACTTGACACTGCATTTTAAGACGTCTTGGCTAAAACGTTTTAGAAAAAATTGCCGAGTTTACATTACCATTTTCAAGACGTCTTACGAAATATGATTGAATTTACACCTAAGACGGTTCAGTCACCATGGCTATTCCGTTCCCCTTTTTACATATATTTTATACTTCTTGCCAAAGAATGCATCGGGTTCGTAAAAACATATCCTAGAGACAGCATTGTTGAAACCACTATAGAGAGTAGCGAGATTTGGAGCATAGTATATAAGGAATATAAAAGAACGCCAGGCGAAGATGGGAATGATTTTTCTCATAGGCTAACAGCGATAGAAATCATTTTCCTATGGTTGTTGTTGTTGGTATTTTGGTTTTTTCTTGGTATTTTTCGTTCAGCGCAACTCATGAAACCGGGCTAAGAGCTCTTGGCTAAATCGATGGATTTACACTCGCTTTGTAAAACGTTTTAACGCCAAGACGTATTGGCTATGACTAGGGTCCTAAGACGTTTTAGCTAAGCGCTCTTAGCCAAGAGCTCTTGGGCAAATCTGGATTTACATTACATTTGTAAAACTTTTTAACGCTAAAACGTTTTGGCCAAGACGTCTAAGGGCTCTAGTGTAAATCCAACAGAATGTCTAGAATGTTGTTACAGACATTTATATGTAAAAATATCTAGAAATTAGACCAGATCTTTCTGGAACGACGAAAACATCAGTTTGCTGAAATTTCAGTACCCTCCTGGTGGTGTACCTTACCCCATGCGTCCAACTGTCACGCTTAGTTTGATCCCTGTGATTAATATATATGATAGGCGACTTACATATCTCAATAGACCTTTCCGATATATCCTGCCATATTTTTATACATCAGAGAAACTTTGATACAAAATTAGCAATAACACTCTACCCTACCCCGTGACCACTTTTAAAAGGGGTACAGGCGACAGTGTAGTTGCAAATGGAGGACGTAAAATTATTTCCATATATCTGAAGGTAAATATATTTTATATATCTTTCTAGTGTTCTACTATCAATAGAACTGATTCATCCAGCAGTTTGTAGTGTATTATTACAAGAAAGTTTGGGAGAACCCGCTTACAAAGATAGAGAATACTTTACACTGTAAAGTAAAAATTAAAGGCATTAAAAGAAACATATTAGTAATTTCATAAATGTACACGAGCGCTGGTCAATTTCACTTGGAATTTGTATCTTCTTTTTACATTGATATGCAACAAAATCCCAATTCAAGTGATTTAGACGATGTGTCATCGTGTTATATGCATATACGGTTTATATTATTTTGTTCAAAAGCATTTTTATGTTAAGTAATTGTTTCTCTAAAATTCAAGGATGAATAACAGGTGCCAGGGATGCACCTTTAGATTATAATGGGAATAGGAGGAAACAATATACTTTCCTAACTGACAGCACTATAAATTAAAACCAAAAATCTCGAGCATGTGCAAACGAGGTAGGGTAGAGTGAATAGGTTAATCTTATTTTTGCATAGTCAGATTTCTACCTACCACCAATGCGATCATCAATTTAGCCAAAATATCATAGTTTTTCGAATGTATCAAAATGTTGCAGGGTCTATCGGAACGACCTATTGTGTTATTGAGAATGGCATCAGAACAAGTATTCATTTCTGTAAACATAATTACACGTACAGTGTGGTACGAATAAATCTAAATTCAAACATGTACGCCAATCTCGAGATATAAAGAGTGCAATTCGATATAAATTTATTGTTTCTTACTCTTGTTGAAAATACATATATTTATCTGCTTGTCATCTTACAACCCACTCTAAATTCTTGATACAACTACATATACCAAATTGTGGCAGCCAAACCCTATGAAATACCCCCGGTAAGGTTTTATCCCCCTTGTAAAGGAATTTTTCAGATAAGCTTGTATTGGTTAAGCTGTTTCCTCCTGTTGATCCTCCAATCGTTTTGATGAGTTGATAAAACATATATTCCTACATACGTCTTACACTTGCTGAGGACCTTTCAACATTACCATTTATTTATTATTGAGGAGGTTAACAGGGGTCCACAAAAAATAAAAATATTAGATTTTGATATTTTTGAAGTTTACAACGAATTATCTACTTGGGAATCGGTTGTTTGAAAGGTTATTAGCATGCTATATTGATTTTATCTGCTCACTTAAAAATACCATAAGCAAATTGAATTGATTTTGTTATTTTGTATCAAAATTGGACATTACATGATGTATGGGAAAAATCGAACTATATGATGCGATACTCGAACTATATGATTCGAAACTCGCATCATACTATGCGAAATACGCATCATGATATGCGAAACTCGCACCATCGTATGCCATTTTCAATTCATGTTATACCAACAGTTAATTTTCTTACATAACTTATTTTCATTCACACACACACTGGTTATATCAAGTGTCACACAAAGAGTTAGCACTAACTCCAATCACTTTCCAAAAATCCAAAAGTAATGTTGAAATGTCACACGGACTGTGTTATAAGTTGCATAGAATACTGAAAGAATTACACATGGATCAAAGTAAATTTCGAACGAACGTGTAAATTTTACACACGCATTGAGTTCAAACTCGCATAGGATGGTTCCCGCTCGCATAGGCTGTCACAAACAAGTTGCACTTCACATAGGGTGCGAGATTTGAAGTCACGTGATATTTACATCCTGGTTTTTACAATATGGCGCCCTCCGTTGAAATGTCATAAAATGTAAATTTTAAATTAAAAATATATAATAGGATACCCTAGGCCCTAGGCTAGGGAGACGTACAGTGACCATTTATCGAGAATCTACAAACTAGATCTTTTTATCTTTTTGCCGCGCTGATGTGTTATTTCGTTCAGTGCAAAAGTAACGCGAGAATTAGAACAAAATCTCGAACATCTCTGGAAAGCAATTTATGTTACATCAAGGTGTGTGATCGGTACATCAAGGTGTGTGATCGGCACATCATGGTTTGTGTTACACCCCAGTCACATTTCCTACGGCGACCTTGCGGTCTATCATTTCATCAAATTTAAAATTCACCGTGTGGCTGCCGTGGGAAATGTGACTGCAAAAGGATGAGAGCGCAAAAATTCATGTAAGATGTGTGAAAATTTGAAGTAAATCCGTTTGGTTTTCCTGAAATCGTGATGACAATATTTATCTTAAAACTTCCAAGATGGCCGCAAGAATGCAAAATGGCTACTGGAAAACGAATGAGCTCTAGGACTTCTTACCATGTAACATATGTGAACATTCAAAGTACATCTGTAGAGTGTTTTTTCTGGAATCGTGATGATTAAAAAATTCGGAGATGACAGCCAGAATGTAAGATGGCTGCCGGAAAGTTAATCAGCTCTAGAGCTTCTTACCATATAACATGTGTGAAAATTTGAAGCAAATCCATTTGGTGGTTTTCCTGGAATCGTGATGACTAGAAAGTGAGACTTCAAAATGCCACCTTGTCTAACCCCATTTTAGTGCCTTTTGCCCCTGTTTCTATCAATATAAGAGGTGTTTTCTTTATGAGGGAAGTCTGTTCTATCAAACGGTACAATCATTTCATCTGGGAAAGTATCGGACAACAAAACTTGTTTTCAGAGGGACCAGATCAGGGACTACCCGATCTCATGTACAGGGTGACAAAAAACTGGAACCCACTTAAGTCTTAATAACTTCGTCAATTATGCATATTGAGCTTAGTTATTTGGTACATGTATAGTCAACTGAATGTATGACAGGATATCAAAGTTTTAGCATTCTAGCTCAGTTAGTCTCCAAATGAGGCAAATCAGGGGAGTGGGGGCCAAGATGTGGCGGGTATGGTGACTGATTAATCGATCACCAAAGTGAGGTTGAAGCCATCGAATGGACTCATTTGAGGTGTGGGGTGTGTAACCATCTTGTTGGAACCATTGCTGGTCTCTTCTCAAGTCACGTTGTCTACCCAGTGCTCTCAAAAACTTTTGAACGTTAGGGATGCAACGTTCTGAGTTGACTGTTGAGTTGTCTTGAGTTCTGACAGACCTCTCTCTCCCCGTATAGGTTGGTTTACACCCCAGTCACATTTGTCGCACGGCGGCCGCAAGTCGGCCGCAGATCAATTAAATCGGTGAATTTCTGCGGCGAGCGTAGAAAAACTACGCTCGCCTTGCGGCCTCCGTACGGCGTATCCAGTTTTTTACAGGCCGCAGGGTCGCCGTAGAAATTATAACTCGGAGTTATAATATTTGTTCATTTCTGAGGTCCCCGTAGAAATCAACTGGCTTAACAATATTGAATCATTATTTGTTAATGTTTCACGATCACTTTTCATTTGATATTACATCCTAGCACTATGAATGACATTTATAAATTGTCCTGATGTAAATAAAATGAAAAAAAAGTATTATTTATCGACAGAAATTTAAAATTCACCGTGCGGCTGCCGTGGGAAATGTGACTGCAAAAGTATGAGAGCGCAGAAATTCTGCGGCGAGCGTAGAAAAGCAACTGGCCGCAGAAATGATAGACCGCACGGCGGCCGCAGGAAATGTGACTGGGGTGTTACCATCACTTTTCTTCTTTGTTGGTTTTACAGTTCCTTCTGAATCAAACTTCTGTACAAGCCTAAAGATTTGGAATAGCGAGGGGCTCTTCTTGCCCTGTGATCTCTCATATAGGCAGTTTGTGTCTCCTTATAGGATTTTGTCTCAAATACTTTCTCACAATATAAGTCTTTTCTTTTGTCGGCCATGGCATAATTAATATCTAAGCTACAGTACTCATTATTGTGTCATTTTGTCATGCATTCAGTCTAGTTTCTACCCTGAAGAAATGAAGAATGTAGGTATAATACTTTCCGAGAAATTTGATGATTTATGGGTTCCAGTTTTTTTTGTCACCCTGTACATTTACAGAAATACCAGCTAGAAATGGAACGTCTATTTTTGAGAGACTCTGCTTTTAACATGATACATACCATGTTATAGGCCCTCATTATCTTTTTGAAAGTCAAAACTATGAACAAAAAAGTCATTTAGACTTATTCTATCTATACTCAACTGCAACTTGACGTTAAAAATATAAGTTACCTGTAAATTGTTTACATAGCGAATATTTTACGACTTGTGTCTGTTTTTACGAAGGAAAAAAACTGATAGAAATATGGCGGGTTACAAAGACTCCCTTCATTTCGATATACAAAATTATGCTTTTCTAGTGAGATTTCATTAGATTTTTTATACTGTCATGAAAACGTAGCCTATACTACATGTACCATTATTTTAAGTTCAATTGCATTATTATGCATTGTTGCATTGTTAATATAATTTGCCCCATTTAGCATTCTTTTCTCCGAAAATATTTTTTGACGTTGTAAAATTGATTAGGGTACTTTCGATAACATTCTAAAATGATATGAGCAAAACAAATGATATCATTCTATTAAGCTCAGTATGACATTTTCCTTTGAACGTGCGTGGCATCAAATTGTCCCATCTCGACTTTTTCACCTTTGAGTTTAGTAGATGGAATCCAGGGAAGGAAAGACGACAAATATACACTTAAAATAAATTATATTTTGCAATCATAAAAATGCTCATGAGCTCAAGATTCCAATGTTACATTATATCACACGATTATCCTTATTTCTTAGATCTTTAGTTATTATTTATTATGTGCGTGACAAAATTTGTCCCATCGACGATTTTTTTACAAAAATAAAGAAATACGACGTCCTTTCAGCTCTACGGCAAATCGTGTAGAACAAAATGCTCTCAAGTCGTGGCATGATAATACTTTGAACAAAATATTTTAAATGATCTGGTTTGAGGACAGTAGTGAATAAGATCATTCAATGGGAAAGATTTTTTAAATGCAATTCTGGCAATTTCAATTAATCGGAGTAGCGGATAGTCATTAATAGGATAGCGGATAGTCAATTATCATTAACACCCAAGTCACATTTCCCACGGCCGCCGTGCGGTCTATCATTTCTGCGGCCAGTAGCTTTTCTACGTTCGCCGTAGCATTTCTGCGCCCTCATACTTTTGCAGTCACATTTCCCACGGCAGCCGCACGGTGAATTTTAAATTTCTGTTGATAAATAATACTTTTTTCATTTTATTTACATCAGGACAATTTATAAATGTTATTCATAGTGCTAGGAAGTAATATCAAATGAAAAGTGATCGTGAAACATTGACAAATAATGATTCAATCTTGTTGAGCCAGTTGATTTCTACGGGGACCTCAGAAATGAACAAATATTATAACTCCGAGTTATAATTTCTACGGCGACCCTGCGGCCTGTAAAAAACTGGATACGCCGTACGGAGGCCACAAGGCGAGCGTAGTTTTTCTACGCTCGCCGCAGAAATTCACTGATTTAATTGATCTGCGGTCGACGCACGGCCTTCGTACGACAAATATGACTGGGGTGTTCACCGCACGGTGAATTTTAAATTTCTGTTGATAAATAATACTTTTTTCATTGTATTTACATCAGGATAATTTATAAATGTTATTCATAGTACTAGGATGTAATGTCAAATAAAAAGTGATCGTGAAACATTGACAAATAATGATTCAATCTTGTTGAACCAGTTGATTTCTACGGGGACCTCAGATGTGAACAAATATTATAACTCCGAGTTATAATTTCTACGGCGACCCTGTTGCCTGTAAAAACCTGGATACGCCGTACGGAGGCCGCAAGGCGAGCGTAGTTTTCCTACGCTCGCCGCAGAAACACACTGATTTAATTGATCTGCGGTCGACTTACGGCCGCCGTGCGACAAATGTGACTGGGGTGTCATAATATTTTTTCATTTCTGCGGTCGCCGTAGAAATCAACATGTCGTAGCCAGACCGCAGAAAGTTTCCACGGCGGCTGCACGTCGGGCTCACGGTCGACTTACGTCAACCGTAGTGTTTTGTTAGGTAATCTCATATTCATTCTGGAAGTGTCTGAGGCAAGTGAACATTGCAATTCTTGAACAATTTTATTTTCTATTATGACCTACTTTGCTGTACACATTCGGCTTTCAAATTTCTAATGACCAGTACATTTTGTAATAACTACTTTGCCAATTTTGCCTCCTTCAGATTCACGCGGTGCCAACTACGACTGTTAATTTGAATTTTAGACCTACCCCATGTTTGAAAATCAACGATTGTAAGTCTGATATTGCACTGTTTTACATCAACCTTGGTCCATTAAAAGCTAAATGTAGTGTCTCGGATTATGTTGAAGACTAAAAAAACAAAGATTTATGATGAAAAGCAATATAAAAGAGTTATGTACCAACAGAAAGGCATTTCTGTTATGCTATGACTGGAACAAGTTAGAAGAAAAAACGTTGCAGTGTGAGACTCACAATCCTTGATTTTCAAACATCTGGTCTAACTTAACAGTTTTCGTGTATAGTTGGACCCCCATCCTTTTGTTATTGCGGTATTTTTTTATGGCGGATCTCAAAGAGGTATGAATGGACCTCATAAAATTCTATTGAATACAATCTTCTGAATGGCAGGCAAATCATCTTCCTCTTCATCCTTGTTCTTCTTTTCCTCTCATACGCTTTGCGTCTTTGGAGGCATGGCGTAATAGCATTTACTAGTTGTCATAATATGTGACTAGATTCCCTTAAGGTACTCGGGGTCTTGGTTTCACTCAACACTTTCTATTTGATATCCTAGCACTATAAATATCTTTTATGATTCATTCGCTCAAATTGCTGTTAGGCATGATGTAAATAACTGAGCATGAACGTTTGTGTAGCTGTAGTAGTGTATGGTCAACGTACGGTTGCAGGGCAACGTTGCATCTGCTTTTGTATCCGGAAAAAACTACGCCCTCCGTAGGGAGACCGTATGGAGACCGTGATTCGTCATTTAAAAGGCCGCACGGCAACCGTGGTTTTTATATCAACAAAATTCACCGTGCGTTTGCCGTAGAAAATGTGACTGCAAAAGCATCTAACCGCAGAAATTCTACGGCGAGCGTAGAAATGTTACTGACCGCAGAAATGATAGACCGCACGGCGGCCGTAGGAAATGTGACTGGGGTGTTATAACTCCGAGTTATAATTTCTACGGCTACCCTCCGGCCTGTAAAAAGCTCGATACGCCGTACGAAGGCCGCAAGGCGAGCGTAGTTTTTTCACGCTCGCCGCAGAAATTCACTGATTTAATTGATCTGCAGTCGACGCACGGCCTCCGTACGACAAATGTGACTGGGGTGTTAGCTTGGGTTTAGCATATAAATGGTCCTTCAAATAGCCCCAGAGAAAAAACTATGGGCCGTCAAATATGGTGAATTGGGAGGCCCTCACAATGTCTTATAGCCCCCACAGGTCAGAGGTTCAAGGTACTGCATTGGTTGGGATTCTAGTGTAGCCTTTGTTGTGTGTATCAATTTGAGACCACTTTTTTCATTTGGATATCATTTGGTCTCCAGACTAGCCTGCCTATACTAACTCTGTAAGGTAACTACTGAATCATTTACCGATAATTGATCTGATAATCTGTGTTTGGTCAGCCATCGTCATCCTCAAACATATTTCTCTGTGGCTATTTGAAGTAGTTTTTTAATACTCATTCCAAGCAAAAAGACCAAGAACAGCATAAAGGCAACATCCAAAGAGAAATCAAAAACATTCCACCGGAATTATTATCAAATGTTATGAACAATATTGTAGCAGTAAGGATACAGGCTGTCATCGAAATATGAGGTTACATCGATGTGGTGTAAAAGGTAAAGGTTTAAATCATCAAAAAGACAAGACTGAAATAAAAATAGTGTATTGGGGAGAAAACTTTCACGTGGCTTCTTTACAATACTATAAGTTATTGAATGATTTGAAGTGCAATACAGGATATATTCTGCTCGAGAAATTCCGTATTGAAACGAGACGAAGTCGAGTGCCAATACAGAATATCGAGACAGAATATATCCTGTATTGCACTTCAAATCATTCTATAACGTTTTTATCGTGTGATCCTCTGTATTGCTACTGAGAATGTCCCCTCCGTACCAATATTTTCTGTATTGCGACGGAGATTATCAATGTGGACAATCTCAGTAGCAATACAGATTGGTACAGCACAAGAAATGACCAATCAGAAGGCTTCATTTTACAGATCATACTATAAAATACAATACAATACAATACGATACAATAAAACCGCTAAATTACACAAAGCTTCTTTGTTTCACTATATGTATGTATATTTTCTGTTTAAGATGCTAGATCGAGGTGAATAATGGCGTCCACACCATGGCCAAAACGTTTTGTTCGACTTCTTTGTGACTTCCGGTATGTCGATGATGACGGTAACGAAATTGATTTCGAAAAAAATGAAGAAGCAGAGTTGGTAACGAAAACGAATGAAGACTGGTGGCATGTTTTACGTCATGATGGTAATATGTTTCAAATGGTCGGCGTTCTAGCCAAATATGTTGAAGAGATACCAGACGCGTACTTTTCATTTGGTGCTAACAAGCTTACAGCAAGTTGGAAAACTGATAAGCATAATGTCGTTGAAAGTAAAATACCTGTACATCCACCCAAAGTACCTGTCAGAGAAAAAACAGAGCCTAAAGTACCTGTCAGTGAAAGGCCGAGACCTGCAATTCATGTCAGTAAAATACCTTTACCTAAATTGCCTATCAGCGAAAGGCCTTTACCTCAATTGCCCGTCAGTGAAAGACCTCTACCTAAATTGCCTCTTAGTGAAAGACCTCTACCTAAATTGCCTCTTAGTGAAAGGCCTCTACCTAAATTGCCTCTCAGCGAAAGGCCTTTACCTAAATTGCCTGTCGGTGGAAGATCTCTTCCTCAATTACCTGTCAGTGAAAGGCCATTACCTAAACTACTCGTACCTCTAACTGGGTCGGTTGGCACCGCTGAAACATTTGGGAGCCAGTCTGGACAAATTGATACCGCTACTTTAGATGAGAACAAGTCCGATAGTGAGGTAAATACAAATCAGACACTCTTAATGGGTTTCGGTTCAAATAAAAAGTTTTAGAAATGTTGAAATCAAGGGTGTCCAAACTTAAGGTACTTTTCCGTAATTTTACACTTTCGAATTTTTTTTTATTAATATGGATACGTAATTTTTATGGATTTATTTATTATTACAATAGTAATGGCAGTTTTAATGTATCTTTGTCGCATTTTGTTTCATATTTAGCAACATACAAGACAAACAATTGTCCGTGATTTTGAGAATCATAAAATTATCTTCAATTATCAAACTTTCTAGTGATAAAATCAAACATCCAGTCGTTCAGTTTTGAAGATAATATAGTCTCTTAATCCCCCAACCTCTTAATTATTCTCTAACATGGGGTTTCAAAACGTTTTCTAGCTTTAAAGGGATATTCCTTGCCAGACCGCCTCTCCTAATATGGTAGCTATAACCATATGTATTATACATTCATATTGAGCACTCTCTTCATGTCCGTACATGAATTGTCATTGGGCTAACATTCGAAACGAAAATAAATTAGTCGGTGAACATTTTAAGGTTCATGAAAACAGTTGCTTGTTCGTAATAAAAGGCATTGAACATATAAATCTATTCAAAGTTGTAAATGACAAGAATGCAACTAGTAAGATGCCTGCTTATTTTGACTATGAAGGTCGAGGTATCATCATTAGAGAGATTTCGCACATACGTAAAATAAAACTTATAACGTATACTTATACTTATAAGAAAACGTACAAGGTGTTTCATAATGTGAGTATTTCGTCAGGAAAGATCTTCTCGGACTGTAATAAATAAAGGTCAAAGGGATGCCATTTGTACTTTCTTGAATTGTAGCATGTTTAGTTGATCCAAATGTGTTTGTCTAGAATAAAATAGGCTCATATATAGTACATACATATAGACCCATCTCTTCTCAAATTGACTTTTTGGAGATGCTCGTTATGAAACACCCTGTATGTCATTTGTTGAGCTACTGAATGAGTCGTTTCCAGGAATTGCTAGAACCTACTGGTTTGATTGGTGTTTCAAATTGATGGTTAAAGTATTTGATTGGATACTGTTCCTACTCAGCCAATTAATTTAGAAAATGCTTTCGGTCAATTGTTCCACACACATGTAGGTAAAGCTTTATACGGAGATCCAACTGTATACGTTTATCATCTACGTGTATATACAATTTTGTAAGTTCATTGAACTTATACTGATCATGAAAACTTTGAAATAATCAACTTGTTTATGTAATGACTCACTTGAAAGGATCATGACTCACTTTAAAGGATCATGTTTAGAATACACTTCAACTGCTAGGACACGAAAGCAAGCATTTAATTACAATGTGCATAATCTACACATGCAGATGACAGTGCATTCACAGTCTCTGGTTGATGGAGCTTTTCTATATCGGGAATAGTTATGTTCCATTAAGTACAATTTAAAATTGATTTTAGTAAATATAATAGTTCGACATGACCCTTTAAACTATACGTATACGTATAAGTTGTACTTTCACTTATGTGCGAAATCTCTCTAATATCATACAGATATACTGATAAACTCGCTCGGATTTTTTTAATTACAACAAAACTGTATCAGGTTTTGACCACTCTGACTTTGACGAAATGACTATGAAGATTCTCCTTTTAGATATGAGCCCCATGAACATGTATTAACAACAGGTAACTTAGACATTATATCCGATAGTTAAATCCAGACGTCCTTGATTTAATAAAGAAATGTCCGAAATTTCCTGAATCCAATCAAATTTTATGATAAACATTTTTTGAAGTTGTTGAAAATATGCGGAGATTGGATAAAAAGAGCACAAGATAAATCTGCATTAAATGAATGGGTATTGAAAATTAAGGATATCGTAAATAGACGAATAAAGAAACTTAAGTCAAAATATTTGAAGAACCAACAAGTAACAAAACCTAAACTACATGAATCCCCTTAAAGCTAGGTTTAGTGCTGTTTCAAGAGTCGGTTCCGCTAAAAAAGTTTCTGGACTATTGACTAGATATCTTCAAGCTGTTAAAAATAATAGGTGGACTTACTGTAAGGCTAGTTTTAGAAATTCTGAGATTAACCATATTGCAAATTGAGACGCAATTATAATTCCAATTTTAATGCTTGCAATTTAATTTTGATTTTACTTTTAATTTTATTTATTATACCACCACCCAAATAAAGGGTATTAGGCAAAAGTACATACAGTAAATAAGTATATCGCAATTAAGTATTTCATAACAAATATTACAATTGCCAGCCTCATTTAGAAACTTACATAATGCTAAGAATACATTGCTATCGGATTGTAACAGCTTGGCATATTTAAAAATACTAATGTTTTTACAAAAAAATATTGGGGTAAATATTGTTTTCTAATGCTTTTAACAGACTTACATCCTAATATAAAATGAAATTCATCTCCTAATGAATTCTTATTACATAGTTCGGCAGAATCTTCTATTTCTTTCTACATTTCCATACCTACCCCTCTCGATAGGTAATTTTTGTGTTGGGCATTCTGTATTTTGATAAAATGACTCAATATTTTTGAGGCAGTGAAAATAGGTAGTCTTCAAACTTGAAATCTGTTTTAAAAATTCTATAATTAAAACCTATGTTACTATTACTTACATCATTTCCCATGATTGCCTGAACTGGTCTTCTAGCCTTAATTTTACCGTTTTTACAAAATTTGGAAAATACAAACTACTAGGATTTAACCAAATGTTTGTCATACCAAGATTATCTAATGACTTCTTGACATAGTTCAGCAAGTCCATTTTGTACATATTTGCTGAAAGCATTTTTTCATTGTAAGAGCTTAATCTATACCAATATTTAAATGTACAAAAATCAAATTTTACCCTTAATGTCATTCTCCCAACTCACCATAAACCATAAAGTTTCGTGTTGATGCTTTGACCTTAAGAACATACTTTAAAACCTTTATATGTAATTTTTCTATTTTTGCATTGTTGATAAAGCCCCATACCCAAGCCCCATATATCAAATTGGGGGCAACAAGCGTTTCAAAAAGATGTAATTGTCTCTTAATCACGCCTAACCATCAACAAGGTACAGTGACAAAATATACCGTAGTACACTTTTGATGTACGATGTCACTATTCAACAGTTTTGAAGCAAAGACAACGATATAGGTTTGATGTAGGTTTTAAAAAATTAATCTTGGGAATACTTGAAAGATTTCATGTTTGATTTCGTGTGTATTCGTTAAAGAAGACATTTTTTGGCTATAATTTAAAAAATCAAAAGTATATTTTGTCAACTCGAATGTACGTTGTCCCATTGAACTTACTCAATTCACTGTTAACCCTAATACAGACAACGTATTTTTCATAACACTAACAGACAGGGGGGGTCAGATGCATTTAAAATTGAAACAGAACAATTACAGAATTACTTCGATTTGATTGAACTATTGAAACTTTCAAGATATATCATAAACGGGATTTTAAAAAGTCTTCAATAAGCTAGTAGCCTATAGATCAGTAGATCTATCTATCAATGTAACTAACAAAACGTAGGGTACAGGCGCCAAATAATCAAACAGGCTGGAAACAGACTCCGTGGAAGTGCTAGTCTTCAACATATTCTATTCCGAGACACTGGATGGGAGTTTGCGCTGGAAGCTAACACCAAATGGGCACAAATTAACCACCACCACAACAATACTTTCAAAAAAGCAAAAGCGATACTTGAACATGTTCGTTAAAGATCACTTGTTACTCATAAAAACCTTAATGAATCTTGAAATGAAATCATTACATTGTTTAAGATTACGTATATCTCATGCGTTTCAATTACAGGGACAACGAACATTCGAGTTGACAACATACATTCCTGATTTCTAAAATTACAATAAATACTTTAATATTTATTAATCTCCACCCGTCCTCAATTGTGAAGTATAGAGAAACATATCCTCATGAAAATAATCGACACTCTTAGGCAACAGGGGAAAAATGATCAAAGGAAATGTGAAAAATCCAACATTTTCCAATCGATCAATTTTCGTGGGTAGATTGACTACGAAAAAGATCGAGCACTGTTCCAAAATCTTTTAACGTTATTAGAAAGTTAAATGTCTTCCTAAACGAATACAAAATTTACAAAAACCTCTAGAAGGACGCAAAGTTTGAACACATACTTTTGCAGAGACGTTCATGAACATATGGAGAACGCAAAGAGAAACTTTTAAAGAATAAACTTTAGTACCAAAAGAGTTTTTAGCACATACTTTTTCTGGATATTTTGTGAAAGTTCAGAACAAATAGTACAGGCTGATAAACACTTGGATTAATTGGCTCCAGTCAGTAGGCTAAGCTCATAAGGACAACCTTGCAGTAGACTAGTAATTGGCTTGATATGGCTACTAATATTGCTTCAGAGTCTGATTCTCCAACTGTAAGCCAACTATTGGGCTTACACTCACCAACACAATCAGAACATGGTGACATTTCAATGACCTCTGGCCTCACCACATCAGTCAATCTGATCCAAGAAACACAACTGAAATCTGAAGATGAGAGGGAGGGGGAAACTAGCAGTGTTGATGCTAGTGCCATGCGAACTCTGAGACCACGTGCTATTATATCTAAGACCCCAAAAACAAAGAGGAGACCAAAGAAATCAGCCACAACAAAAATGATGTAACAGCAGTCCTTAAAGCACTATCAACCATGCATTCTAGTATAGATACAACAAATAAGCTGATGCAGGGCCTACAAAAAACTAAGCTAGCTATGAAAACAGCACAATGTTGCGAACTAGACAAAGAATGTCGCGAGTTACGCTCTCAGCTGTCAAAAGCTCATAGCACTGAGTCTGGATTACCAAAGACAGTGATTATCGGAAGCTCCATTATTCGAGACTTTGATACAAATAAACTGCATAACACAGAAGTTGAGTGCATTCGAGGTGGAACAGTGGACGATGTACATAATTCACTGACGGACAATAATGCTTCATATGACAGGGTCATTCTCCAAGTAGGTAGCAACGACTGCAGCAAAGATAACACCTCAGAAGATATCGCTAAACAATACCAGCTGCTTATCAAAGGAGCCAAAAACATTGCTAATGAAGTAGTTGTGTCTAGTATATGCCCACGCATAGATAATCCAGCAGCCCAAGAAAAGGTTGACACTGTCAGTGCTACACTACAAGGTATCTGCTCTGATGAAGATGCAAGTTTCACTTTCATAAACAATGACCTCTCGTTTAAACTCCAGGACAATTCCATTAATGATGCGTTTTTACATGGTGATGGCCTCCACTTATCGAAACCAGGAACAAACCGATTGGTAATCAACATGAAGCTCAAAACGAAAGGCAAGGACATTACCAAACCGTACTATAACCGTAACAGGAATGCCTTCAACAAACAGAATCAACAGAACCATGAAGATAATTATTACAATAATGATGACCCCAAACATGGAACCAATGACTGGACAACAGTGAACAAGAAACATAGAAATAAAGTTCGCCAATCTCCCAATAATCAAACAGATGTGACAACTCACGAACAATCTAAACCTCAACAAGGACACTTCTTAAGATGCATCAAATGTGGCGAAGCCAGCCACCTCACTAGCTCATGTTGGCACCCGTGGGTGCAATCAGCTTGGACACAAAGTCTCAAGATGTCCTGCAAACAGGATGGTGGACCAAGGGCACCAAGATTTCAACCGGTTCTAGATTCTTGGTGAAGTTATCGCCCTATCCCCACAATGCAAGGATAATGTCCCTAGGTCCCTCACAAAGCCTCGTAAATTGCATAAACGTTCACGAAGGGGTGCACATAAACGCAATAACAATGCCCATTTTCCTTTAAGTATTGCTTTCAACAATGTAGAATACTTAGGATTAGCAAAACAACATGAACTTGATAATCATCTGTCAATGAAACAGTTTGACATTGTAGGAGTGTGTGAAACGTTTTTCAAAGACTCGAATACCCCTACTGTCAGTAATAAGCAATATGAATGGTTTGGTAAGAACAGAATCAATAGATCTGGTGGTGGTGTTGTTTTTTCATAAAAAGAGATAAAGTTACTACTTTAAAAGAAAACCACTTAGATTCACTTAATGATGAATTTGAAAGATATTGGTTAAAGGTAAAGATAGTCAATGTAATTCTTAATGTTGGAGTCGCATATTTCCCAAATGATGGGAAGAATCCTGCTCTTACAGAAGCCCTTACTGAGGAACTAATCAAAGACGTTTCTCAATTTGATAATAGCAACGAATGTACCCTCCTTATGGGTGACTTTAATGGACGCATAAAAGAATTCAATAGTGGTCAAAGCAGTCACAATGGTAAATTCATAGAAGTCCTCAGTGAGGCAACCAATTGTACTATACTTAATTTAACGGAAGAATGTGAAGTAACATGGGCCCGCAACAACCAGTCATCCACACTTGATTATATTTTGGTCAATGACAGATTTATGAGTATTTATGATAAAATGGTTATTCATGAAAATCATGATGTATCTATTGGCAGTAGCCACGCTTTTCTTGTTGTTGAAGGCTCTTGTTGCGGGTCAGATTCTAAACCCAAATCAAAAATAAAATGTCAAATGAAGTAATTAAAACACCAAGTTGGAAAATCTCAGAAAATACAGACTGGGCAAAGTTCCAGCAACTTATAACAGAACAATTTAATTCCTGGGATAATTCTTTGTATAATAATATTGAGGAAGCATGGGCAGTTTGGAAGGGTTAAGTCAAAGAGGCAGCCTATGAGTCTGTGGGAACTAAGGTAATTTCACCCAAACATGTATCATTCTGGAATGAAGAAATCAAACAGTTAATCAAAAATAGAAGGGAAGCATGTCGTTTCTTTAGGTATTGGAAACGCACCAAAACATGCGACCCTAATGTGCTGCAAGAAATGTGGGATTTATATATTCAAAGAAAAGAGCAAGTGCGTGATAAGATTAAACAAGTACACATTCAAAACCATATTAACACACCCGGTGATCGTGAATATGGGACGGAGGGGGGGGGGGGGAGCAGGCAATTTCTGCTAGGAAATTCAACAAATCTGGAAGATTTATTTTTTCAAGGAAAAGTTTACTATTGAATTGCTAAATGGATAGGCACACGGTATGGTAGAATATGTTAGGTTTTCTGGGATTTTTTCTGAAACGATACGCATCTAAGGTATGAGATCTATTAAAAAAGGCGCAAGGCCATCAACAGGCACAAATCAACGTTTTTGCTATAAATCAAGCAACAATGGTCTGGACGACCTGTAATAAATACTTGTAAGTGATGTTATCATAACTAAATTAATGTCATTGCTGAATTTATAAAATAAGTTTCCATATGTGAAATAAAAAATAATCTAAAATAATGAATTTGGGACGGAGGGGGGGGGGAGGGGACGGAGGGGGGGGAGCAATATGTATATAAGACATGATTAGAGATGTTTCGCGACTTTAAGTCCTTTTACTCCAAATGTCCCCATTTTTCAGTCTCCAGGGGCATATCATCCAGTTTCTTACTAAGTTAATGAGTTAATTTTTCAAATACAAGAATTCGTGTGAAGTTGTTTCACTTTATAGAATTATTACTCCCCCCCTCCATCCCCTCCCCCCCTCCGTCCCATTTTAATTGTTTTCGATTATTTTTTATTTTACGTATGGAAACTTATTTTATAAATTCAGCAATGACATTAATTTAGTTATGATAACATCACTTACAAGTATTTATTACAGGTCGTGTAGTCCATTGTTGCTTGATTTATAGCAAAAACTTTGACTTTTGCACGTTGGTTGCGTTGCGCCTTTTTTAATAGATCTTATATCTTAAAAGAGTATCGGTTGAAAAATAATCCTAGAATACCTAACATATTTTATCATACCGTGCGCTTATTCAATTTGCAATTCAATCGTAAACTCTGTCTTGAAAAAATAATTTTACCAGATTTGTTGAATTTTCTAGTGGAAATTGCCTGCTCCCCCCCCCTCCGTCCCATTTTCACGATCACCGGGTGTGATTAAGATTATCACAAAGAATGCCGCAAAGAAATCTAATTCAAAATCTTTTTGGAAAACATTAAAAATGTTTAATGCAAAAGCAGGACACCCAATACAAATAAAAGACCCAGATGACCCAAAATTTATAATAACTGGCCCTCGGAAAGTATCTCAGTCAATTGCTAAATACTGGAAAAATGTTGGTCCCAACAATGTAAATGATCATACAGTAAAAACAGACTTGTCTCAGCAACTTAGAGAGCTTCATATGTCATCTACATTTTCAGACAATGCTTTATTTGATGTTACATTTGACGAAGGTGAAGTTTCCGAATGTATCAAAGGGTTAACTAATGGTAAAGCATGTGGAACAGATCAAATTCCAAATTAATTTCTGAAGCAAGGGGGCCTAATATGATTAAATCAATATCTGAGATATTTTATCAAGTGAAGATTAGAGAACAAATGCCCAAAGAATGGAAAGAAGGTCTTTTATTTCCCATTCACAAGAATTCAGATAAGGAAATACTTGACAACTATAGAGGCATAACAATAAATTCTAACATTTACAAGCTTTTCACCTCTGTTATGGAATCTAAGATCTTGAAGTTTTTTGAAGTTAATAACATTTTGGGTGACTTGCAAGGTGCCTTTAGATCAGGTTTGAGATTAGAAAATCATATTTTTGCCCTTAAAGGTATCTGTAGCATGAGGAAAAACAACAACCCTAAGACCTATTTATCTTTTTTGGACATCTCTAAAGCCTTCGACGTGGTAAACAGGGACCTTTTATTTTTACGATGATGGGAAAGGGGGATTCAATGCAAAGTCTGGCGCATTTTGAGGGACTTATATGTGGAAGTTAAAAGCAAAGTGATCTTTGGAACAATTTCAACAGAGTGGGAAGAGTGCAGCCCTGTCTATAGCCTAAAACAGGGTTGCTGCCTCTCCCCGACTCTATTTTCCCTTGTTATGAGCGACCTTGTTGAAATGTTCAACAATGAAGATGTAGGGTTACCTTTTGAAAATGAAAAGGTCCCAGTTATTATGTTCGCCGATGATGTTGTTTTACTTGCCGAAAATGAATCTACAATGAACAGAATGTTAAAAATTGCTGACATCTTTTCTATTAAATGGGGGTTCAATTTTAGCCCTAAAAAATCAAAGGTTATGGTCATTGGGAAAAGACTTGACAAAAATAAAAATGGATCTTAGGCAGCCATGAATTATTTGAGGTTAAAAGTTATAAGTATCTAGGGATATATTTTGATCGGTCTCTAAAAGACTCCGGCCACATTGACTTCCTTGCCGAAAAATCTAAACGAATTAAAGGTATGATAGTCTCCACTTTGACAAAACACTGTAATGTCATGCGTCTCAAATTTGGGGGTAAAATGTACAATTCAATGTTTGTCCCTGCCATTCTTCACGGCTGTCCTATATTCACGTTAAACAAAACTAACACAGATAAAATGAAATCAATGCAATATAATATTGGGAGATCAATTCTCCAAATTAGGTGTTGCCCAGCCACTGCCAGAGAAGCATTTTTAGGTGATTTAGGCTGGAGACCTCTTTAGTCCACGGTATGAAATTTCTAGGACGTCTAATTAAGGAGTTGGTGGCACCATATATGCATAATGATATTTGAGCTTATATTTAGATACCTACATGTGTCCCGCGTTTTATTTTTGTATAGCCGTGATAAATACGGCGGGCTTTTAGGCCGAATAATGCATGTCATTATCAGGGGTCAAAAAACGTGTAAAACGTTTTTCGTATTTTTTTCATAATTTAAAGTACAAACATTAAAAGAAAATCACATGAAAATATTTTTAATATATACATCAAGTTTCTTGGCTATCATTTTGCGGTATGTGTTCCTTGAAATACCTTATATATAAAAAATCAAGGTTACAACATTTTATGTCGTTTTTGAGATATTGGTGAAGCAATCAATATATTGGCACCTTTATTACCTGTGAATAACATATGGTTATAATATGTCAATTTTTTACTAAATTAATTGTAATACATTTTGAGATATGGGCAGCCTTATTCAGGGGTCAATTGCCAATAAAGGGAGACTCGTTGTTCTTCCTTGTCTAATACCGTCTGCGATTGAAAATTGTTGCATATGGTTGAACATGAATTGGTTGCTTATATAAGGACCATATCTTCAACATTTGACTACATGGATCTTTGAGAAATGTCGGCAATAATGTAAAAATGAATCGATGTATTGCATCGCAGTGACAAAATATAATTGTTGATATATTATACTGTTTGTTACACATTAATAAAAAATCAGAATTCTGAAGTAACAAAACATGAACGCACAAGTGGAAATGGAAAAGGCACAGCAACAAATGGAATGTGTTCAAGAGTATACTAATATAAGGGAATATCAAAGCATTAACATGCAAAATGCCAACGCATATTCGTTACATACACCGAACACCGAATATGTACTGTCAATGGACTTTATGTTGGAAACTATAACAATATGTCATAAGAAACACTAGCAATCCCAAAGTCAAACGTCTATCAACCCCTCCCGACCCACGAGCTAAGTATAAACATCATTCCCAGACCATTACACCAAGTAGCACCTCATTATACTCGAGTCATTACAACACAAATTGAATAAAAATACAAATTGTGAGCCACCCAATACTCATAACAATACTAATAGTATATTAGATATACAATATTTAGAATTTGGTCTTAATGCTTTGAGCTAGATATTATAATTCGTTTAAGGTGACTGTTAACTTAATCGATTTTCAGAAAAAATTGAAAATTTCACAATCTTGAAATTTTCAAACTCTTCCTGAGAAGTCGTTTTTATTATTTCACATATGCTTGTGCACTGTAATTATTACAAAGACATCAAAGAACAACAAATAACTTTAGTTTGAGAAAAAAAGTGCCGTTTAAAGAATTTGAGAAGATTTTTTTCTGGGAGTAGCCCGCGAAAAACCGCTGATTCAAAATATCTGAACATTTCAGAAAATATACTTCAAACATATATCAAAAACGAAGGAGCAACGGAAATTTGAAAAATTACCCGATAAAAAAATTGGGATCAAAATAAGGAAAAAAGTACACTTCTCAAATTGTTTTTTTCTATATTTTTTTAATTTGTATGAGAGATTTCAAAATTCTAAAGCTCCTTCCATTTTGGGCTATATTAAAGGGATGTTTCAGAGAAATTAAAAAAAATGTTCAGGGACCTTTGCCGTGCTACTCTTTTTGTCAATTTTTCTGTCAAATTTTCAGAGGACTCAAATTCCCATTCCAAAATGTTTACTGTTTCTATTTGCATTACCACAGTGAGCCTAGTTATATAAATGATAAGTGGAACTAAAAAATTGAGAGAAAATCCAACCAAAAGACAGTTAATTTTGATGGTCAGATTATACTCAAATGCCATGTGCTTCCTGGTTTCGGCCATTTTGGATTTTTTGATTAAGTTATAAGTTACCTTAACGTTTAAAAGGGTCAGCATCCCACTGCAAACCTAAAGCCTTCAGTTTTAGCAAGTTAATTGACGATGCCTAAAATAATCCCCACATCCTTCAGCATCTCGAGTACATAAACTTATTTTACGGTCGCAAAATTCAGAAATTATTTCACAAAAAGGAACACTGTTCATTAAACAAAACAAAATACCTCAAATAAAGATCAGTGACTATAGCATTTGGATTCACTCGCATGAACCAATCCTCTCATGAAAGCTCTTATATAGAACTAATAATTCGTTTATAAATCACAGGTAATATTGCCTAACATAATGCATTCGCAAAAAAGTAACATCTCACATGAAAAATCAAAAACATAATAGCCTCATGAATATACTGACAAACACGAATACCTCACATATAAATCGTAACTGATATAACAACTTCTTTAGTATAGTATATTCCTCGCTTATTACGTGGTACTGTATGAAATGCACTCAAAAAACCTAATACTCCACATCACGCGGTACTAACTTCGACCGTTAATTTGAATTTTTGACCTACCAGGTGCTTGAAAATCAAGGATTGCGAGTCTCATACTGCACCGTTTTTCTTCAAACTTATACCATTAAAAGCAAAACAAAATTGCCTTTCTGTCGGTGCATTACTTGATTGTAAAGAGTCCCTCGTTCACGCAGCGTTTTGGTCCCCAGCTGTCGGAAGGCCCTCTTACAGCTGGGGACCAAAATGCCGCTGGAAGTAGGGCCTCTTATTAAGAGAATAATGTACCATCAGAAAGGGATTTTTGTTATGCTTTGAATGGAACAAAACGGTGCAGTATGAGACTCATAATCCTTGATTTTCAAACATCCGGTAGGTCAAAAATTCAAATTAACGGTCGAAGTTAGGACCGCGTGCACATAAAAACTTGAATTAATCAAACGTTATAGGATGCGCCTCACATAAAAAAAACAATATAGCATCACAGAGTGCACTATTTGAAAGGAATACCTTTTATAAAATTTCAAATATTATCACTACTACCCACCTAGTTACACAAACGTATCGTCAGTGTATCATGGCTGAACTACTTCCGGGATTTGAATTTGGTAAGATATTTTTATTTCTCGATTTACATCTACTTATAAGTCAAGATGTGGATTATGGTTTGGCTCGAAGTTATGGGAGATAATCTAGTTTGAGAATGTGTCGATGGTTTTAGGTTTGGTATGTTAACGAAGACGCATTTCACATATTTAGTCCCTCGCTTTTGTTACACTGACGACCGGCATTAATATTGCCAATATTACACTGATATTGGTCGTTCATCAGTGTAACAAAAGCGAGGGACTAAATACCTGAATTGTGTCTTCGGTAACATATAAAACCTAAAACCATCGACACATTCTCAAACAAGACTATCTTCCTTAACTTCGAGGCAAATTATTATCCACAACGTGACTTATAAGTAGGTGTAAATCGGGAAATAAAAAAATCTTGCCGAAACCTAGTCCCGGAAGTAGTTCCGCCATGATACACTGACGATACGTCTGTGTAACTAGGTGGGTAGCAGTGATTATACAGAATATAGAATGAAGTTAAAAGAAACTTGTACTCCCCTAAAATAAAGTGTATGGATAGTACTCACAATTAGCAACGACCCAGGGACAATGACTACCACTCCACATAAATATATATATGATATTGAACTTCTTCACTACTTCTTCAGCATAGAATTTACTCAGAAATGAGTAATACATGGTATTCAAGTATAAATTAAATTACCTACTTCATATGTGACATATAATTTCACCCAGAAACTAGTTTATCTAGCAATACCCGATATAAAGACAAAAGAGATATAGCCTGGGAGTAGCCATTTTGTCCCAAATTCTATCCAAAATGTCATGAATATGTACGCACAAGTGCCAAATGCGAAAGACCAAAAATGACAAAACATAGCAGGAAAATGAAATGTCTAAGATCTCATTGCCAAATGGAAAGAAAATCCAACTATCCCAAATCAATATACAACGTGAAAGGAAAATGTATCTTACAACACTCACAACAATTCGTAAAAGTGCAATTCGCATGGCTTTGGCGACATAGAGTTTGTGCACAAATGAATAATGCCTGATTTGATAAAAAGTTACAAATTATAAAATGAAGTATGGGTTCCTAAAACTCGAATGGAAAGATCGGAAACGAGAGATGTTGGATTGCTGAAAAAATGAGAGAACCGGTCTTACAAAAAACGATTCGATGTCGTCTTTAAATATCGGAGGCTCGTCTGAAAGATTGGATGTGTGCAACACTATAAATTTCTCCAAATTCCAATCGGGACTTTGCACGCGATGGATGAGTTGATATGACACCTTGGAACAACGATACATATCGTGAACACAGATGATAAAATATAGATAGTCAATGAAATAAAATATAAATGAGTGCCTTTAATTTCGTATAATTCACAATCTCGCCCTGCTGAATGAAATCGTCTCTAACGGTGTCACTCATCCATCACGAAGGTTGGTTTCTGGTTCTTATTAATGACAGTATGGCCCTCACTTATACATTTACATTTAGAATAGAACGAACATTTGTCAAGTTATGATCGAAACAAAAACTAAATCTTGTCTTCGCAAGGGACAGTTCAAAAAACTAAATTACTATCTTGAATTTCACAAATCTTGCTCTACTGCATCAAATCGTCCTGAATATAGTCACTCGTCAACCACGAAAGTTGATTTCTGGTTTCTTAATCAATCATTCTAGCGTTCTCATTTATAAAACAATCGATAATTAAAACTGAAATATATTATAATGCATTCAATGTTTACTTTCTTACAACATTGCATGGTTATTTTATTGTGGGAGAACAGCATTGTGACACTATGATATTTGCGACGCATTTGACTGCGCCTTCTTTATTCCTCGATGAATCAACTAGTTTAAAAATGTAAACATTCCAATACCAAAATTAGATTAATTATTTAAATGATACATCCTTTATATTTTTATTTGATTACGTTTTGAATATCATTAACAATAATCCGTTGTTTGACCCTTGAAAACGCAAGAAATATTTCCGTGAATATATTGTTTCTATAAGTACAAAACTAATATGTTACTAATTATAGATTTTCTGAATATTTCGCATAATTTGGTCACATCTGCTCTGTCTTATTTTTTCTAAATAATAAAACGTTGAAAAGTACCCTAGTGCAATGCACTAATTGAAAAATGACATTTACGTTAAAATAGTATTATATTTCTATGTAATCCTAATCCCTTAAATTATATATAAGTTTCGATTTACAATTTGAGTCTCATAAAATGCACTAAAATGCGCATGAAAAGTTTCACGTTTTTTGACCTCTTGTGATGACAGACATAATGCGACCCGAAAGCTTTAATATTTTTTACCAAATGGCATTTTAAAAGCATAAGGACATATGCCCCTCCCTAAATATCGGTTCAAATGTCGTTATGCATATATGGTGCCACGGATTTGTAATATCTATGAGCCATACCATGGACTACTTGTTGATGTCATTGAAAAAAGGCAAACAGATTACTTTATATATTTAAAATGTAATATCAAAGAAGGGTCATTACATAAAAAGATATTTAAGTCTATGTATGATGGCTTCTGTGCTAATGATGAAAGCAAAGCATTCCCTTACTTTTCAAACATAAAATCCATCCTAACAAAATATGGACTGGATGATGTTATCTACAGAGATGACATTGACTGGTATCAGGCTTTTATCAAAATATCAGATCAAGAATCAATCATTTTAAATCTGCATTGAATGAAAAGTCTTCACTCTCACTGTATCGATGTCTAAATCCCCATCCCTTCTTAAAAAAATTACCCGACCACAGATTTTGACTTCTATGGGCAAAAATTAAAGTTCAAAGTTAGATCAGGTTGTTTTGGCTTAAAAACAGAATACAAAAAATGGGGACAGGGAAATGGAATATGCACGTTATGTGATTAAAATATAAAAGACACCATCCAACATAGACTTTTTGTTTGCCCTTTCTTTGGTAATGATAGGAATACTTTTTATAAAAATGTTATTGAAAAATGTAATCCAGCACTATCCTCAGGTATATTACCAGTCAGTGTGCAAATTAAAACATGTTGGGCCTTAGGTGAGGACATTTTTACATTGTGGGGACAAGAAGAAGCTTTTAATTTCGATAAATGCGTAAAGGGTCCTTTAAAATGTGTATATAAACCCCAGACCCAATAACATGTTTTAGTTTCCTATATATAATGCCTGTAAACTGATATATGCTTTTAAATGTGTTGTCAATGTCTGGAAGACCCATTTGTGTTCCGCTGTAATAAAAGAGTTTCCAATAAATAAATAAATAAAATAAAATAAATAAATACACACGAAATTAATGAAATCTTTAAAACATGTATTCTTTCTAAATCGCCCATTAGCAATTAATAAATTTTTTGCTTTACACATTTGTATCAGTCTATTCTCAAAATTGTTTACTCTGTGGAGTCATGTGAAACTCGTTTTACTTTAACATTGTAATTCTCCAGCTGATCTATTGCATTAAACACCATTTTGTATATACAGGGTGTCAAATAAGTCCCGTCCCCCTCTACAGCCTAAACCAAGATATATTGTACCAAGTGTGATATATCATTGGAAAGGTCTTCCAAAGTTATGTTAATTGGTATATATCTGACATGTGTCAATCAGTCTCACAAATTTTTACATTATATCAATTGAGGTGACTATAAGCCTATAGAAACATGGCAATTTGGCGTATTTGGCAGGATTTTAAGAATCGGGTATAAGAAAAGTCATAGACCTAAAGATGACTAAATATGTATATGGCAATGAATTAAACCAATCTCTGGATAGGGTTAGGTGTGTACAAAATAGAGGTGCTAGGAAAAATGGTGAAAACTTACTATAAAGGACATCATGAAAATATAGGTGAATTTCATTCAAAATACTCAGACTTGGTGAGTTTTCATAACTTTCGAGGATCTTTCCAATAGTATATCACACTAGGTTCCATCTATTAGGGTTTTAGCTGTAGCAGAGGGGAGGGACTTATTTGACACCCTGTATAATATGCAATTTTACAGACCTTAAAACAATACTATTTTTGCAGTATAACTTGCTAACATAGAACTTTTTCGTTAACGAGCCCCCCAAAATAGACACAAAGTAGCAAAATTTGACAATCAAATTATGTTTCCATAGCAACCATCATACCTATAGTCACCAATTTTTTACCAGTTATCAATGACATATATGTGCATGTATTCTGAAAAATTATGGTTATTCATAATGTTTTTGTAAAGTTATTAATCATGTTCTATGTACCCCCTACTTTTGTCATGCGGGGGTCTAAATACTGATTTTTCCCAAATTTTGTTGAAAATGACAAATTAGGATGTAACTAGCATGGTCTCCCAAAATTCTACCTCCATACCGCAATTTAAGGGCTAGCCCATCAACTAGTTATATAGAATATTAAAGCTGTTCGTTTCGATAAAAACCCAATCTTCAGTTGTTCCTTGGTTCCTAGTGCTTCTGTTGGCTGTATTGATAAAATAAACAGTTTTGAACAAATTGGGAAAATATATCTAGTTCAAATGAGCTCGCGGTTCGAATCCCGACGCTATCCTTTCTTATTCTTTTATTTTTTTTATATTATGCAGAAGAAAAACATTTATAACCAAGTCATCTTTACCAAATTTGCGTTTTGGAGCATGCGCAATGTCAGCCTTTAAAATTCACACGACTAACTTTTATCATCTCATACAGGAAGACATTGGCAGTTACATCACGATGTATGGAAATGTAGACGCTTCAGGAATAACAAAGCCACAGATGAGGTAAGAGGAGGAAACGATAGTATAAAAAAGGTAGTGTTATATAGGCAAAAACATTCTCGAAAACGCAATTTAAGTGCGATATTTTCCTACAAACAATTGTTTGTCCCTTTACCCAAATTCATTTGTGCCCTCTCCCCTCTGCGATTTTTAATTACTTGTCTGATTCCATTATTGTTGGAACCATTGTGGACCATATTTGATTACCTCTTCAGAAACGTTTGGACGACCCCCTCTCTCTGCGATTTTTTATTTCTTTTCTGATTTCATTATTGTTGGAACTGTTTTAAACCTTATTCAATTACCTCGTTAGAAAGTTTTTTAAAGAGGTCAAGATATAGCTCAAATCGAGGTCAACGTGACCAAGGGGGTGTAATTCTTTTTACCTTTTGAAATAAATTGTCAATTTTCTTTACAATATTTTTTTGTGCAAAAAATGCTTCGTTGCCTAAAAGAACAATCATTATCTTTCAAATAAAACTAATAATATCATGGTAAAAGCTTTTCTAGAACAAAAATAGCAGGTATTGCAAAGTCCCATTGAACTTTGACTTTTTTGTCTAGCATTCATATTTCAAGATGTACACAAATGCCAATCGGTGATTTAGTATGTAGATGTATGAAGGTATGACTTGGTATTGTTCCTATATAATTTCGGTCCATGATGTTGCCTAGCAACCACCTAGCAACGGCAAACATCGAAATAGTGAAATTGAAAAATTCGGGGTAACGTGTGCAAAACATTTAGGAATATGTAAAAAAAATTCAAAGGTATTCATCGAATAATTTTTGAAAAAATCTATTTTTCTCAAATTCGTGAAGAGAACGCGTTTCGCGACTACTTGGCGATTGACTGTTTTTTACATTTAAAAATTCATAATACGGTCAATAGTAGTGGCTCGATTTTCATGAAATAAGCATATTGGAAAGAAAATTCGAATGCTAAATTATTATCTATCAAACAGAGCAATTATAATCTTTTTGCATTTTCTAGAGCATTAGAAACAGAGTAACAATAAATATTTCATGAATTTTAATCAATGGCATTAAGTTCCAACTATCATAACTTTGCCCCTCAACCCCAAATTACCATGGTTTTTACGCCAAAACGTGTCTTATATCTGTGGCTCAAGCTAACAAATAACGGAGACTCAAAAACGCACTCTTGAAAAAATCGTGAGGGAGGTCGGATTGACTCTCCCCTCCCTGCAGATATGAGGGTTAATGTTCAATTTCTTTTTCAGCGAAGAAATGGTTTTCTCAAAGATTCCATCGAAGCTGGATATAAAAACAAATAGGACAGGTAATTAATAACATGGTATTGCTGTTAAAAAATCATAAAGGTAAATATGAGATATAGAGGTTCTTATATGAGTACCTGTGCAAGATCGTCCATTCTTGATGAGCTTTGATAATTCTTCTTTATCGAGTCGAAGACGAGATAAAGAAACATTATCAAAGCGAGTCAAGAATGGACGATATTGCACAGGTACGAGTACAAGAAAGTTTTTCTCATATGACTCTGTATCATGCCATATTTTCACCATTTTATCATAAAACTGAGTGAAAAATAGCTTCAAATTAATTGAACTTCATCTTTCAATTGTTATGACGTCATAACAATATTGAAGAAAATACATAGATACACATGGCAACAAAGCTCCATTGTTATGACGTCACAACCTAGTTTTGTAGAATTAGCATGGATACGCATAGCAATGGTCTGTCCGTTGCCATGTTGATGATGTTTATAGACCAGTGATGTCACAAGTAAATCTCATCTTGCACGTGTGACTTTTTAGGATGAAAGATGGCAATATCCTGCATGGGGTAAAGATGGCTGTATCTTTGTTAGTCATATGAGAAAATGAGGGATATAGAGGTTTAGATTAGCGTATATAATCCATTTACCTATACCTAATACTATACGTAATTTGTTATTGCTCTAAGCGGTATTTTACCTAAGTTACAGGCAATCTCCTAGCATTTCCTTTGGATCAATCGTACCTCAATACTTTTGTAGTGAGGTACGCAACGAACGAAATAATTTTGAAAATGAGTTACAGGGTTTGCGATGCGTAATTACCTATAAATGGCCGAAGATAGGTAATTCAAAATGTATATCTAACAAATTACAGCGGCGGATCCAGAAGTTGACAAGGGGGGGGGGGAGTATGGAGAAATACTATTGTGGAAAAACTTTTTGGGCCCCTAGAACAAAAATCATTCAACAAACATTGAATCATGCTAAAAATTTGACATTTCACCCATTACAGTAGCTACACCACTCTCTCTCTCCCTCTCTCCCTCTCTCCCTCTCTCTCTCTCTCTCTCTCTCTCTTTCTAAAATGTAAAACAGTTCATGGTGGTAACATATACTGGCAAATACCATGAAAGCCACTGCACGGTTTTTATACTATAATTAGGATGTCATTTCTATCATGAATCGTTGTTTACGATTTCGTAACCCTTTTACGTTAATCTTAGACTCATTTTACAAAGCGCATACGTATCAGTATCAAACATAATAGTCCAGTAAAACCGTGGCAAAAATTGACAAATGAAGGAAAAAATTGCAAAAGTATTTAAACCTAGTGTAATCAATGCATAATGATGGGTTAAAAGACATATCAAAAATCTAGAAAAATCTAAGTAGTGGAAAACTTCGAAAATCACCATTTATACCCCCTGGGGTACTTTTACGAGGGGGTACTATGATAAACCTTAATAATTTCTGTTATGTACCCCAAATCACATTCAAATTTTCAGGGATCATGCAGCTATACATTGTCAGTTATCATGGCAAGTTTGATATTGATTGGTGAAATTATTACCATGGCAACACAATTTAATTACACAAAAGCTGTGAATATTTTGGATAAATCCAAAGCTTCCTTAAAAACAAATGTCTGCTTATCTTTTTAAGTTATTCCAAACGAACACAAATTTGACCTTTAAAACATATTTAGGAACTTAGATAACATGATAAAAATGATGAACTCGTGGATGTCTATGACTCTGGACTTGATATTTGGTGACTACTGCTCAATCTACTAAAGTGTGGGTGTGGTACTTTTGGTTACATTTTCTAACAATTTCATTTTGACAATATCAATCACAGTCATATTTATAGGGGTCATGAATACAGATATTATAATTTGATATGGTAAGTCTGAACATGATTAGTCAAGTGGTTGCCATAGTAACACAATATAATGAATGCAAATAGTGGCTAGAGATCATTTCAAATAATCCTTATATCTTAACAGGTTGTTCCAATTACATTCACCTTTCAAGAGAGTTATTTTGTGTATGATTCTAACAAAATTAAGTTTGGATAATATTGATACATGGTTGTTATGGCAACTTTACTGATAGTGCTGTTTGTTAAGACACATGCTTTGCTACTGTAGTATCTTCTTACTACAAAGTACGGCAGGTAATGTCTCTCACTCTCTGTCTGTCTGGATATCTCCTTCTAGACCCTTCAACCTTGAGTCACCATGCTTGATCAATATTCTTAGTGGATAAATGAGTATCATATTAAGGTCTTAGGTCAATATCTCGGTATTTGGCATTTTAAGATCCTGGGCGGATGCTGTGACCCTTGACGACCAATGATAAGGTAACCTGAAGTCAAGGTCAATGTTATGGGTCAAAGTCATTCCACTTCCATTGTGTCTCAATCTTTCTGATATCTAGTTGTTTGTAAGAGGATGTATTCATCTCAGACTTTTGAGGCTGAGGCTGTACCCATCTTGAGACTCTTGAGACTGTACCATCTCAGATTCTGAAGGATGTATTCATTTTTAACTCTGGAGGCTGTACTATCTTAGATTCTGGAGGATGCATTCATCTTAGATTTGGAGGATGTACCATTTTAGATTCTGGAGGATGTATTCATCTTAGACTCTGGAGGCTGTACTATCTTAGATTCTGAAGGATGTAAGACTGTACCATCTTAGATTCTGGAGGATATATTTATCTAAGACTCTGGAGGCTGTACTATCTTAAATTCTGAAGGATGTATTCATCTTAGACTTTGGAGGCTGAGGCTGTACCCATCTTGAGACTCTTGAGACTGTTCCATTTTAGATTCTGAAGGATGTATTCATCTTACACTCTGGAGGCTGTACCATCTCAGATTCTGAAGGATGTATTCATCTTAAACTCTGGAGGCTGTACCATCTTAGATTCTGGATTATGTATTCATCTTAGACTCTTGAGGCTGTACTATCTTAGATTCTGGAGAATGCATTCATCTTAGACTCTGGAGGATGTACTATCTTAGATTCTGGAGGATGTATTCATCTTAGACTCTGGAGGCTGTACTATCTTAGATTCTGGAGGATGTATTTATCTTAGACTCTGGAGGCTGTACTATCTTAAATTCTGGAGGATGTATTCATCTCAGACTTTGGAGGCTGAGGCTGTACCCATCTTGAGACTGTACCATCTTAGATTCTGAAGGATGTATTCATCTTTAACTCTGGAGGGTGTACCAAAACTCTGGAGGCAGTACCATTTTAGATTCTGGAGAATGTATTCATCTTAGACTCTGGAGGCTATACTATCTTAGATTCTGGAATATGCATTCATCTTAGACTCTGGAGGATGTACCATCTTAGATTCTGGAGGATGTATTCATCTGAGACTCTGAAGGCTGTACTATCTTAAATTCTGGAGGATGTATTCATTTAAGACTTCAGAAGCTGTACCATCTTAGATTCTGGAGGATGTATTCATCTTAGACTTTGGATACTGTACAATCTTAGATTCTTAAGGCTATAACCATCTATGACAATGGAGGCTGTACCATTTTAGTCTCTGGAGGCTGTTCCCATCTTAAGACTCTGGAGGCTGTGCCCAATTTAGAGTCTGTAGACTGTACCATCTTAGGCTCTGGTAGCTGAACTATCTTATATAGCCTAAGTGCTCTACATTATTAAGGTATGGGATGTTACTTTCTTGGGATTGAGCCGCATGTTCTCCCGGGATTGGAACACGGTGCAGAATTTTGAATCAACATTGCAACATGCACTCTAAACATACATATGGTAGAATACTCTCATAGTCAATATATTGCAAATGACATGGATTGAATAGGATCGCAACTTAGTCAGCACCTCAGCTTATTTTAGCAGTTGAGGTCACATTATTTATATTTTCACTTATCAGGCTATTGCTGAAGCACTTAATAAAAAAATAAGAACATTTATGATAATTACAGGCACAACAATTAGATTGGAAAATATTTGAACTCCTTTGATACTCCTTTTAAGTAAAAATGTAGTTAAGATAATAAGTAGGTGTTCCTGGCCCCGCCCACATTTTACATTAATCACGTTTTGTTATAACTATGACCTACTGTGAGTAATTTGCGACCCATTGTTACTATTGACCAATTATGATCAAGATTACCATATCAATTGACGATAATGACTGTGATAATACTACCAACATAAAATTAATAGGAAATGTAACCAAAAAGTGCCACGCCTACTTTTCAATTCACCTCTGCCCCATGATGTCAGAATTGTCAAAATTAAGAACATAAATATATTCTGTTCATCTACAGAATTATATTTTATTGTATTTTACACATCATTGGCACAATAATATGTTGAATATTTGGTTGATATACCTCTTATTTTAAAAGGATGATGTTGCGCTCATCCTGACCCTAAAACTGGCCCTAGAAAATGAACAAATTATAGGAACTTAAATAATTTTTTTCTGTCAAACAAATTAACCTGCAGTTCTGATATTCATGGTGTCTAATGTCTGATAGTAAGACAACTCTCATGAATTTTTAAAAGTCATCACTATGTCTAATGATCAAATTATAGGCATTTATAGAGAAACACGGGTGAAAAAAGCATACAAGGTAAGGTCATGAACACATACAAATATGAAATTTTCTCAGTATTTTCAAACTTTCTTCTATGAAACTATCAATTTTGATATTTTTCTAATACATACATGAAAAAACAAGGGACACTTTAAAAAGAAAGTAGTGTGATAATTTTTTTTAAATAAATTGTTGTCATTTTGGGGGGTCATTGAGGGGGGTATCTTCAGCATGAAAATTCATAGTCTTCCACTACTTAGATTTTTCTAGATTTTTGATATGTTTTTTTACTTACCAAGACACATTGATTTCACCAGGTTTAAAAACTTTTGCAATTTTTTCCTTTATTTTTGTGTTTTTTACTGGACTATAAGGATAGGGATAGATATACGTACACTCCCCTCCATAAGTTTGGCAACCTTAGCTCCCCCATTGAACTACGTACCTCTTTACGTTTGAATTTTTATTTACTTAACCGGCGATGGAATAACTTGTACTATTGATGGAAACGTAACTGGACTTTATTTCCATTACCTCCAAATTTTCTCATTTTTCCTCAATTACAATAGGTCGAAAATTGATGATAAATTTGATGAATTTTTGAAAATCTGATTGATGAATTTTTGAAAATTTGATTGAATCCATAAACATTTATCAATAGTGTCGGCCTCCCATGCATCAGGCACTGGATAAAGATCCAATGTAATCCAATGGGAAAATGGAATGTTCGGGGCAAATCCGAAATCAGGATATCTTTTCAGTAAAAGATTCAGCAAAAATATTTTTATATAGAAAACTGAATTGTCTAACTTTTTGTACACTAAGTGTTTAGTTTATTTGTTGAATGCTAAAAGTACAGCGCTTCAAAGTCATTTTTGAAAATAATTTTTTGCCTCTTGAGTTATTTCAATGGGAGAGGTTTTTTGAAAAATAATTGACTTTAAAGCCCTATACTTTTGTTGAACCTGAAGAAACATATCAATACCAGTTTAAGGAACTTAGAACAGAAGCAGTGTTTGACCCATGTATAACACCAGAAACCAAACAAGCTGCTCTGTAGTGTAATCTATCTAAACACTGAAGTTTAAAAATTGAAGCTTAACTGTAAATTATATCACAGTAATCAAAATGTGGCATAATGAAAGCATTGTAAATTGTTTCCAAATGTTTACTCATTTAGAAGTTTACTCACTTAGAAGTTTGCTAAGCTTTTTTAAAGGTCTCATTAGAGAAATTACTCTCGTGATAAGTTGATCAATATGGTCATTAAAGTTCAAATGTTGATCCAGAATTAGCCCCAAGTGCTTATGGTTATTGCATCTTGGTATCATTTCATCTCCTAGATGTAAAGGGAGAGGTTCAATAAGTAAGTTAACTTTCTAGTTCCCGTGAAAATCAAATCACAACTTTTTTTTGTGCTTTAAAAGTCATTTCCAGGTATATGCCCATAAAGCAAGATTATCTAAATCATTTTGAATGGGTTGGTGTACATGTATATTAATAAAATTCTCACTTTTCTCATAGGAGTTATAGACTGAAGTGTCATCTGCAAAAATAAAGGTTTTTGAATGCAAATTATCAGGAAGATCATTCACATAAAATAAAAAACAGGGGTCCTAGTACTGATCCTTGATGAACTCCGGCATTTATGACTAAATTGTTATGCAAATTATTTCGGTTGTTTGTATAGTCATTAGCATTTTATATATCAAAAAGAAGGGACTTTGCTTGATAGCCAGGTTCAAAATGGGCAATTGCTCATATACAGTTTGCATTAAATTGGCAGGGAAATACTGAATTTATTACTAAATATAACAATTTCTAAAATATTACTCTCGACATTACTGTTGTTCTTCTGTAAATGAGCACACTCATGTATTTGTTCAATAGATGACAACATTTCAGACATATCTTTTGATTTTAAAATGTCAAACTTTTTGCAGTTCTTTTTGCTTTTATATCCCTAACTGGGCATGAACAACACCATCCATTGATTGCATCAATACTATTACGTGCATCTGGATCTTGGTTGTACTCCACCCATGTATAGTGAGATTAAGTGTACACAAACCTACTACTGGGCTTTTACATATTATAGGCCAGGATACAGCATGGGTTTTTGGAAGTTCAAGGGCCACTTGATAGACATAATCTTTCTGAAAGATGACTTCATTTAGCATCAATTCATATATGTCTGGATCTTTTTTGTTTGTGGACGAAGGATTCTGAGCAGTTTTACCCCCCTAGAATAATATTTCAGGGGGGTACTATATTATCATTCTATAAAATCAGTTATACATTAACTATAGCATACATATTATGTTGCTAGTACTGTAGTCAGGTGTTTCCCAAAGTTATAGGGAGATATGTTGATTGGTTTGGGAGAAAATATAATTTATTGAAATAAAAAGTTTCGTTATCTTTTTATTTTCACCAATCTTATTTTTGCAGCTTCAGAAATAATAGTCAGTAATAGTGCTCCAAGTAGTAATCAAAAATCATTTTCAGGCTATGTGTGACATTGTAATATAAGGAATGTAATGATTGAGTACTATTTTGTATTTTTAATATGGCTTTGTTGACCCCTACCCCTTACCCCTTTTTAGTCTTACCGATTTTATTGTTGCAGCTTCAGAGAAATAATAGGCAGTTATAGTGCTCCAAGTAGTATTCAAAAATCATTTCCAAGCTATGTGTGACATTGTAATATAAGTAATGTAATGATAAAGTACTATTTTGTATTTTTAATATGGCTTTGTTGACCCCTACCCCTTAGAAATACAAGAACGCGGAGGTGGCACAATTGGATCAGAAATTCTATGATGACTACTTATGTCCTGCCTTGTATATTATTTTCTTCAAAGATATGTTTCACAAATGTCATAAAACACAAATTTCTTGGGTCAAAAGCCTGTTTCAATGTTTATATATAGACCTAGATGATGGGAATTTATAGACTAAAAGATATGGGACGAAAGAAAATAATGTACATGCTAAGAATGCCTATGAATATAGAGTGCACGATGTAAAGTTTGACATAATTAGAATTTTCCTAGTGAACATGAACATTATACATTCTCAAATATTATGCACCATTCAAATAATAGGAATTTTCACTATATTTGACTCTCTATTATTGCTTCCAGGGTGGGGAAGTTGACTCAATAGGTTACTCCCATGATTTGAGTTTGACAGCTCAATCTTTGTTTCGCCAAAACCTCCACCACTTCCCATGTGGGGGTCTCACGCAAACCTTTGAATTATGCTCAACTGCACATGGGTAATGCCTTGGTCACATAGGCTCCGATTTTCATTGCGGCGCCCGGCCGATGAGTATTTTGTTCAAAATCGGCCGGCGAGCCCGGGCATCGTACGGGCGCCGGGCGATGATCGCCACTCATCGGCCGATTTTTAGACATCGTACGGGCGCCGGCAGAGTTTTATCGCGGAGATAAAAGTTGCCGATGTCTTGGCGATTTTTTCTCAACCAAACTCATCGGTACCTACCCGGCCGTGTCCCGTCCGATCATCGTACGATTATCTTACGGCGCCCGGTGGCATCGCAAGGTCATCTTGGGATTTTGCGTGCTGATTTGTTTGATAAATCTTAATAATGATTACCTATAAAGTAATATAAAGGTTTTAAAAATAATGAGGTAAGGAATTATAATTACTACACACTGTCAGATATTTTTTATAAAACATAAATGGAACGATTAGGCTGACTGTAAAACAATGACACACATTTGAATGACTGGGTGGATGGGTTGATCTAGTCTTTCTTATATTGACATTAATCGTGTACGTCTGTCATACACAATGAATATAGTGATACATTTCTATGCGTATATTCACTCATGCATATACCATTACTAATCATTTATTCTAAAAATCTTCTGAATGTTTTTGTGAGTACAGTATTTTCAAGGGTCACAATTTTAATACGAAAGTTCACTGTCTCAATTACAGTTAATATGCCAAAGGCTAAGGATAGAGGGGATAAGGCCAATGGGCCATATATCAGGAAGGCCTTGGGAAGACAGGTGGAAAAAGACAATAACAATGCTAGTGAGCTGGTGGATGATGAAGATTTAGATGCGTCTTGGGAAGAGGGTACTCCACTTGAAATAGAAGAAAAGATCGCCAATTTCTTTGAAGATAGACCATAGTTTTATGACCAAACAAATTCTCTTTACGAGAACAGTCAAAAGAAAGATGCAGAAATATGGAATTTTGCTAATAGCATCGGATGGACAGGTAGACATAGAATTTGTTTATATGAAAGATCTAAAAATGAATTAAGGTCAGGGTTCACTTTGATGAAAAGACCACGTGCAGTATGGCAAGTGATTTCAGACGGTCATATCTTTCACCATGAGTACTTTCTGGGCATAAATACAGTGTCTTTATTAAAACAATATGTTTTCTTTCAATTGAAGTACCCATGATATAGTAAAAATATCAATCAAATAATTTGAAAATTATGAATAGGGACCCCATGTCAGCATTTTTTTTCGAAATATTGAACCTATTTACTCAAAAGAGGATCTTTCTGATTTTTATTGCATGAAAACATTATTATCCTGGAAGTCCTGTCTATCGAAGTATTTCGTTTTCAAATCTTACATTCACGCCATGTGGAACAGGCATACCGGGTCATACAAGAATTCTGTATAAATCTAGAGGCCTGTAGATCGACCGATGTCCTGGCGGGTGCCGTACGGCCATCGGCAGATAGCCTTGCGATACCCGTGCGATATCTTTCAGATTCAATTGATTGCGGGCGCCGTACGATGCCTGTACTAATGTGACCATACTCACGATTAGATCAAGACATCGGTGAAAAGTCACCGGCGCCCGGTCGATTTAGAAATCGGCCAATGACTACTCATCGGCCGGCGCCCGGCGGCTATGTGACCCAGGCATTAAAGGGATATTTGAAGAAATAATTTTGGAATAAGTGAGAAGTCCAGTCCTTCTCCCTTATTAATTGAATGAAAGGGGGGGGGGGGAGGGGGAGTCATTCTGAGTTTCTTCAGAGTCAGAGGTTCATGCAAACTTTATCTATTGTAGAATCATTTTTAGATATAGAGTAGAAGGGGGATATAGAGTAGAAGGGGGTTAAGTCATCTTCGAAGGAGTGGCATCGATAAGGTGAACTTTTTGAATACACGTTTCTCTTAAACCAGTCATCAAAACATTCTGAAAATTTTACACAAAAAAAGTCATCGTCAATTTAATGGTTATCTTTTGTATAGTAGCATTATAATTTGAAATATATTTATATACTTCTCTCTATATTGTTTTAGATAACACATGAGACACTTCTTTTGTTCTTGGTATCATAAGTTCGGAAAGAAATGAAACATCTATCCGAACCTCATTGGAACAAAACGACATAAACACAACGTGTGTGTAGGTCTCTCAATATTGTAATTGTACAAATAGTCTGGCAGAAATATAGGGTATTTTGACATTCAATCGTTTTCTTCGGATTACAATGTTTTTTTAACTTATCAACATGAATATAAGATTGGGACCTCAAAACCACCGGATGCCGGTGCGGCACCCTTGGGCAACTCTCTACAGAGCACTTCTTATACCCCCCTGATAAAATATGCAGGGGGTACTATGAGACACCCTCATATCTCAGATACTGATAAATATATTAACTCGAGATTTTCAGGAATTAGTTTTAGTATGATGCTTGACATGTATGACAAAAATCAAGAAAAAATCTTAATCCGTTGCTATAGCAACAGTAACAGAACACTATTTGTTACCGTAGAGATGCATTATTTTGCTGATTTTCAACATTTCTTCATATAGTTGGTTCTTAAACTAGTATATAGTATTACACTAGTATATAGGACACTGCATATTTTATATTTAGTATATACATGTATATCAAATGAAATCTAATGAATTCATACAGTAGTTAGGTTGGCATATAGTCTAGACTTTGGCATTTAGAACATGCATCATAATAAAATCTAATGTAATTATACAATAGAGAGGTTGGCATAGTCTAGATTTTGGCATAATGTCTAACTTTTATAAGCATTGGCTTTCCTCATCTGAGCAATCAGACTACTGGGGGGCCCTGTATAGCTTCTGGGGGCCACTGGGGACCATCATATAGCTTTTAAAGGCACTATGAATATTTGATTTAACATTGAATTCAATTGGATATTTCTCTAACAGTGAAATTTAATGGCCATGAAACATTTCAGATTGACAACATCGTGAATTTTTGTCAGTGAAAATTTGGGCTTACTTCTGGGGCCAATGGGGGCCCTCGTATGGTTCTGGGGGCCACTGGGGGCCCCTGTATAGCTTCTTAGGCCACCATATAGCTTTTTTGGGCCACTAGGGGCCCCTGTATAGCTTCTGGGGGCTCCTGTTTAGCTTCTTGGAGACACTGGGGGGCCACCATATAGTTTTTGGGAGCCACCATATAGCTTCTGGGGGCCCATGTATAGTTTCTTGGGGCCATTGGGGGCCACCGTACAGCTTCTGGGGGCAACCATATAGTTTCTGGGGGCCACTGGATGCCATCCTATAGCTTCTGGCGGCTGCTGGGGGCCACCGTATAGATTCTGGGTGCCATCATATAGCTTCTGGGGCCTACCATATAGCTTCTTGGGGCCACTAGGGGCCCCTGTATAGCTTTTGGGGGCCACTGTAAAGCTTCTTGGAGCCAGTGGGGACCACCACATAGCTTCTGGGGGCTACTAGGAGCCCCTGGATATGCTTCTGGGGGCCACCATATAGCTTTCCGGGGCCACCGTATAGCTTTAAGGGGGCACTAGGGGCCACTGATTAGATTCTGAGGGCTACTGGGGACCCCTGTATAGCTTCTGGGAGTCACCATATAGCTTCTAGGGGCCAGTTGGAGCCCCTGTATAGCTTCCGGGGGCTACCATATGGCTTCTGGGGGCTACTATGGGTCCCTGTATAGCTTCTGGGGGCTCCTGTTTAGCTTCTTGGGGACACTGGGGGGCCACCATATAGTTTTTGGGAGCCACCGTATTATCTGGGGGCCCTTGTATAGTTGCTTGGGGCCATTGGTTACCACCGTATAGCTTCTGGGGGCTACCATATAGCTTCTGGGGGCCACTGGATGTCATCCTATAGCTTCTGGGGCCTACCATATAGCTTCTTGGGGCCACTAGGGGCCCCTGTATAGCTTTTGGAGCCACTGGGGACCACCATATAGCTTCTGGGAGCTACTAGGGGCCGCTGGATATGCTTCTGGGGGCCACCATATAGTTCTCCGGGGCCACCGTATAGCTTTAAGGGTGCACTAGGGGCCACTGTATAGATTCTGGGGGCTACTGGAGGCCCCTGTATAGCTTCTGGAAGTCACCATATAGCTTCTAAGGGCCATTTGGAGCCCCTGTATAGCTTCTGGAAGTCACCATATAGCTTCTAAGGGCCATTTGGAGCCCCTGTATAGCTTCTGGAAGTCACCATATAGCTTCTAGAGGCCATTTGGAGCCCCTGTATAGCTTCTGTGGGCTACCATATAGCTTCTGGGGGCTACTAGGGGTCCCTGTATAGCTTCTGGGGGCCACCTTATAGCATCTTGGGGCCAGATATTTTTGCCAGATTTGGTGGCTGTCGGGGTGGGGTAAAATTAAATTATATTTTTTTCTTCAAATTCATGTGACTTTTTATCTCTAAAGCAGCACTTTTTTACCTAGGGAGCATAACCTTTTCAAGAAGTGTTATTTTGGACCACCTTTTTAAAAAAAGTGAAATGTAAAAACCTGATTATTAAGTGATGTTACCATAGCAACTGAAATGTTAGATATATTACATAAACCATATGATGAATTATTTCATCTTTACTTCTAATCATGTATATAACAGATACTTCAGATGCTTTAAGAATCAAGAATATGAAGAAAATTATGAAAATCAGCAAAATAATGCATTTCTACGGTAACAAATAGTGTCTATTTCTGTTGCTATAGCAACGGATTAAGATTTTTTCTTTATTTTTGTCACATGTGTCAAGCATCATACTAAAACCAATTCCTGAAAATTTCAAGTTAATATATTTATTAGTGTCTGAGATATGAGGGTGTCTTATAATACCCCCTGTATATTTTATCAGGGGGGTATAAGAAATGCTCTGTAGAGAGTTGCCCAAGGGTGCCCCTCCGGCATCCAATGGTTTTGAGGTCCCAACCCTATATTCATGCTGATAAGTTAAAAAAACATTGTAATCCGAAGAAAACGATTAGCTTTGAAGTTTCTGCCAGACTAAAAGGAAGGTTTGGTTGATATTAAAAAAGTATCTTGTTAATGAAATTAAAGGTTGAACTTAATTTTTATCTATTTTGGGGGGTTTTGTAAAAGTTTTTGCATACTTATTGTAAAATCAACCAAAATTTCCTTTGTATAACTATAATATTGAGAGGTCTAAGAACTTGTTGTATATGCTATTTTGTTCCAACAAGGTTCGGAGAGACATTTCATTTCATTCTCAAGAATTGGTAGAAAGGAACAAAAAAAATTGCACTAAAAAAACAAAAAATGTAACAAAAACAGTTATATAAAATATATATAAATAATTTTTGCATTAAATTGTTGCCAATCGGTCAAAATTACATAAAGGACCGTGTTTTTTTACAGAATGTTTTCAATAATTGGTTAAGAGAAAAACATTGTTGAATTCAGTTCACCATATCAATTACCTATCCTTTTTCTTGGGAGCAAAAACTGTTTACAGTTCCAAACATGACCCTCTGAGGTAGTATATTTAAGCTTTATAAGTCATATTACGATTTCCCTTTGAAGCACAAACTGTGAACAGTTCCACACACCACCCACAGAGGTACATGTATATGTGAACTTTATCTACCGTAGAATCTCTTTATGGCTATGTTATTAGAAATACTTTTGTAATAAGTGACTGCTGTCTATCTCCTTTTGTTATAGTATTTTGTGGATGGTGTTAGAGCGTTGGCAGTTGGCAGTCAATGGTCGACATCTGTAGCAAATGGCAGGTGGAGACATTTTACATCTCCTTTTGTTAATGAATGAGGAGAGGGGGAGGTTAAGGTAGATTAAAATTCTCCTTGGGAGCACCATCAGCCATCATGTCCATCAGCCATCCTCTATCGATGAATTGGGGAGGGATAAGTCATATAACAATTTTCCTCCATTGTTAATGGATGGGGTGAGGGGAGGTTAATGTACAACTGTAGATTAAAATTCTCCTTGGGTGCACAAACCACAAACATTATTCAGTTTCTTAACCCTCAGAGAAACGGGTGAAATGTATCAACTGTAGAATCTTGCCATTGCTTCAAAAGGTTTGCTTTATGAACTACTTTTGGAGTAAGTGAATATATACTCATGAACGGAGTGGGACAGGGGGGGGGGTAAACAAATAAAATATATAATCCCTTCATGAATAAATCATATAAGAATTTTCCTCGGAAGCACAAACAACTTACAGCTCTACAACGCATCCTCAAAGATGCTGCTGAACTTCCCGAGTGAGAATTCTTTCATGGGTAAAGGTGTATTTTAGAGTCACATGTGAATTTAATCAACTGTAGGATTCCTTCAGTGGTAAACAGTGCATTTAGGAGTGCTATGTGAATAAGTATGTAACGTCAATTGTCCCTATTGAATGATTATAGGGGGGGGGGTATAGAAGATGCTGATATGGCTACTCCCTATAAAACTATATTTAGTTTTAAGATTGACAACATAAACTCAATAGCAATTATCTGTTCCCCCTGGAAGGAATCGCTTAGCTGATAAAATGCACATGTGCCTGCCTGGGTAAGCTATGCTGGACTAGACAGAGCTCATGCTTCAAGGAATCATTGGGATGTAAATTATTGTACTTTAAAGGATATATTAAATGAAATAATGAGCATACAAATGCAGACTGATGCATCTGAATAAAAATCGTATGACCTATACTTATAAAAAGAAATTCTTGATAAAATTTTAGAAAAAGAAAAATATAAAAACAATATTGAAGAAATGACCCTTTAGACTAACAAAGGCATCCAGAAAATTAAAAAAAACAGCTGATCAATACAAAATTATACATTATTCCATAATAGCATGTTTTCCCTGGGAAATAAACTGGGAATAGAATTGATATTCAAAAGATCCCATATTATAGCTAGATTCCTATATCAAATCCCGTATTGGAGTCTGTATCAGCCTAAATCACATATCAGATCCTATATCAGAACCATTCCCGGGGATTTCTCTTGATTTTTATGTTTCAGAAAAAATCTAATAAATAGGTTATTGATGGTGTTGGTGGAATATTAATTTTATTTATTTTATTCACCTCGAGAACTATCATATTTACACTAGGGCTATTGCCCTCAGTCAATATGATGTTTTCCTTGGCCAATATCATATTTTCCCCCAGAATAAAATTCATATTCCATCCCTCCCATTAAATTACCTCTATATATCCACATACATTTTTAAAATGCTACTTGGAGAAGCATTAGTACTCATTATAGAATTTCTGATCTAATTGTGCCACCTTCACTTCCTCATATTTCTAAGGGGTAGGGGTCAACAAAGCCATATTTAAAATTCCAAATAGTATTGTATCATTACATTCTTTATATAACAATTTCCCACATAGATTGGAAATAATTTTAGATTACTTCTTAAAGCAGTATTGGTGCCAATTATTTCTCTGAAGCTGCAACAATAAAGTTGGCCAGACTAAAAAACAAATGAAAATATGCTTATTTATTACTATAAATTGTGTTTTTGTCAAAGCCGATCAACATATCTCCCTATAACTTTGGGAAACACTTGACTACAGTGCTAGCAACATAATATGTATAAATCAGTGCTATAGTTAATGCATAACTGATTTTATAGAATGATAATATAGTACCCCCCTGAAATATTATTCTAGGGGGGTAAAACTGCTCAGAATCCTTCGTCCACATACTAAAAGGACCCAGACATATATCAATTGATGCTAAATGAAGTCATCTTTCAGAAACATTATGTCAACTAAGTGGCCCTTGAATTTCTCAAAACCCATGCTGTATCCTGGCCTATTATGCCATATGTTTCTTTTAAGAATGATGGTATATTTCCCATCTACTTGAAGATGGTCGTCTGTGTATCGTTTAAATTGGTTGGCTTGATATACACCAAAAGTGAGTTGACATGCATCGTCTTCAGTCAAAATGGGGAAGTCCTCAAAAGAGTCCCCTACGATTTAGGTGTAACCCCTCTGTCTCCATATAGGGGGTACTGAGTGATTGCATTTCACTCATAAAGTTCCCTTTGCTTTAGACATTTTATTAGCAAACCTCGCCTACTGATTTTGACTTACTGTATATTACTTCTGCAAAATAAAGTTGAGCTTGATTTCTAAATATGAACATTGGTATGATCAGTAAGTGAACTGTGATAATATAAAAAATATTCACTGACAAAAATGACACCTCACCTGTCAAATTAAGATTAAATGATTGTACTAGGGGTGATCAATAAGTAATTGACGCTTTTTACACAGATACTTTTTATGGACCAATGGTACAGGTGCGCCGGGACCGACATTTACGTCACATATTTAGTTTTTAGCCAGGTTGGCAAATTTCAGTTAGATTTAAACTTTTTTATATGCAACGAGTGTTGTGTCGTTTGAAATATTTTGCTGACTGGTAACACACAAGCAGTAAGTATTGTGATGTCAGAGTGTTGTATGGTAGGTGTTTGCAGGTCAATTTGAGGAAGCATTGTGGAAAAAGGGGTCGGTGAGAGAAGGAAATACCCTACTCCATATGGACAATGCACCTGCCCGCAGATGTCAAAATGTTCTGAAAACAATTTCCCTGGACCTCAAAATTGAGCCCTTGGCCAATGCACAATATTGTCCAGATCTGCCCACATGTGACTTATTTATTCCTACCTATACTACTTTTTTATATAGGAAGGGACGCAGGTTTATTGTCATTGATGAAATAAAACAACCCGTGCGACTGCATCTTGCTACCATGTCAGAGAATGGATTCAGTCTTGTCTTACAATCTTGAATTAAGAGGATGAGAAATTGTGTACATGTAGCACCTATGTAGAGGGCCCGTAGAATGAATGTGGCGTGAATACCACATAGTGATCATAAAGTATTTAAAATTAACTATAAAATAACAAGATGGGGTAATTCATGACCGTAATGGGGTTTTTTGTTCAGCCTACATTCAACTGCGTTGCATGTTAAACAAGCTAAAATAGCTTCAGAATGTTTGACGACATGTCGGTCCCGGGGTATCTATACCTCCTTGACGGAAATAAAGATATATCAAAATATGTTACATGTCTTGTTTTCAAATGTCCAGATTTGATAGATAAATGAATGATGTATCACTGGTAAGAAAATCGAAGGTATTGGTCAATAAAAAGCATCCTTGTAAAAAAGCGTCCATTACTTATTGATCACCCCTCGTACAACAATCATTTCAATTTGCATGTACATTTTTATAAATGTAGGGAAAGGAATTACATGTTATTGTGTTGTTTAGAGCCATGGAAAAAATATATGCTTCTCTAGAGGTCATGTTTCAGTGCAATCATAAATATTAGTTAATAATTGATAATATGAAATAAGAAAATATACTTGAATCAATCTAAGGATTTTCAAAATGGCGGACATCATTTTATTGCATGCTGAAAATTGCATAAAAGTTCCATTTTTGCACAACGCCTGGTCCTTACCTAGATTTTTACATATCTCAAGAAGTTCCTTAGAAGTACACCATTCCATCAGTACATATAACTTTCTAGGTAAGAACCAGGCGTTATATGAACAAAGCAATAGTTTATCATGCCCTCCCTCTCTCTCAAAATAAGTAGGTCAACACAATTGCAACTATAACTAATCCCTACTCAATGGCTATTGGAATATGACTATTTGTGTGTACAGAATATTAATCCAATGAGAGAGCAACACAATCAAACAATGGGACATCTGCTAAGTTTGGTTATACATTTTGGAGACATTTTTTGAGGCTGATAAAAAAATTCACATTTTCACAGGAAGTGATACATACCTCCCAAATCAACCAAAATATACTTATATCAGTCATATTGAATGTTTTTTTATTGCTTTTTCTTGAAAATATACATAATTTATCTGCAACTTGATCCTACGTATCAAGGAAATTAACGACATTGCATTTTTCAAAATATGTTAAGTGACCCCAGGGGTGTCTATAACCATTCATTCTTTCTAGCATAATCAAGCAATGGGAGTGAAAAGATCAAACAATGTAAACCATGATAAAATAAATTACTAATATCGTACATTTACAATAAGAAAAATTAAAATCTAATACACATATAGTATTTACTATATGACTCACCTTGCCTATCTAAATACTATTTAGATAGGCAAGGTGAGTCCAATTCCAATCAGGACACAGTATTTCATATATTTGCTTTGCATTATATAACCAACAACCCTCCCAAAGTCATTTTTAGATGCTGTTAGTTGTCTGTTCTATTCACTCCCCCACCTCTTGCATCATATTCAACCAAAAGCAGACGGATGTTCAGCAAAATTGAGAAGTTGCAATTCAAAGTAGAGAAATTAGTTTAAGAATGAACTGGTTCAAATTGAAAGAATATCTGAATATCACACCGTAACAACTGAAAATGGTTAAGTCAGATACCGTTAGATGAAGTCAGAATTAGTATATAATCTATAAAGTGCATGTCTTGCTCAATTATATAAATTGTATATACTACATGATTAAAAAAATAATTTTGCGTCGAAATAATGCTTGAAACATCAAACAAGAAAAATGTATCAAAATGTCATGGGCTTTCAATTAGATTTGAAAGCCCATGAAAATCTAAAAAATAAAATCAAAGCAATTTTTCCAAACATCAAATAAGGAAAAATAATTCAGAGAATTTAGAACTTAGAGTTTAGAACTTCAAATATGAAAACTCTTGTCGAATAACTCAATGTTCTATAGTCCAATGTAACAAGTAAACGACATTGAATTATCTTTTATGTACAAACTTTTGTACACTTTTATTGATTAAACTTTTAATTTTTTGTGTTCGAACTTTAAATGGTATACTGCAGTTCGAACCTACGTATGTACATTTTTTGATCGAACTTCTCATTTTTCTATTCAAACAGTTCGGGTTTTCTTTTTTTATTCAAACAATATCAAATGTAATATTAACATTGGATTAAGAGCCACTTTTGACATTATACGTCGATGAAGTAATATGATTTGTGATCCTTTGTTTCTTTATGTTCGATCGCTGCTTGATGCGTTGCGTTACGTATGCGATTTTGCGTTGGTATGCCAATAGTGTGGTTGATTGCGGCAAATAGTGAATCGGCAAATCAATAGTGGAGTAATACCCGATCGACTTTCCGGCCTCCATCTTGTTTTCTCGAATTTTCCTGCTTTTTTCTGAGATGGCGAATTGTAGTACTTTAAAACTTGGTATCCTCTTAATTTACGTATGTAGGAAATTGTGATGGCCAGATTTATCAAAGAAATGGTTGGTTCGGGTTAAATCAGATTTCGGGATATCTATTCCGTAAAAGCTTCACCAAAAAATTGAGAAAATCGAATTGCCTAAAGTTTTTGCACGCTTTGTGTTGAGTTTACTTTGTGAACATAAAGTTATAGAGCTTCAAAAAGTCATTTATGAATATCCATTTCGCCTTCTGTGTACAATTGACTTACCGATGTATCCTTACTATCTCAAATATAATGTATCCCACATACTAACGAATAAAATTACACCTACCTGCTATTACTAGCATAATATTCAATGAATCCAAATATAATTGACATCAAGATGAAATTTTAAAGAGTGGTATCGATATGGAGAACTTTATGAACACACGTTTCTCTTAAACCAGTCATAAAAATGACTAAAAATTTTAAACATCGTCAATTTAATGGTCATCTTTTGAATGGTAACAATATAAATAGAAAAAAATATATTTACTTTCATCTTTATTGTTTTAGAAAACACATCAAACACTTGTTTTGTTCTTGGTATCATGTTTCCAGAGTGAAATGAAACATCTTTCCGAACCATATTGAACAAAACGACATAAATACAACATGTTTAGGTCTCTCAATATTGTAATTGTACAAAGAAAATTTTGGTTGATTTTAAAAAGAATCTTGTTAATGAAATAAAAGGTTTATCTTGATTTTATCTATTTTGGGGAGATTTTGTTTTAATTTTTTGAATACTTTTTTTAAAAATCAACCAAAAAATTCTTTGTATAACTATAATATTGAGAGGTATAAAAACATGTTGTATATGCTATTTTGTTCCAACAAGGTTCGGAAAGACATTTTTTCATTCTCAAGAATTGGTAGAAAGGAGCAAAAACAATTGCATTGAAAAACAAAAAATGTTAACAAAATCAGTTATATAAAATATTTCTAAATAATTTTCGCATTAAATTGTTGTCAATCAGTTAACATTACATAAAATACCGTGTTTTTACAGAATGTTTTCAATGATTGGTTAAAGAGAAAAACATTGTTGAATTCAGTTTACCCTGTCAAAATAGTACAAGCTTAACCACCCTAATAACTTTAGAGATACGGAAATTCGTTTTTAACAGTTAACTATTCGTTAATATAGAACTGTTTTCAGCAACGGCCACCAGCGTCGTGTATTATGATTAACATTTTTTGCTAATTGACCCCAAAATTCTACCCATTTGGTGTTTTTGCATTTATTACCCCAGTGTGAGTTTTACCGCGTGATGTGCAGTATTTGACGTCGATTTTTAGCACTTTGCAGTAGACTATTTAAAGGTTTTAAAGATTTGGGCTATTCTACGAATATATTTGTAAAAACGTTCTCTTATATGAAAATTCTTTATCAAACATAAATGATTACAAGAGTCGCAAGTAGCTTTTCAAGCTTGAATCCTAGTTCTAAAATTAATAAGTAAACTCATTCTGTGACAAAAAATCGCAAGAAAAAAGAGAGGAGACACCCACAGGTATTAAGACCCCACCAATTCTCAAAAGCCCAAGAGCGAGCAAAATCATTGGAAACTATATGAAGCTATATCTGAATATTTTGAGTGAACAAAAACCATTTTATCAACACTGATTCATTGTAATTCTTTTTTTGTGTAAGGAAGGAAAAGTGCACATGGCGTCATAAACTGTTCAAACCAGAACAACGGCAACGCCAAAGCGTAGCGAATCCCATCGAACAGAAATGGCTGGCATCTTTACAAACGAATAGCAAATATCATAAAACAACACACCAGAAAGGCCACCATTTTCAAAATGGTTGCTCACTAGCCAAGTTGTCATCAGAAGAAATAATATGCTTTTAAGTAGCCACCTCTAAAATTTTTGAAAAATCATACACGTACTTGTAAAATTACACACATAAAAATGGTGGCCATTTTTCAAAATGGCCAACTACTCCCCAAAGTTTTATTAGACAATGTGCCATGCTTAAAGTATTCACATATCAAATATGAACAAAATCGCTCCACTACTTTTCGAGTTATAGTAAAATATGTTAAAATGGCGGCCATTTTTCAAAATGGCCACCGTCTACCAAAAGTGTCATTAGAAATAGACAGTGTGCCATGCTTATAGTATTCACATACCAAATATGAACAAAATCACTCCACTACTTTTCGAGTTATAGTAAAATACGTTAAAATGGCGGCCATTTTTCAAATTTTTTTTCAAAATGGCCGCCTTCTACCAAAAGTGTCATAGGACAGTGTGCCATACTTATAGTATTCACATACCAAATATGAACAAAATCGGTCCACTACTTTTCGAGTTATAGTAAAATAGGTTTTCAATTTTTTTTTCAAAATGGCCGCCTTCTACCAAAAGTGTCATAGGACAGTGTGCCATGCTTATAGTATTCACATACCAAATATGAACAAAATCGCTCCACTATTTTTTGAGTTATAGCAAAAATCGTAAAATGACGAGTAAAGGCCGCCATTTTTCAAGATGGCTGCCATGTGCTTCTTTAATATCTAGATTTGTAGCATTATTAATGTCCTTTATAATTTTTTTACATTTAAAACATATTGCTATTACAGTTTTACATATTACACCTAAATTACTGTAAAATCGGCACTAAAATGGCCGCCATTTTGAAATGAGCGGCCATTTTGAAAATCAGCTTTCGAGCAGAACTTCTACCCCCATAGGGTATATGTGTACAAAATATGAACAAAATTGGGCCAACGGTATTTGAGTTATTGCCCGGACGGACGGACGGACGGACGTACGTACGGACGGACGGACGTACGTACGGAGGGAAGGAAATAACAT